>CAXITT010000149.1:174810-215805 GCA_964033795.1 Lymnaea stagnalis | reverse complement strand
TTTTACTCTCACGGCTTTTAGAAGACATCCCTCCAACCTTCTACTCTCACGGCTTTAGAAGACATCCCCCCCCCCACCTTTTACTCTCGCGGCTTTAGAAGACATCCCCCCCCACACACACAAACATATAAAAACAAAACTAAAAACCAAATAAAAAAAAACAAACCAACAACTTGTTTTGACCTTATCGGTAGAAACAAAATCAGTTGATGAAAACACAGTGACGAGATGGACCTTTTATTTTTGTCTGTTATTTAATTAGATTAAAAAAATATCCACATAAAAAATATAAACATAAAAAAATATCTACATAAAAAAAATTTCTACATACAAAAATATATACATAAAAAAATCTAAATAAAAAAAATTTCTACATAAAAAAAATATCTACATAAAAAAATTTCTACATAAAAAATATCCACATAAAAAATATCTACATGAAAAAATATCTACAGAAAAAAAATATCTATCAAGTGTTTATGTTCATTATTTTTTGTTTTGAAGGTAAGTTGATTGATCTTGGGATTCTATTACATCGCGTTGTTTATATGAACCACTACATCACGAATTGTAATCGTTGGATCCTCGATGAGGATAATTAAAGGTCGCTGGATAAAAAAAAAAAAGAAAGGTTTGCAATGATCACCCTTTCGCTCGATTTTTATCTTATCATGTACCAAGTACATAACAAAAAGATAAAGGAAGTAATAATAAAAAAAAAATATATACTTTAAATTTGAAGATTAGCCTACCTGAATTCCAAGAATAGTAAAGCTAAATTAAGATAATACAAGGTTTGTGGGCGTTGCGACTCAAAGCTCCCTCGGCAGATGCAACACCTGTCAACCATATGAGGGATTAATACGTAATGTACTGGTCAACGAACCCGTGCTTTACTACGATGCTGGACCGCTGTGATTCAATCATCCACTAGGGACTATTTAACAGTTTGAAAACAATGTTTTAAATGTCTATTGCCCCCCTCCCCGCACCCCGCACCCCCCAACCTTTCATTGAGTCAGAATAAATAGAAATGGAAAAAAAAATAACGTCAGGTAGGTTGCTTTAAGAAGGAGAGGATTGTCGAGTCTTCAGATGTTATGTTAATTCTCAAGTTAACGTCTTCTTCAAAACATCTACCCCTTTCATCAAAGCCGCATAACTCTCTAAATTTCATTACTTTTCAAACTATGGTTAGTAATTAATCTATTCAAAGTCGGGCCAGTTACAATTTTTTTTTAAACCCCCGCTACCTCGTAACCTTTTATTCATTCAATTTTCCTGTCTTTTTGATTCAAGTCTAAGTCACTGACGCTATAAGCTGCGTTGTAATTTTTATTTTATTGATACCAGCTGTCTTCAAAAAGATGACAATATCCTTTAAAAAAACAACAACTATTTTTGATGAGTTCCATCTAAAGAAAAGTTCACGACTCGTTTTGTCTCAAATTATGGTCGTCACGTGGGCCTTACAACCCATGCGTGTATCGGGGATGTAAGGGGGCACAAAGCTTTGACAAGGAAATAAAATTAAACTATCAACTTTGAATGCAGAGGGCCATCGATCCGAAGGGTGGCAGGAAAAGGGAGGGGGGGGCGGGCTAAAAAAAATCGCTTGATTGATACACCCCCCCCCCCCGAATCCGGTTAAAATCTTTAAATTTTAAGAAATTTGTGCTAACGCTTAATTTAGAAAATTCTTTCCCTTTTTANGTTTTAGGCATGGATTTTCGCAATTAAGAGTTTATCCTCAAATGACTGTCTCCCTTAGCGCCAGTGCATTCCAACTTTCCGCTTGCATTTTAATTCTTTTAACGTTAGCATAGCGTCTCAGCTTGATTTGAGTACACAGCGGAAGGTTTCAATGAACTCGTTTCTCTATTTTCAAGCTTTAACTTAATTATTATAACCGGGACTTTTTTTTTTTTTTTTTGGTCTCACCTCTCCCATTATCACACGACGAAAGTCGGTCAAAATGCCGCCCTCTTTGATGGTAACCATCTCAGGAAAAATATTCAGGGTGAGTTATGTTCCTTAACTCGTTCCCGTCTGCCCCTCCAACATTTCGATTTGTATAGAATTTTAGACTTATTTGAAGATCACATCAACAATAATTTTTAAAAAAATAATAAAAGGTTCTTTTTTCTATAAGGCTCTGGGCCCATATAAGGCGCGCGGCCCATATAAGGCGGGGGCCCATATAAGGCGCGGGGCCCATATAAGGCGCTGGGCCCATATAAGGCGCTGGGCCCATATAAGGCGCGGGGCCCCAAGGCACGTGCCTTATTTATTTGCCTATAGGTTAATCCTGCACTGAATTCATCTATAAAAGCACAATTTAAACTTCTTCTCTGACGTAGCGCCCGGCCTCGCCTTAGGGACCACCACTGCACACCTTGTCATTATCTTTTTTTGCCTAGCCTTGTATATTAATAGATGCTTAGGTTTAAGTCACATGGTATACAATGGTTGTAATCATGGTAATAAAAGATAACATGACAATATGATACGCCCATTTACTTCGAGCTGATTCGTGATGACTGCATGATCAGGGTAAAGCACACACAATAAGGACAAGAAAAAGTTTTAGCGACAATGAATACCCTGATTGTATTAACAGTGTTTGTCACACTAATTGCATCTAGCCTTGCTCAATCCAAGTGTGTTTCAACGTCCAACTGCCGTTGTATGACAGGCGCTAACTCTTTCATCGACCTAAATAAAATCACAGAGAAGTGAGTTGAGATTTATTTTGGATTGTTTTGTAGAAATATTTAATTATTGTTTAAAAATACTATTCTCTGTCTTTAGCTGTTAAAGAGTTTAATTCCTTACATTTACCATTCACCGATACTGGGATGCCCTCCCACATGGATGCCTATACTGCCAAAGGCTCTCACTCAATCTGTTCTGAGGTCTTCGCCATTCTCTCAAAGTCCATCCATCGCAAGTTGTTACGATCTCTTGTTAAGTAATGGGGTTCTTAAAATGTTTTTGCATCGGCGCACCGGATTTCGATTCAAAAAAAAAAAAAAAAAAAATCTGTTTTTGTGTTTTTGCTTCAAAAAAATCTCTGAATCTTCCCCGACCCCCGGGGCTGCTGCTACACGAAACCTTTATGACAGACCCTAGTTCCCTAGTTTAGTCCCTTCTCCGTGTGACTTCTCAACCCAATTCTGTCTCGTGTCGGTTCTATGGCAGTGCCTGCCTAGTGATGCCTGCCTTGGGGACGCCTGCCTGGTGATGGTGCCTGATGATGAGTTTTATCCCCCCCTCCCCCAGTCAGCCTTTATTTCATCAAGAAACGAGCATGCAACAGTATATTCTTACACTGAGAAGTGAATTTCATTTGAAAACGAACATAAGTAAGATAAGTGAACATAACAGTGTTGTAGCTCAAAATGGCAATGTTGAAAAAAAAAACCGCACAAAAAAAAAAACAAAACAAAAAACAAGCATGTAATTGCATAATTTTCACTAAAATATATTTTAAAGCAAATTTAATATGCGTGTATGGCTTAAACGAACATAAGTAAGATAAGAAAACATAACAGTGTTGTAGCTCAAAATGGCAATGTTGAAAAAAAAGACCGCACAAAAAAAAAAACAAAACAAAAAACAAGCATGTAATTGCATAATTTTCACTAAAATATATTTTAAAGCAAATTTAATATGCGTGTATGGCTGAAAAAAAATATTTCAATGTTCTAAAGAAATGCTGTTATTCGATAAAAGCATGTCTCTGGATTTGATGCTTAGCTAATACTCGGTCCTAAAGTACATTGACCTGCATACTTGCATAGATTGCTTATTACCGTTCAATATATCCAAAATTACCTTCAATATTTAGGTAAATAAAATTCATGATTTTTTAAATGCTTTTTTTCAGATTAAGTGCCTCAAGACCTTTCGAAAAATTTACTTTTCAACTATGCCAAAAGTTCAGTGTCAAGAGCAAATGTACGGGAGTTTTTGTAAGTAAGAAAGTAATTTACTAACTATTGATCAGCCCGTAGAGGACCAAAGAGATCCGCCATTTTCCCTCCCGATTCTTCAGTCTTAACTGACTCTAGCCCATTGTCCATAGTCTTCTAACATGAACTCCTTAATTCACAAGACTCTCATCACGACCCAAGGCCCTCCCATACGCATTATCTCCTCACCTCTCGTACAACTTCTCGACTTTAAACCTTACCCTCTCCGACTATAACAAAGATTGACCACCCCGTTAGCCCCCTGCCCCACTCTATTCTCTACTTATATACTCTATGATTCCTTTCCATTCTTTCCCCCAAAACGTTTTCATCGAGCTTCTTCTACAGAGCAGTTCACTTAAACTTTACGTGTAAACCCAATTACATTTACTTCCAAAATAGTCTATGAAGGTCACGCAAATATTTGCATCAGTCCAGAGTTAGTCAAAATTATGTAAACACTATACGCACTGTGTAATTTAATATATATTCCCCAAAGAAATTTGTAACCGAGCTGTTCGTGGTGTTGTTGCTGACTGATTATTTAAGTCTGTTTAACACCATGGCAAACATATTAAGACTGACATTTAAATCGTCATGGAGGCAAGATGTATGTTTTTTTTTAAAAGTAAGTGTTGACATAAATTTGATTAATGCTGTAAATATGTTTTGCTATTCAGGTTTAAGAAGAATAAAACCAATGATTTTTAAACGCTAATCAGCGTCTCTGTTAATGGTTTTGAAACCGATAACTAGTTGTTGAAACAACAAACCCACGACAGTAACTAGAGACCGACCGATGGTAATTTCTGGTTTCTATCGCAACCGAAACCGAAACCAAACCGAAAGTTAAAAAAACGACTTTCGGTCGAAACCGAAACCAACAGTTTCACGAGATTTTAGGCCAAAACCAAAAGATATATGATTAGGTATTTTGAAACTCGTTTGCGTACACGCTGATAAAATTTCATTATTTCTTTGTTTACATTTGTGCCCAAATAAGAGTCTAATTTGGCGAAAAATTGTCAAATGTTATTTCGTTATCAGTGGCAACCATTATCAGCGTGATAATGTTGAATGTGAACAAATGAATAAATTGAATAAGCCCCAGGGTTCCCTAATTATTATTTTTTCGTTAACTGAAATGTTATCATTCCCTATGCTTTTTTTTTCACAAAACTATTAACCTTGCCTACGCTTAATTTTAATTTCGGAAATATTGGACGCATAGGTTATCATGCAGCTGTGAGCCGTGCTCGCAAAGGATTAGTCGTATATCATACCATGACAGCAAGGCAGCGAGCAATAATGAATATCGCACTGCCGGTCGACAGACAGGCATAGTGACAGTCGGACTTCTGGTAGACGACCAAAAA
Organism: Lymnaea stagnalis; assembly: GCA_964033795.1. NCBI lineage: Eukaryota > Metazoa > Mollusca > Gastropoda > Lymnaeidae > Lymnaea > Lymnaea stagnalis. The sequence goes on along the minus strand of CAXITT010000149.1, from coordinate 210,455 downwards.
TCTACCGAGTGTTAACGTTTCTGTTTCATTCGAAACCGAAACTACACAGAAAATGATCATATGGCAACTTTCGGCACCAAAACAGAAAACCGAAACTGAATTTCGGTTGGTCTCAAACAGTAACATTCCTAACTGAATTAACTATGAGGGAGTAACTAATACAATTAAACTTCATTGACGTAGACAAAATTCAATTACAAAAAAGTCCCGTCTTCGAGTACTGACATGCAGTTGAAAACATTAAACCAAGATTTAATTTTAAACATTGTATGGTGCCTATTTTTTTTAACTAAAGCTTTTATGATCACTTTACGACATATGTATCAAACTCAAGGCCCGCGGGTCACATCCGGCCCGCCATACAATTATATCAAGCCCGCCAGGTCTTCACCGGCGTAAAACTATATCCAAGTCAACACTGTGGTGTTTTCCAATGCACACGTTGGTGATAAAGCTTAGCTTACTTCGCGCTGAGTTCGCACGGCGCTTTAGTGACTTTGAAGCAAAGAAAAGTAATTTCGAGCTGTTTCGTAACCCATTTGTCATAGACGAGAAAACTGCACCTGTAAATTTGCAGATGGAGCTAATAGAGCTGCAGTGTAATGGGACACTAAAGGCAAATTAGAACACAGTTGGACCTGCACAGTTCACTCGTTTCATTCCCGAAGAGATGCCCCAGCTTTGTCTACATGCGGCTCGAACCTTGAGCATGTTGCGTAGCATATATATGGGTGAGCAGCTGTTTTCTGTGATGAAGATTAACAAAGCATCACACAGGAGTCGTCTCACTGATGAACACATGCAGGTCATCATGAGAATCTCAATGACACAGAACGTTACTCCCAACATAAATGAACTTACTTGTTTTTGTAGCCCTGAAAATGTGCCAAACATCCAGCTCTGACAAATTGGCTTAAGAAAGAAAATTGGTATGCAAGGATTTTAAATTACTTTTTTTTTTCTGTTTTCATTTATATAAATATTTTTTTTCCCAAAAAGATACATTTCCCGCTTATTGAACGATGATCCTGTTCGGCCCGCAACCTTGTATGTGGTTTGAGTTTAGGTCCGCCGAGGGATTGAGTTAGACCTCCCTGCTTTTCGCACACAGTTATGTTTAGAATATTGAAAACAAAAACACGGGGCAGGAGAAAACATGACTAAATCTAAACACAAACTGAACACTATCGAAACACAAATCTGTTTGGGAAATTGTTCTGATTGGCTTTAGATAGCAAAGAAATTAGACAATTAAACGAAGTTTTTCGTATAAACCGTTTATAAAATTGAATATCGAGCCATGGGGAGTGGGCTGAAAATTTGACAAAACATGCGAAAATTGATACACTTCGTAAGAATCCCATTAGTTCCCCCCTTCAAGACGCGCAACTCCCACATTTTTTTCACTATATTAATATCCTAAGGACTCACCCGCTTTTACAATGTAGATTCATTTTACCAACAATTTTAGAAAAACAAAACAAAATTTATGCACGTAACGCACTTGTAATATTTTCTTTAAAAAAAGGAATCAATTATCAGAATTCGTTTTTAATCTTCCCTTTGAAAAAAAGTAAAAACTTACTTTTGGGTGTTGGGGTAGTGGAGTTGGGCTGGAAATCTGAAACAATGTGTTGTCGTTGGCAACAAGGGTATGTGCTAAGTTTCAGCTCGATAGGTTGATGGGACGTGGGTCAGTTAACCGTCCGAAAATTTTGCCCCCAGCCACACACAAAAGCGAGGTTAATATTAAGGATATAATAATTATAAAACAATAACACTCATTTGTGCTTACTAAAATAAATCAGTAGCTTCACTCTCAAACTCATGTATATGAAATGGCCGAAAAGTTGATTTTGAAGATAACAAAAATGCTCTATCGTTAAGCCTTATGTACTAAGATTTGAATTCATTTATGCATGAAATATAAGCTACTGGTAGCATGTGCTGTCAATTAACTAACGTCACAATGCACTGAATTTTTTTATTTTTTTTTTGTAGGGCTGTTTAGTAGAACCTCTCGAGATCTACCATTCTTTGGGAAATTCTAGTCAATTTGTTGACTCGAGCACCATCAAATATCAAGGTAACGACAGGTAAATATGCGTTTTTTTCCTGCTTAAGCTCTTGCTTCGAAGATCCATTTTATTTTATCGAGTTGAGGTTGAAAAAGTTCAAAATAGAACATTTGAGAGATTTTTGTGTGTGTTTTGTTCGAACAGTATCCTGCATTACGAGTGAATTAGCATATCACTCCATGGTGGATAAGTTGGCTATGGACATCAAAATTGTAAATGACGAAAATGCCTGCATGTCCGCTTTAAATATCTAGCCTGGGAATATCTAGATATAATATCTATTGGGATTTAAATTATTCCAGTATGCAGTTTTCCATAAATATCAAACACTTAGACTGTAGTCGTTGACGATCAACCGTGCATTTTCTTCAGTGTTAAGGCGTTTTCCATTTTATCCATACGAAATGGCAAGAACACTATATGCGAGAGTCTCAATTCAAGAACACTATATGCGAGAGTCTCAATGCAAGAATACTATATGTGAGAGTCTCAATGCAAGAACACTATATGCGAGAGTCTCAATACAAGAACACTATATGCGAGAGTCTCAATTCAGGAACACGATATGCGAGAGTCTCAATGCAAGAATACTATATGTGAGAGTCTCAATGCAAGAACACTATATGCGAGAGTCTCAATACAAGAACACTATATGCCAGAGTCTCAATAACAAAATCAAAACGAAAATGAAAGTGCTGGTGAAAGCATTCGTCAACAAATCCTCCCCCCCTCCCCCCCCCCGCCCCAAAAAAAAAAGCAACAACCCAAGTTCAGTTTTGGTTTCTCATTTGTGTCTTTTGATTTCAATAACAAAAACAAAACGAAAAGGAAAGTGCTGGTGAAAGCATTCGTCAACAAAGCCTCCCCCCCCCCCCCCCCCCGCCCCAAAAAAAAAAGCAACAACCCAAGTTCAGTTTTGGTTTCTCATTTGTGTCTTTTGATGCTTGTAAATATTTTTTTATGAAGAAAAACGTTTCCCCCTTCTTGACGACTTCCACTGAAACATCTTCAAGTGATAATACTTTTGTATCCTAATCTCTTAAATCAACTTCTCTTTCATGTTTTTTTTTATTTAGGTCTGCAGTTATAACACTGAAGTGTGACCCTAAAGCCGTTACAGACAGATTGACCTATGAAAGCAGTAAAAGGGATACATACGTAAGTTTATATATAACTACTGAGAGTTAAATTTTTATTTTGTTTTGAGAACTTTATAAATCGAGAAGAACCAGAAAGTCACTACAACAGTTACAGTAGTGGTCCCCGAACTTTTTGACTCGCAGAACCCCTTTTTAGAACCAGTTTCTATGGGGGAAGCTCCCCTTAATCGCGGGTAGGAGGTTCCTGAAGCAGCCGCAGAGCCCATGAGAATCACAGGCTGGGAACCACTGAGTTAAAGAATTAACGAATATCCGGACATTCTTATTTTGAGGAGCAAACCTGTGAACAAAGACACGAAATATGGACATTAAGATTCTATACATTTTCCATGTCTTTAGAAAATAAAGGAAAATGTTTCTGAAAAACAAACTAAATAAAATAACAAAAATGATTTTTTTTTAAGAAAGGGATATTGCATTGTATTATATCTAAACATATTTGCTGACAAACTGCATCTAGCTTAGACTGACAGCAATGAAGAGTAACGTCGGTGACACATGAATGTTTCATTTGTACTTTGATTGGTCAAGTCTTATTTTAGCTGCACGGTTTAGTTCAAAGCTTCAACCTGTTCAAGTTTCCTAGACACTTGAAAGAAACCAAAGTGACAATGTGCTTTAGCGTATGTCCAAAGTGTGCATTCTCTTCTTCAGAACTTTGTGCTCACAAGTAAATATGCGTGTGCTGAAACCTTGACGACTCCTGCCCAAAACGTTACCACAACGACAACAATCAAAACCACGACCAAAACCAACACGACGACAACCGCCACAACCAAAACCACGCCCAAAACCAACTCGACCACAGCCTCCACAACCAAAACCACCCCCAAAACCAACTCGACCACAGCCTCCACAACCAAAACCACGCCAAAAACCAACTCGACCACAGCCTCCACAACCAAAACCACGCCAGCTTCCAACTCGACGACGACAACGACGAAGTCGACCACTAAATCCAGCACGACGACACCAAAGACCACCATCACTACCCCGAAATCGTCCTCCAAGTCTTCCAGCACCACCCCCAAGGTGTCGTCAACAACAGTGACTACAAAGAAAGGGGCGGCCAGTACAGTCAGGTCAGTAGTTATGTCATAAAGTTATAGAGTCGTACATTCGTGGAAGTTATTCTTTCATCAACGGAATCAGTGCCCTCGACAGGGTTAGTGCGATCCGGGGTTGTTTAAGCTTTTTGCCAACGCCCTTACCTTTTTCCACGAAACCATCCCTCTCCAAAAATGCCTCCCTTACTATAAGGAGAAAAGTACCACCCCTTCCGCACACCCTCTGCCTACGCCCTTGCATGCGATACGAAAATAATAAGACAAAAACATTTCCCCAAAGGCCAAATCATCTTAAAAACATGAGGCCCACTTGTATTCTTCTTTAACTTTTATGAATTTTAATATTCCGAAAGTTGAGACACTTACAAAAACTCTTTGAGACCAAATTGAAGCTGAGATTTTTAATTATCAATCTCCAGGACCGAAACACATAGTTATTTGAAGAACTTGTTTTTAATAATATATTTTGCGAGAAATTAAGCAACCCCTAAAAACAAAGGTTTTTGTAATGAATCCTTTGTATTCTTTTGATTATCATTTCATGTATATTAATATCAGCGTGATAACCCGTGTCTTTGGTTGTCTATTCATTTGGGTCATAACATTATTATTTCCTTTTTTTTTTCTTTTTCTCCAGCACAATAACATTTGGCAGCATCCTTTTGGCCGTGATCTTGTCTTGGACGCTCCATTGAGACCAGGACATCAAATGGGCAATTTCAAAACTATAGCAAAGTCCACGTGTCCTTCAAATAGTGTAGCCGAGACAAAATCAAATAAAAGACGTGAATTCAATTAGCTAATTAATTTACGTTTCAAAACACAATTCTACCGCCCCTTTTTTCTTGCTTGTTTTTTGAAGACATCACTGCCGTATTTAAAAACACCTTGTTATGAACGACGTTAAACAATAAATTGACACATCATTCGCAGTAATGTACAAATAAAATAAAAATCTTTATGAAATATAATCATAAAATATGCTTGTTTAAGTATTTTCATTAAAATATGTAAGAGCAAACAAATGCTCTAAAAAAAAAAAAATAAACGAAATAAAATTATTCTTTCAATGGGCTAGTGCTACTACACAATTTCCTGTTGTTGTGTGTATTAAGTGAACTTTGTAACTCCTCCCTAGTTCACCGCGTGGTTAGTTAAAAACTGCTGACTGTTTTCATTACATACATCACTTTCAGCTATTTTAAGGGACACAACCAATGAATTCATTTTAAAGGGGACAATTTTTATATTATAATTTTAGCTGATAAATTTGTAAATGTATATAATTTAGAACCAAAGCACCAATGAATATTCTTTATTAAATATTGTAAAAATTGAGTAAGAAATTCGAACCAGCAAGTTTCTGATTTAAATAGACAATTGTAAATGGTAATTTTAAAGGTAATTTTAATTATAAATTGAACTCAAGGCATGCTATGTTGTTCTTGCCTCAATTAATTGTATTTGGAAAATTAATATCTTCAATTGGGATCCTCTCATTTTCGTCCTATTACAAGTCCTTGACTTGTCTCGTATTTGAGATAGATTGTAACTGAAATAGCTACACCAGGGAGTACATCCGGTCTTGCACAAAGTTAAGATTTTATCAAGAAATCCGGAAAATGGAAGGGAAATAAACCCTCTTATCCCTGATTAGTTAAACTTTCAGAATTCTAAACATCTAGTTTTTTTCTTTTAAATTCAAAATTATTATTTTCTTTATATACTCGCATATTACCACTAATGGTCACTACAAGCTAATACCCCTGTCATCTTCCTAGTTGAGTTAAATTAATAAGTTAAATAGCTCTGGTACAGTGTTTAAAGTTTTTTCCCACACATGGCACATCTCATGAACTCCTCTGTACACCACAAGAAAAATATGCAATTGTTTGGCTGGATTTTTGGTTCGATATTTGCTCCGGGAGCTCGATCTTCTCTAGTCTTTCGGGCACGAAAGCTCATTTAAGAGGGAAAAAAATATTTCAACGTTCAACATTTTCCCATAAATATTAAACGGTGCTGTTAATTCATCGACGAACATTATACTCATTCTATATGTTAGGATACATAGCTTATAATATAAAAATGATAATAATACTAATAATAATAATAAAATCTTTGGAGATAAAACAAATCGTTTTGATTTTCCTCGGGCTAAAAGAGAACAAAGCCCGTTTGCAGAGCACGACATTGTAGTAGAGATAACATTTTCCCATAAATATTAAACGGTGCTGTTAATTCATCGACGAACCTTATACTCATTCTATATGTTAGGATACATAGCTTATAATATAAAAATGATAATAATACTAATAATAATAATAAAATCTTTGGAGATAAAACAAATCGTTTTGATTTTCCTCGGGCTAAAAGAGAACAAAGCCCGTTTGCAGAGCACGACATTGTAGTAGAGATAACAATGACGATTTGTTTTTTTGTTCTCATCTTCACACTTTAGATAGCAGAGGGTAGATTGAGTTGGTTCAGATCAGTCCTGGTTCGCTTTCCTTTTAATTATATGTGTTAAAGCCTGCACTGTTGGTCTGCGCTTGTTATATTGTTAATTAAATAGATATATATCAATTGCTTAAAGTAATTGCTCAACATACATGGAATCGAATACATTTTAACTAAGCTAATAACTCTGTTTTTTAAAGATCTTGCTCAACACATGCATTGAATCGAATACAGTTTTAAGTATGCTAATAACTCTATTCTTTAAAGCATAAGGCATACGACCCTTAGGAATATTGAAAGAAAATAACTTTTCCCACCATAAAGTATAATTTTACTCTATATTCTTATTGCTTTTTTTTCCCTTCTATTATTAATACTTTTCTATTCATTTCTTTATAACTTTTTGAATAGATTCTATTTTCTTTATGTTATTGTGTTAATTAAAAAACAAAACGCTATTTTTCTGCAATTTCTTTTTTCTTTTTCTTTCTTTCGTGCCTTTTGTTTTTCTTTCCTACTTTTTCTTTTGTTTTTAAAACACTTTTCACTTTTTTTTTCTTTCATTCCTTTCTTTCTATTTTTCCCCCTTTCATTCAAAACTTAAGAGACCAAACAACAATTTTTAGAATAGGGTGCATATTTTGGTGGCTCCGAAAGGGGCCTTGAAAAAATTTTAAAGAAATATTATTAATAATAACATTTAAACAATTTGCTGCTGCGCCTGAGATTTACAATGCCGGCTTTTTAGACGCGTCACGGTAAGTGGTATGTCCGCTCTCGGTACAACTGTAGTTTCAGTTTCGGTTCGTGGTTCGTTGTCTTCGCCGTGATGATTGGTTTCTGCTCGTTGTCATGGTGAAGTGGTGAGGACTGTCCCCGTGATTTACGTGTATGGCAGGAGTCCGCCGTTCCAAGAATCTCTGGAGGTCGATCTCGACTGCCAAGATAACGCTCGTTAGCAGGAATATGTAGAGCGTCTGAAGCTGCGTCGGTTTCGATGGCGGCCTCTTGACTGCTCTATATGGAATAGCCACCGTCATAATTGGAGACGGCAGCATTTGTCTTGTTTCGGGTTGAACTTCAGCTTCCGCTACCTTGGTGACGTCCTCCTCAAACCGAGAGATGGTGGAGAAGTAGTCCGAAGATGCGGAATCACTTTCGGTGCCTGGCCTCAGTACTGAAGTAGACTTCTCAGGCTGCCTTCGCAATACAATAGATTACGCCGTGCTCGACGAGGTCTCATACGCTTATAAATTACAAAAATAAAAGTAGTGTTGTTAAAAGAGGGGGTGGGGGAGGTAAACGTGCATGTAGAGCAATAGTACAAAAAACAAAACCCTTAAGAAATGAGAAGAAAAAAATCTGAAACGAAAGGCAAGATCTTATAGTTCTTGACTGTGAGTGGACGTACAGGAGACCTTCGTTTTCAATACGTGTAGTTGAAAATGGCGTCATTAACAAGAACTGGTCGTATATTTGCACTTGGCGCATAGGTAATTAAGACAAGAATTCACATAGGAAAGACATTAATAAAAAAAGATTTGGTACGTGGACTCCATAGAGGGTAAGCCAAGTTAACAATTGTACATAGCTGCACCGTCTCTTTCCTGTTTGGTTTGTACACTGTACTTCTTACCACTTTTCTTCCGTTCTTCTGATATTTGTTTTAAATAGGGACATGGATGAAACTTATCGAAACAGGAATGGTGGGCACTCAACAGAATCGTGGAGCACTTTACGAAAATAGTGAGCAATTTACAGGAATGGTGAGCAGTTAACAGAAATGGTTAGCACTTGCCCAACTTAAACAATGTCAGGATATTGTTGTAAAACAAACAGACAAGGTTTGAGTTGTTGTTTTGGAAAGACAAAGATGATGCTGTTGCTGTTTTTGTTGTTTGGGGCAGACAAAGATGGTGTTGTTGTTGTTTTTGTGGTTTGGGACTGACAAAAATGGTGCTATTGTTGATTTTGTTGTTTGGGACAGACAAAGATGGTGCTGTTGTTATTTTTGTTGTTTGGGACAGACAAAGATGGTGCTGTTGTTTTTGTTGTTTGGGACAGACAAAGATGGTGCTGTTGTTGATTTTGTTGTTTGGGACAGACAAAGATGGTGCTGTTGTTGATTTTGTTGTTTGGGACAGACAAAGATGGTGCTGTTGTTGATTTTGTTGTTTGGGACAGACAAATATGGTGCTGTTGTTGATTTTGTTGTTTGTTACAGACAAAGATGGTGCTGTCATTTTTTTTTGTTTGGGGCAGACAAAGATGGTGTTGTTGTTATTTTTGTTGTTTGGGACAGACAAAGATGGTGCTGATGTTGATTTTGTTGTTTGGGACACACAAAGATGGTGCTGTTGTTGTTTTTGTAGTTTGGGACAGACAAAGGTGATGCTGTTGTTATTTTTGTTGTTTGGGACAGACAAAAATGCTGCTGTGTTATTTTTGTTGTTTAGGACGGACAAAGATGGTGCTGTTGTTGTTTTTGTTTTTTGGGACAGACAAAGATGGTGTTGTTGTTGATTTTGTTGTTTGGGACAGACAAAGATGGTGCAGTTGTTGTTTTTGTTGTTTGGGACAGACGAAGATGGTGCTGTTGTTGATTTTGTTGTTTGGGACACACAAAGATGGTGCTGTTGTTGTTTTTGATGTTTAGGATAACAAAATATACACTAAAGAAGCCCCCAAACAATTTCAGGAAGCAACCTTTGAGACCCCAAGGTCAAACGACGCCATTTCCCGGAATAATGAAACTGTCACTGACACTATAGGAGATCTTATTCATGGTGGCCGATGACCATCGTCTGCATCAAACTTACGAACTTATAATCTTGATCTCGGCAAACTACGTTTATCTTAGTTACAAAATATTCATAAGGAAGGAAATCCTGGAAGACCTATCGTCTCAGCCTGCTCTTGTCCCACTGAATTCATTTAGTATTTTATAGATATAATTTTCTAGCCCACCGTTTCAGTTTTGCAGTCTTACATCAAGGACAATTAGGCACATCATCAAACACTCTGGTCGTACCCAGCGAAACCCACTCCGTTTTTACACTGGACTTTTCTTCTTTCTGCATGTCATTTCCTCACACTGATGGGTGTCAACTCCTACAGTCTTCTTGGATTGATTACATTCGTCAAGTTCTTTTCACACGTTGAAGCGTCGTACTATTCCCACTAATCATTGAACAAATTCAACTCCTTTTCATAATACTTATAACTTTAATGTCTAATTAAATATAATACACATAACACGTGAATATAGCGCAGCTCGCTATCAGACCTAAATAATACACATCCTATCACTCCAAAGTTCCACTCAAGACTGCCGCACGACTCAAACATACGTCACAATACTGCATAGACAATACCTCACGAATCAGCATAAAATTACGTCATAGAGGCAATGACGGGAAGAGCTTTCAATAACTATTCAAGCGCGGGAAAAGCCTTCAACAACTAATGAACATAATATTGAGTCGCAACAATTACTAATGAACGCTCATACTCTTACAATAGGCTTAATGGAATCTCATTTTTCAAAATTATAGGATACCTAATCTTAAGCTTCCAGTTTCACAACTTCACTTTTTTTTTGTATTCAATGTGAACGTTTTTGATCAGAGAAACGGGTGTTGCAATGGGAACGAAAAAGGGAACTAGCTATGCCTCTTTACTTATGGGCTGGTTTAGATCCATCTGTGGAGAGAAAACTGTAAAGGTCCTTTCCCGGAATACAACAAAAGATATGTTGATGATTGCATAGGAAATACCAACATGGATGCATCACAACTACAATGTTTTATTGGCTTTATTGGGGATTTACCCCCATCAATAAAATTTACTTCAACAATCCGTAAAAAAAAATAGAGTCTAATTTTTGGACATCAAAATTAACCCAAATCAAGAAGATGATATCCACTTAAATGTATATAAAGATAATGTACAGTCATACGTTTCCTACAATATCATCCAGTTCTCAATCATGTAAATGTTTTATCCCTTTCTCTCAAAAGAAGACTTTAAAGCAATGGTAATAATTTTTTGGGAAAGAACGGCGGAAATATTGTATTTTTTCCGAATTAGGTTATATCCTGAGACAATTTTATAAACACCTTTCGCTCAAATTAAAGGTATCATGATACAGCTGTCACTCAAAATAAAGGTATCATGAGACAGCTGTCACTCAAATTAAACGTATCACGAGACAGCTTTCACTCAAAATAAAGGTATCATTAGACAGCTTTCAATCAAAATAAAGTTATCATGAAACAGCTGTCACTCAAAATAAAGGTATCATGAGACAGCTTTCACTCAAAATAAAGGTATCATGAGACAGGTGTCACTCAAATTAAAGGTATCATGAGACAGCTGTCACTCAAAATAAAGGTATCATGAGACAGCTGTCACTCAAAATAAAGGTATCATGAGACAGCTGTCACTCAACTTAAAGTTATCATGAGACAGCTTTCACTCAAATTAAAGGCATCATGAGACAGCTGTCACTCAAAATAAAGGTATCATGAGACAGCTGTCACTCAAAATAAAGGTATCATGAGACAGCTTTCACTCAAAATAAAGGTATCATGAGACAGCTTTCACTCAAATTAAAGGTATCATGAGACAGTTGTCACTCAAAGTAAAGGTATCATGAGACAGCTGTCACTCAAAATAAAGGTATCATGAGACAGCTTTCTGTCAAAATAAAGGTATTACCAGACAGGATTGGTTTTAAAGCAAATCATCCTGACAGTTGTTATAGGTTTAAATACATTGTCCTTTTTCATCCTCACAACCTCATTGCTCCATCCTTATGGCTGAACCTGTCACCAATGAGATCTTTTTATTTTTTTTTTAAATTAAAAAAATCCTCTTTTCGCTTTCCGAAGGACAGGAGCGGTACAGACATGCTTGTTAGAAGTAACCGCCATGTTAAAAAACGCCCTTTTTTTAAACCAGTGAGAAGAATTGTAAAAAAAAAAAATATATAAATAACATCAACATTACAAATTCATTTATCAACCCCGTGCAATTATACCATGGTATAATTAGCATGCTGGTACAAGTACAATGACCATGTTTGGTACAATTAACATGCCTGGTACAATAAACATGCTTGGTACAATTAACATGCTTGGTACAATTAACATGCTTGGTACAATTAACATGATTGGTATAATTATCTTTTTGTTCTTACAATTAACATGTTGTTATAATTAACATGTTGTTATAATTAACATGCTTGGTATAATTAACATGTTTGGTATAATTAACATGTTTGGTATAATTAACATGTTTGGTATAAATAACCTGTTTGGTATAATTAGCCTGTTTGGTATAATTAACCTGTTTGGTATAATTAACATGTTTGGTATAATTAACCTGTTTGGTAAAATTAACCTGTTTGGTATAATTAACCTGTTTGGTATAATTAGCCTGTTTGGTATAATTAACATGTTTGGTATAATTAACATGTTTGGTATAATTAACATGTTTGGTATAATTAACCTGTTTGGTATAATTAACATGTTTGGTATAATTAACCTGTTTGATATAATTAACCTGTTTGGTATAACTAACCTGTTTGGTATAATTAACATGTTTGGTATAATTAACATGTTTGGTATAATTAGCATGTTTGGTATAATTAACAATTTGGTATAATTAAAGTGTTTGTTTTTTTCCATGCCACTGTGTTTCGACTGATTGGTCACCACTCAGAGTTCGGACTTTGGATATTCTTTGTATGTAAACGTACCCCACGTAGTCAGTCAGTCCAGTGCCGGATCACTCCAACGACGACGTGCGTGGCGTCCGGTTGACCCTTGGCCCTTGACTTGGGATGTCCACAGATTAAACAATGTAATCTCGTCGTCTCCTGTCAACCCGGCGCAGCGCTCTTATCGTTCAATGAAAGGTTTTGTAAATGGTATTGGACTCGTCGCTGAGATAAACAGCGCTCTGATACGCACTGACCTTTGACCGGCCACCTGCGAATTTAAGATGATTTTAGGAAGATGTGTTTACAGGTCAATACAATGTGTGGCATTAAAGCCTTATTTCTTTCTTCTTCTTCTTTTTTTAAAAAAATTTTGGTGTACAAAAATATTCTTTACTTTGATTTATTTGAACTCTATTTATCGTACTATCAGCCAAAGCTTAAAAAAACACTAACGTTCAATATTCAATTATTTAATTGTCTAAAATTAAGTACAGTATTTTTATTTCTCAAGTTCTACATGTTTTCCCTTTGCAACAGTATACATTTTGTCCAATCCATTTTAAAATATAAAAAAAAAATTATTGAAAAGGAAAACTTAAAACAACTTGAATATATTCCCCCCTCCCCCCTCTCCCCCCCCCATTTCATGTATTTAGTGAGCCCCACTGCCACAATTTTTGCATCAAGCGTCCAGTTCTCGAGATGACTCTCAGCAGTGTTGATTCGAATCAAGCTGCACAGTCTATTTGATTGTGAGAGCGTAAACAACAAGCCGTTCTATCTCACGTACGGTCCGACTGATGGCTGGCGTGTTTGGCCCTCAGCATACCTGTCCGACGTCACCAGCCACCCCAAGTGGTCTCACGACTTCACTTATTATTGGTCGAAATTGATTTTTTTTTTTAAACGGATGTGTAACGGATGTTATTGTCTTATGTAAATCGTTTAAGAAACCTACTTTCAATTTTGTTACTGAGGTGGAATCAGTAATTTTTAGAAATCACCAAGGATTGACCGCTTGTACTAGGAAATCCTTTAAGAAAAGATTGAAAAAAAAAAAAAATAATTGATGTTAATTAAAATAGTTGATTTTATCAACTGTGGCTTTTAAATAACAAACCTAAGCTACATTCAAACAAAAATAAAGAAAATATGTGTCAGAATTTTTGCCTTCCACCTCTACGAAAAAATTCTGCAATTGGCCGGAAATTCTGCACACTCTTTAGAAAAAAAAGTACAAACCGGGGTCGGACGCCCCCTGCCCCCCCCCCACTCTTTTCACATCCCGTTTCTACGCCACTGAGAATAGTGATCTATTATGAATTGGAAAAAATGATAATTCGATATCACATTTTTTATCACAGAAAAACCTATTACAAAAAGCTCTAGATGTACAACAATGAAGTCATAGTTTAAATTAACACCAAACATCTCCGTCCTCATTTGTAGTTCTAAACATAGAGTCGAGATTTTAAAGAGAAGTCCTGTTATATTTTTTGTATCACATCTAGTTGTGTCCACTTACATTACATGCTGCGGTCGAATAATCCCCAATTTCACCTGTTGGGCCCGAAATCCAGCCCCCCCCCCCCCCCCCCCCAAACAAAAAAAAAAAAAAAAAAAAATAAGAACCGCTGTACTCTAATATTTGAAAAACGTTTTAGGTCACGCGATAACCCAAACCTTTTTCGATCACGTGGTCTTATAGCGTGGACACCATCAAAGCGATACGGACTTCTGATCTTCTTGTGTTAGTTCTTTTAAATTTCCTTAAAATTCTCCTCACAGTTTTACTGGTGTTATAGAGCGAAGTTTGTTTCATTAATAGATTCTAACTTTATTAGGTTTCACTTTACAGTCATCACACAGTAAAAAGAAAGAAAAAAAAATGTCCGAAATAAAAGGCTTGACGATTTTGATCGTGTTGATGACATTGGGGACAGTGACCATAGCACAAGACGCATGCATTGAGAGCAGACTCTGCTATTGCCAGAACTCGGACTCAACATTCATTGATCTCAACCCGATTGGGGCTAAAAGGTAAGGAGTGACAAATTAACTGGCTATTTTTAGCAAACTTAGCAAGTAGAAGGCTTTACAAACAAGCGTATGGAATGTCCTTAAACATTTAGTTGTAAATGTTGACATATCCTAAGCACATAGTATAACTTAAATTAGAACATGATAATATGTGCTACGTTAAAACACACACCCACATCGATTGGGTTTGTTGATACATTTGCCTAAATTTTGCGATTAAAAAAACCCAATATATTTGCATAAATATAGCAATTTATAAACATATTTTTGCATAAAAATGAGCGAGTAAAAATATTTTTTTGCATAAATTGAACAATTTTTAAATACATATTTTCATATGTGGAGAATTTAAAAATATGAGTGCATACATTGAAGCATATAGGTCATTAACAAGTGCATTTCTTTTTAAACGGGATGGAGGTACATGGTCTGTTCTTACAGAGTTGCATTCAAGCCCCGAAAACCAGTTAAATATATATAAATCAGCTGGCTAAATACGCTAACCACCGCAAAATCGGAAATACAATATCTTATAAATATTTCGCTTGTGGTGTGACTGCTTACATTTCCGGATTGCACGCTAACCAAGCTAATTTTTTTCTTTTAATAACGCAACTGCTTTTGGCGCGTTATAGTTTTTTTTTTCTTTCCGGGAAATGAAATCGGCTCAATTTAAATATGGTGTAATAAATATTCGGTTTATAAGTGGTTGGGAGATCAGAATATTTAATATAATTCGTGCAGTGACTTATCATGAGGGTAAGGGGTGTAGCCACAATTGGGAAACTTAAATGTGAGTTGCTTGAGTTAATGTTTTTGTCAAGTAACTTTAGTAGAAAGGAAGTTCACACATTGCTGTCGCCAATGTTTGGCCAGCTATAACTAGTACATATTAAAGCAGTTCGATGAATTTTGGAAGAAAAAAACCCCACACCTATAACAGCAGCATCTTTCCACAATTTGGTCAACGTGTGTTCTTGTCTTACTTTCAGACTTCAAACAAAGAAAGGCCTGCACACGTACGAACTTCAGCTGTGTGAACCCTTTGACCTGCAGGGAGGTTGCATTGGGGTATATGTAAGTAGGAGCTTTTACCTTTCTCAAAAACGAAATGTTATGGAGTGTACTTAAAACTAGGTCCTTTGTCACTTCTAACAAAAATGAAATGTTATGGAGTGTACTTAACTAGGTCCTTTGTCACTTCCAACAAAATTGTAATGTTATGGAGTGTACTTAACTAGGTCCTTTGTCACTTCTAACAAAAAAAAAATGTTTTGTATTGTATCCAAGTAGGACATTGGCAATTCTAAGTAAACAATGTTATGGAATGCACGACCCCGCCCCCCCCCCCACAACCACCCAAAAACATATATATTTTTTATGGGGATACGCAAGTAGACTTTTCACTTGAATTTTGATCGACAATCTGTCGTATGAGAGATGCCAGGTTTTTATGTTATGTGACATATTAGGTTAATTAAAATTAATTTATATAATTTGGCTATAATTTTGAGAATGTTTGCCATATATGTAAAGTTTTTTTTTTTTTAAATTAACGTAATTTTCACGAAGTGTGGGGTGTGTGTGTGTGTGTGAGAGAGAGAGAGAGAGAGAGAGAGAGAGAGAAAATGAGAGAGAGAGGGGGAATGTAAAATATATATGATTTTATATAGGAAAATATGCAGTCGTCCTATCTTAACGCTGATGATGGTATTTAAATCTAACTACCTCCATTGCTCACTAACTTTCCGTTCCTATTCATAAACGATTCAATCAAGTACAACAATGGAAAACGCCTCGCATCATAATCTGTACATTTTTGTTCAAATAAGCATGGGTATCTTATTACAAGGAAAATTATCTTTTGGAAAATATCAGATCTATATTTAAATCATAAAAAAAAATATATTTTTTTTAATCCTTTAAAATGTATAAGGGAGGGAAAAAAATTCTTTTATCGAAAGTTTAGGCGCTAGAAATGAATAAAACCATAGTAACGTACAGTGGAGGCAGATAACAGATAAAAGTAGGTCACATTTTTCAGATAGTGCGGTCGTCTAGTTATATTCAGGATTTTAAAATGGCCTTTTGACCTCAGATAGCGTTCACGAAATTTATCGAGTACATTGCGTTGACCGGCGTTCAATTTATATATTTCAGAAATTCCATAGTGGCATCTTGATCAGTCTTTCCCCACAATATACTGATCTCTGTTCATGGTGGCGCGCTATTAGTACGCAAATCATTTTTACGTCGTCGACATGGACAATTGAAAACCCTCTTCGCATAAATATTGATTAAGGCGATCGTGTGGATGAAGCGCTGGACTTGGGCCGTTCCAAAAAGAAACTCTGTGACAGCCGTGTCTAGGATAAATACCTGCTAATTTTTAAGTTCTATAAGTGGCCCTATGTCATTCAGCAGCACGCACTCACTTTATGTTTTACTCGTTGTCCCATTGATGTCTTAATATATATATATATAGTCTTAATATATATATATATATATTGATTTTCGAATTGTTCTTTTTGATTCGAGGGCCTCCTTTCGAGTAACGTCTGCCTTTTTCACTCCTCCAAACACTGCTGTACGCCAGTTGGAGCGATGTTCGGCTATGAACTCCCATTCGTTTGTTTCAATATTGGCTTCCCTCATGCTTCGTTTGCAAACGTCAATAAATCTCAGGCGCGGTCGTCCAATATGTCTTGTCCCCTCTGCCAACTCTCCATACAGCAGTATCTTTGGGATACGTCCTTCCTCCATTCTCCGTACATGACCTAACCAGCGAGGGCGTCTCTTGATAATTTATGTATCGTTTTCTTCCGTTTTAGGGTTGTCAAATAAGGCAAATTCTCCCCAATTATGTTTCACTGGGCAATACAGCGCATTTCACAGACTCCATCAATATCACATACACAGGTGGAGACAGGTAGGTTGATGATAATCGTCCTACGTAAGTTTAAAAAAAAAAGCGAACACAATTCGAAAACTAAACACTTTGCTTCATTTGATGATTAAAGATTAGAAATAAAAGAGTTTATGATTCGATTGCTATCATACCTCAATCAAATATAAACATTGCCAGCATAAGTTTTGAAGAGAAGCTTAGCCGTTCAGTTATTTTTAACTATAATATGCAATGATATCTTTTTTAAAATAAATCTAAAAAAATTAAAAAATAAAGAGAGAGAGAGAGAGAGAGAAAGAAAGAGAGAGGGAAAGTGAGTGAGAGAGAGAGAGAGAGAGAGAGAGAGAGAGAGAGAGAGAGAGAGAGAGAGAGAGAGAGAGAGAGAGACAGTATGACATATAGATAAAAAAAAAAAAAAAAAAAAAAAAAAAAAAGAGAGAGAGAGAGAGAGAGAAAAAAAGAGAGAGAGAAAGAGAGAGAGAGAGAGAGAGAGAGAGAGAGAGAGAGAGAGAGAGAGAGAGAGAGAGAGAGAGAGAGAGAGAACGAGACATTATGACCTTTAGAAAATGGTAGCAATTTCATTTTTAATTGCATAAAACTATCGCTCTGACCATCCATCGCCGAAAGATCATGTCCCATTTTAACGTCATACACTACCTGAGGTATGTCTATCAAGAGGTACATTTATATCTTGTACTTTAAATTTGACATCTCAGTTTGCCTCCACATTCTACAAATCAATAGGCTTGAACACATTCACACATTCAATCTGCTTTCTTTTCCCCCGCAGTATCGCAATTGTTCAACTGCTGTGCAATGCCAAGGAAGAAGAAGCGAGTTTGGATTTTTTGAAGGAATCACCAAAGAAGACCTTCGTGAGTATTTTATAATGTATTATAATTGCCAGCAAGAACCCGGCATGCGTTGAAATGCCACTCAAAGAAAGGACGTGTTTGTGTTTTAGATACGTTTTTTTTTTTAAAGTAACTTTTACATAGACAATATGTTTTTGTTTTTTTCGTCTGGTGCTTGCACGAATAAGATTTGAAGGTTTTTCGGCGCGTAAGCAGGCCACATACAGCTGTTCAAATGAGAAGCGTTTTATCTTCAAAATTTAATCCACACACTTGTAGCGATTGATCAACATTGGCTCTGTTTAAAATTATATTTATATAGCTCATATACGAGAAAAATAATTTAAGGCCCCCGGCCCCAAACTGAATATTGTAAAATAATTTGCTACTAAATTAGAAACCTATTCAGGAGTGACACGCCAACGTCTTAGCGCAATCGGAAGAATGGTATAGGAACGAAAAGGAAATTATATTTGTATAACTCATTATACTGCAAATAAAAACGAATTTAGGGCCCCCTGCCCCAAAAACGAAATATTGTACTATGGTGGTACTAATTCAGAACCTACTTACTATGTAACATACAAACCGAAATGTCGCTCTTTGTGTTCGAAAAATTCCATCCACCTATGCAATAGCTCTGTTTGAAATTATGTAATTTTATATAGATCATATAAGAAAGACAAAGAATTTTGGGCCCCTGATTGAAAACGGAAGAATTTAAAATCATTGTAATAATTTAGAAAACATTTGCGGTAGTGCGCAAAACATAGCTGAAGATCACGCATCGTATCCGCCTTGAGCCGGGCCTGGGTACAGATTTTCGTGGATGTTAATTAATCATCGTTAAGGATCAAGGAATCTTTCCAAATCTACTGGATAAACATTTTATTTAGATAATATAATCGGCCCCAGTCCTGTTCTGTTAAAAAAATTAATTAAAATAAATAATAAATGTATATATATATAATCTTTAAATGAAATATTTTAATACTGCGGAAACATAAATAATGGTGATCAAAATGCAATGTTTTCAATCGTTATATTTTCACGACAGAATTTCCTTTTGCAAAGCAAGTACGCCTGTCCGCAATCTTTTCCAACCACCACTGCCTTTGCCCCAAGCGACTCTACTCAAGACACAACACAAACTGACTCGACAGCAGAACCAGGCGGATCAACTACAGCAACAAGCGAAGCAACAACGGGGGCAAGCGAATCAACTGCAGCTACAAGCGAATTAACAACAGAGGCAAGCGAGCCAACGGACACGACAAGTGAACGGACAACACAAGAAAGCGAAGCGACAACGGCAGCGAGCGAATCCACCACAGGCGCCAGTGGATCAACATCGGAAGCAACCGCCACGACGACTGCGGCGTCGGCCACCACTGACACAACACCAACCACCACACACGGTGGGGCGGGCAGTTTTAGGTACGTAGACGTCTACATAAGTAAGTGGTGGAGGAGGCTTGTCGTTTCTGCTACAAACGCAGGACGATGGATCAAATCTTACATTTTTAGTTAGACTCACTTAAAAAGAAAAACAAAACAAAAAACTCTTGACACCGGTGAAAGCACTCAAAATGCACCTTTAAAACGAGTTTCCTTTTAATTTAATTTGACTGATCAGCCATCATTTTTATCCAAAGCGAAATTAAAATTTTCTTTTAAGGGGTGTGTTCGCAAATTAGGTCACGCTCAGGGGGGAGGGGGGTGTGTGTGTCGAGAATTTGTGACGTAAAAACTGTTGTTTTTTTTTCAATCTAAAATTTTATAATTTTGAAAAATCTTTATTCCATTAAATTTAAAACATTAATTTTAGGTTGAAATTGCCTCGTGTATATAAAGTACCGTAAACTCTGTCGCGCACACATTCTGCGCATATCCAAAAAATGACATAAAAAAAATACTGTTGTGGCCATTTTACATTCGGCTCGGGGGAGGACTTCGTTGTTTTACGTTACAGTTTTCTAATAACACTACCTCTTAATCATCCACTATTGGGAAATGTTCAAGAATAAAGTAGTTAAGTTATGAAAATTGTATGTATGTTTTAAATTTTTTTAGTTGTGACATGACACTATGGGAGGAGGGGTAAAGAATTTGTGACACTTTGTGACAGTGGGGAGGAGGGTCTGAAAATTCAATTTTTGCGTGACGTAATTTGCGAACGAACCCTAAGTATTTTCGTCAAATTGAACTTTCAGCATAATCTCTTCTTTGTGAAATGCTTTTAAAAAAAAATAAATTTTTGTCATCCAATATTTCGGTCTCAATTTCGACAAAACTAATTAATATTCATTGTGTGATTGAATAATTGTATTTCTTTTAAACTCACATGCTCAAAAATTAATTTCAAAATATTTACATTGTCATCATATTATGAGGTATCGGGAGAGACGATAGGGCAATTTTTGTACATCCTCTTTCTGCAGTACCTTGACCATGGGCGCCATTCTCCTGCTGGCGTTGCTGTCCAGAGCGGTGCTGTAAAGCATCTGAAGTTTGTGTCTTTTGTTTAAAACTGCTGATGAACTGAGAACCTGGATTATTTGGATTGTCAAGATTTTTGGTATCATAGCATGCGCAGCTCGAATATGGATCTTTACAGACGGAAAGGACTTCATTATTTTATGATATTTAATCATTATATGATATTTAATAATTTTTTTTAAACATCCTTTGTGAAGTATTCATCTTAATGATTGGAGAGTTTTGTTGTAGCCCAATAGGAGTAAAAGAAAAGGTGGGGGGTGGGGGGTGGGGGAGTTCGCGGATTTCTTTAACTTAAGATAGCTATTTTGAATAGGAAAATACAATATTGAACAGAAAGCACTAAATCGATCTGTGCACAAGGGCGTTCTATGCACAAGGGTGACCAATGCACAAATGCAATCCATGCACAGGGGCCATCTATGCACAAGGGGGGCCAATGCACAAGGGTGATAAAACAATTATGGAAAAAGTCAACAGTCATCTCGGAATCTCCAGAAGTTTCACAAAATGCTTTTTTTTTTTTTTTTGGTCAGCCACATTTATCATTAGGATCCTGTGGCTTTCACATGCATATTAGCCTGGTCATTAGCCGTCATGGTGGCTTTCACATGCATATTAGCTTGGTCATTGGCCGTCATGGTGGCTTTCACATGCATATTAGCTTGGTCATTAGCCGTCATGGTGGCTTTCACATGCATATTAGCCTGGTCATTACCCGTCATGGTGGCTTTCACATGCATATTAACCTGGTCATTACCCGTCATGGTGGCTTTTACATGCATATTAGCCTGGTCATTACCCGTCATGGGCCTCTCTTCTCTGAAGCTTGATGTAAAGACCAACTAATGTAGAGCATCAAACTCTCCCCCTTCAATCAGCGTGTCCAGTATGCTATTATGACATCTTCTTTTTTATTTTGAGGGCCCACTATCAATGAATTTATCATTCAGGCTCCTATGTTTCAGAGGGATTCGCGATGTTACTGTGCATGTGTTTCAAAGGGATACTTCACTGGTTACAAGGGCTACTCAGCAGTGGTGTTAAGATCTGGGGGTTTGAATACAGGAGGCATGAGACACAAATGTGTCGAGTGTAGCCGCCTCAACTGTTGCTTTTGGAAGCTTGTTCCAGTCCCCTATTGTCTTCGGCAGGAAGGAGAAGCTCCTGTACTTTGTTCTGGGCCAGCCACCATAGCGCCACACCTATTGCCATCAGTAGGGCGCCCTTACAACACGTAACGCTAAAATGACGCCCTTAGGGGCTGATGGGTTCAACAAAGAAAAGTTACTGATAATATGCTGTAAAATAAAACGTTTATAGTTTACAAAAGATTTTTTTGTATGTACTCATACCCACCTCACTAAGACATTATATATTTTACTGCAATCCATTTATGTAAATGTATAACGATGTGAATATGTTCAAAGTGCTTTATTTAATAAAAAATCTTTTTTTACCAATATCATATTATGTTTTTTTGTATGAATATGAGCAAAATATCCGTATTTATAGGAGAATAAAATACATATTACGAGTGTTAATAATGAACTCGGAAACACAGATATTTTGTTCATGAAATTTCTTTTTACTAAGTTGATTTATAGATAGTAGTAGCAGTTTGATAAGCACATCTTGATCTACGTGCCGATGAATTATGAGGACAAAGTCTTATTGTTGTTTTAACTGATAAAACTACTATATTTCGGGGTATTTATTCATTTAAAATTTCATCCAACCGATGAGGAAGTTAGTAATCTGATAGTTATTGATTTTAAAGAAAATAATGTATAATTACATTTTTGGCCTCATCAAATTTGGCTTAGACATTATGGATTTTTGTAATAATTACGACATAGAAAGACATAAAATCAGAGAAACCAGCGCAATTTTTATTTGCGAACCTACATTTTTTAAAGATCGACCGTAAAATTGTCCCGTAAGATGAACCAAGTGAAAGCCTAAGAAAACACGATGTATTTTAACAACAACACACAAATGTATATAATCCTTAAGAAGTTGGCGCTTAAAAGTCGTATCTCTTTAATGTATCGATTGAAACAACAAAGATGCTAAAGGGTTTAGAATAGGGAGACATAAGGTCAGGGCCGACGCTAGGAGGAAGCGGGGCCTTGGGCAAACTTTAATTTTGCGGGGCCGTTGAGGTTATATATTCCACCGATAAGATATTAGGACACTTTATAGTCGTACTGGGGACTTGCTGGTCACAATGGGACGCGTCAAAACGGATATTTGTTCACTCGCTTAGTTTTCAAATATTGTGCTGACTGGTTTAGGAACTATTAGTAGGCTTAAGTATATTATAAATTTACTACGGCAACGCGCGGGGGGGGCCCGTCAACGTGGGGCCTTGGGCGGTCGCCCACTTCGCCATCCCCTAGCGCCGGCCCTGATGAGTTTTTTTGTTTGTTTGTTTGTTTTATATTGTAAAGAGAGCTCGGTTTCCACACGCGATGGAAACACCGCTGAGCAAATAGAGAGCAGCCAGCAGGTATAGAAATATTAATTTAGAATCACCGACCACTTCCGAAAAATTAAGTACTCGCGACAAATCAATCCCAGCCTCCTAAGCCGGCCACCACGGAGTTTCCCAGAGAGTTATCACCTGACATCTACCGTTACTTGATAACACAGACGATAGGACTCCATTGCCCTACATCGTGGTTGAGATCCGTGAAATGTCACACGACTGGTTATCTTTGTTACATTAAACCTATTGGGGGGGGGGGGGGGGGGTAAAAAAAACCAAAAAAAAAACACAAAAACCCCCCCAAAAAAAAAAAAAAAAAAAAAAAAAAAGAATTTCTTCAGTACCAAACCCATAAAATTAAACATACATTAGATAGGAAGAAATCGTTTGACTCCATGGTGCTATTTCTTTCTTTTAATATTAATAATTATGAAATGAATTATCTAGCAATAGCCCGCAAAACAATGGCGGCCGCAATACTTGAACTTTTCATCAACTCAAGAGACTTGACAACACATGCATTCAAGATGGCACTTTGTAAAATTCAAATAGACTACCAGCCCCACTTCGGTACAACACTCCATGAACTACCGTATTTTCCGGCGTAAAAGACGACCCCCTCCCCCCCCCCCTTTACTTTTCCTGTCAAAATATAGGTTTTGGACTAGAGACCGACCGAATTTCGGCTTCGGCTTCGGTTTCGATGCCGAAAGTGGCCATTTTATCACTTTCGGTCAAGTTTCGGCCGAAAGAGAAGAGTTAACTTTCATTTTTTTTGGTTTCGGCCGAAATTGACTTAGACTTTAAGCCATCCGGCAGAAAGTGACTGAGGTTTTCAGTCATCTAATTCTCAGCAAAAGCGATATTTAACAACAAACTAAGCGACATTTAAGAACAAACTAAACGATCTTTAAGAGCAAATTAAGCAATATTTAAGAACAAATAAAGTGATGTTTAAAGCGATATTTAAAAACAAATTAAGAGATCTTTGAGGACAAACTAAGCGATCTTTAATAAAAAAAAACTAAACGATCTTAAAGAACAAACTAAGTGATTTTTAAGAACGAACTAAATGATCGTTAAGAACAAAACAAATGATCTTTAATAGTAAACTAAATGATTTATAAGAATAAACTAAGTGATCTATAACAGAAAACTAAATGTTTTTAGGAATATACTAAAAGATCTTTAAGAACAAACTAATCGATCTTAAGGAACAAAATCAATTATCTGTAAGAACAAACTAAGCGATCTTTATGAAAAACTAAACGATTTTTAATAACAAACTAAAAGATCTATACAAACAAACTAAATGATCGTTAAGAACAAACTGAATGATATTTAAGAACAACTAAGTGATCTTTAAGAACAAACTTAGCGATCTTAAAAAACAAATAAACGATTTTTAACAACAAAAACTAAGAGATCTTTAAGAAAAAACTCAGCGATCTTTTTTGAGCAAACTAAATGATCTTTAATAACAAACTAAAAGATTTTTAAACAAAAACTAAGCGATCTTTAAGAACAAACTAAGCGATCTTAAGAAACAAAATAAACGATTTTTAACAACAAACTAAGCGATCTTTATGAACAAACTAAGCGATCTTTATGAACAAACTAACCGATCTTTAAGAGCAAATAAAGCGATCATTAACCAAAAACTGAACGATCTTTAATAAAAAAATAAACGATCTTTAAGAACAAACTAAACGATCTTTAACAACAAGATGTTATATTAGATGTTTATTTATTAATATTTACGATTATCTCATTTTTTATAAAAAGAATGTAAATATTTACACTTTCCCCCATCATTTTCGATGTATGCAGAATGTATGCGGGAACGAATTTCAAAATATCTAAATATTTCATTTTCAGTTTTGGCTTCGGTTTCGGCCGAAAGTCATTTTTAACTTTCAGCCTTTTTTCGGTTTCGGCCAAAAGTCATTTTCAAACTTTCGGCCTATTTTCGGTTTCGGCCGAAAGTTATTTTAAACTTTCGGCCTATTTTCGGCTTCGGCCGAAATCAGAAAATCACTTCCGGTCGGTCTCTAATTTTGACTATACTCACCGTATAAGACTACCCCTCTTTCAACGTCACCAAATAATAATTTTTTTTAATCACATTTGATTTCAATTAGGGGATTTTAATTCGAATGCTTTTGAAATGCAGGTACTTAACAGGAAAACTGTCACTTATTAACATCGAACTTGTAGGCATAAAACAGTGCGTTGTTTACGAACACTGTTAAATAAAGAATATATGTAGGATGAAAAATTTGTAAGTGAAAGGATATTTATAAACGTATAGTTTACTTCCTTAACCATTTCTACTTGTTTCAACTGGGCATAGATCGGCTGACTGCTATTTCGCGAAATCAATAATATTTCTGAAAGGGGCTCTTATTATAGCGTTCTTTGACAGAGAGATGATGCTTTCATTGCGATTAATCGATATGGGTTAGCAGTATGCATTGCGGCTTCAATGGTTGGAGCTTAAAAGAAATTAATTCCTTTAAAAAAGGAATCTCTAAAAAAAAAGGTACATATGGCTATAAAAATGTAAAGATCTCTTTTTTTGTAGTGGTCTATTTGTCCAGCCATTCGTTGAAGACTTTTTATTTTTAAAATCTACAGGAAAAAAAAATATTAACTTTCTTTTAAAATATGTTTGTGTTCTGCCTATAAACCTATAAGAAAATATCACTTTTTGCTGTATCCCAACAAACCATTACTCTTAAGACAATACAAAGTACATTTGTTAAAATACTTATCAAAACAACGGTGTTTTTCACATGTTCTGCCTGCTCAGTTGTTAGTAGCTAGTTTAAACCGTCTCCAAAAAAACATGGCTCTTGACAGGTTCTTGAAAAGAAATTTGGCTCTCAATTTTTTTTTTTAAATCGTCTTGTTGCTGATTTTTGGCTGTTTTGACTAATGAGTTTGCCGACTACTGTATTCGGATAATGTACAAAAGAGGTACGTAACCCGTCAAATTTACGATTAGAAATATTAACGTGGGTTAGTTCCCTTTCATCAGTGCTGTTTTACATAGTCCTAAGGTAAAACTGTTGAGTTCAAAGTATCTTTGGCGATTTTTCTTTTTTCTTTTTAAAAATGGGCTTCTAACTATCTAAATGAACATTTCATAATTAAGCTGAATAAAATTTGACTACCACCCTTAAATGGAGCTTGGCCTTATAAGACCAAAGCTACCAAATTTTATTGATGCATCTCACTGTTTATGAAAGTCATGAGTTTTTGAAAATTCCGGAACAGCGCAAAATTTTTCATTTAAGGCTCTCAAAAGTGTATTTCTTCACACCCGCTTGCTTCTAAAATAACAAAGTTGGCACTTTCAAAACTCTTACACACACATTTTAAAACAACACACATTCATCGAAAATGAAGGCAAAGCAAAAAATTGAGTAATATAGGAAATGGGAGACATTAATTAAGCTATGTTAAAAAAATATTTTTTTTAATTTTAAAGGGAAAATTCAAGCTTATCAGTGAGAAATTATTAGTTAAAGGTGAAAACAATATATATATTAAAGAAATATCACACAAATTGGTATTTTAAAGACCAAAAATTTGAGAAATATCCAGTAACTAAAAATAATTCATTTATAAAGGCGATTAAAAATGTTAGGAAACGACATTTAGTGCTTGAACAATCCCATGTTAACTTCCTGCTATTGTAAAATAAAATAAAATATCCTAGCAAGGCCTGTTCCTAAAAAATTAAGCCATTTCATAGATTCTTTAAAAAGTCGACGAACGATTTTCAGTTGACTATATTTCTATCGAACACATCTCCGGACGCAGTGAAAAACTAGGTTTGTCCATACAAACTGGTGAGATAAAAGCTTCCTGTCTTATATCGGTCACGTATCTGTCTTATATCTGTCTTATATAAGTATATAAATGATTTGTCTTTGAGTTCGTAACCGAGCCTCAACACAACATTAGGCAATCTGATATATACAGAAAACACACACGCGCACGCGCACACAAGCACACCCACGAAGACACACACACACACACACACACATACACGGACAAACACACACGAAGTCACACACACACACTTACACGAACACACACACACGAAGACACACACACACATACATACACGAACCAACAAATACACACGAACACACACACACGAACACACCCACAAACACACACTCACAAACACACACATACACACAAACACTCTCTCACACACACTCATACATACACGAACACGAACACACACAGACAAACACACACATACCCAAACACAAACATTCTCTCACACACGCACACACGCACACACACAGAGACACAAAAACAAGCATATCGAAGTTGACGTACAGAGACCCACCCGGTGCTATTACTAACATGGAATCACTTGATTACGAATATTTGTTTTTCCATCGCAGTATCGAGGACAGAAAGGTTGCCACTGTCAGAGGTTGCGGAGGAGTGGCGACCGAAGTGTCAACTACCTTGTTAACATTTCGTAACGACGGAGACAGAAGACAACAACGGTTGCAATCGACAATAACATTGGCGGCCTTGCATGTTACATGTATGTTTGGAGAAGTTTGCTTGGGGGGGGGGGGAATGAATGAACAGGCGAATTTTGTAGCATGCCTTTTTTGTGCACGGTTCAGAGAAAAGGTGAACACATTGAAATAAAATAATTGTGAATGTTTTTTCCACCCTTATTTTCAATGAGATCAACATGGAAAATGGAGACCAAAAAAAGTATTATTTTCTACCACTGATATACATATAATGCCATAAACTTTATGCGACAATGTGTCTCATACTTAAAGCTGGCCAAAAAGCGTTAAAGAATGGAGTTGGAAAGCTGGAGGAATCTGTTTTTTTTAAAGAAAAATAATAACTTTAATTCAAAGACGTCGTCCATAATTATAATCATAATGGTTGCACTTGGTGACTCGCCTGCACATCTCTTGAAGCCGGTGTCGTCCAAAAAAAAAAAAACAATTCGAAGAAGCGGCTGTCTCATTGATGGTGATCTGCTGAATAAGGAATTGGTATTTTAAAGACCAAAAATTTGAGAAATATCCAGTAACTAAAAATAATTCATCTATAAAAGTGATTAAAAATGTTAGGAAACGACATTTAGTGCTTGAACAATCCCATGTTAACTTCCTGCTATTGTAAAATAATAAAAAATATCTTAGCAAGGCCTGTTCCTAAAAAATTAAGCCATTTCATAGATTCTTTAAAAAGTCGACGAACGATTTTCAGTTGACTATATTTCTATCGAACACATCTCCGGACGCAGTGAAAAACTAGGTTTGTCCATACAAACTGGTGAGATAAAAGCTTCCTNCCCCCCCAACCCCCCCCCCATAAAATAAAATAATAATAATTTTTTTTTTTTTTCAATCACAGCACTTGAGATTGAAATGGATAGTTTAATCACGTCGTGGATCCTTGCATTTGGTTATCCATATTTGTTACATTTCGTTTCATGGTTTTACAAATTTAATCTGTTTTAAGATTTGGCTCTTTAGATGAACAATTCGTCACAAAGGACTGACAACCAGCATACAAAGAAAAACGATTCCAAAGCTATTTTATATTAACAATAATCAATTTCATTGTAATATTAAGTTGACATTAAAATTTAAAATATCAAATATACAGAAAAAAACACTATATTATTAACATAAAACACAGCAAGTGAAACAAAAAGGTATTAAAATAGAAAGGTAAAAACATTAATTATTAATCCACACGGTGAAAAAACATTGAGCCTTGTAGGGCTACTGAAATTCTTGTTATTGCCTTAAGTCTGCCGGTCACAGTCGACTGTCTTAATTAGAGGGAAGGAGTCAGAACCCACCAGAAGAGAAAGTCTAGACATCTTCCTCTATGTAGACCCTTCTGGAAACGTTAACAAACTTTCACAATCAAGAACGGTTGGGGAGGGGGGGGGGGAGAGGTGGCAGATTTAATTGGAGACGTCAGTAAAAAAAACAAAGAGAGAGGTAAGGTTGCATGCCAGGACTTGACACCAGGCCGGGTGAAATTAAACAGCCCCTACAAAAATTGTTTTTCATATACATCCTTTATAAGATGTTATATCAGGCAATGGTGGAAAGGGCTGAAAATTCGACAAAACAAGCATACAGGTAACGAACTTTATAAGAACCCTAATTAGATCTTCCCTACTCACCAAGGCTCGCAACCCAAATTTTTTTGTTCCACGCCCCTGAAGAATAGAAACATTCAAATAACCTACATGCTTTTACGCAGCAGATTTATTTCACCAACTATTTCTAAAAACAAAAGAAAACATTTACGAATAAAACGCACTTGCGATTTAAAAAAAACAACAGAATCTGATTTATTTCAGCTCTCGGGAATTTTATTTCGTGAAATCAGTTTCCATATATTTCCTTCATCTCACCTTTAAAAAAAAGGGGGTGGGGGGGGGAATGATTTTTTTTTTTTGGGGGGGGGTTGGGTTTGGGTTAGCGAGTGGGGCTGAAAATTTGAGAAACTATGTTGTTATCGGCAACGAGCCTTTGTTCCAAGTTTCAGCTCTATAGGTTGACGGGAAGTGCGTTAATTAGCCGTCTGAAGATTTTGCCACCCAGCCAGAAACGAAGCAGGACTTTTTGGCGCAGGACATTTTTGCGCCATTTAAAAATAACTTTTTATTTAACTTAACGTTTATAAACTTTTAAAAAAGAGAATGCAAGATATATAAATTTAGAAACGTTTAACGAGTTGCTAGTCCCATGCAATATTTTACCTTTAGCAAATGCAAAATAATCAACGTATAACAACTTAATAATAGTTAATGAATCCTGGCTAATCTTGTACCTTTAATAAGTCTTCCGAAAGTCCGCGTATATTAGTCAATCAAAAAATTATGGGCAACTCTACTTAACTTATGATTTTAGTCTAGAACACTCTTGCACTTTTATAAATGTGAAGCGCACGCATGATTAGGCAGCACGGTCAATAATGGCTTAGGCCATCTGTGCGCCAAAATGACCTGCGCCAAAAGGGCGGCGCCAAAACGTCACGTACCGAGCCAGAAACACACGAACGGACGCAAAATTAATGTCAAGGATTTGTTTTTAAGAAAATTGGTCAACACACATAAAATAAGACAATAAATTAAAATGAATTAAATGCATCGGTTTACCATATTGGATTATAGCGATCCGATCAAAGCATTTGTCGCTCGCTGCCTTATCTGTTGTTTTTGTATTCTGGCATCCTTATTGCGCTTCTGGTTGAACCAACAGGTACGTCATCAACTAGATTAGATGTCCTCAAGCATCTGTTTCATGCGTTATTTCACATTTTTTTTAGGGTTAAAAATAATAACGTACACATTTTTTGTCGTTAATAGTGTAAGACAGTTATGTTCTCTATCATCTGGCTGAACATCTGAACAAAACTAACGTATAATCATATAATCATCTAGCTTCCCCAGACATTATTTTCATGCCCGACCAGCCGTATAATCATTAAGGGAAAAGCTTGTCAGGGTTTAAAAAAAAAAAATGCTAATCCGATTTATATTAGATACTTGGGGACGAGAGTAACAAAAGAAGCCACGCCCATTAATGTCCAATAAAAATGGGAAAGCCATAAATCTGAGTGAAAGGTCACGCTAGAGTAGTCACTTAACACAGCGGGCATGACGGGAAATTGGCGCGCCCCGGACAATCCACAGGAACCCCCTGGCCTCACGGACAAAACCGATCCGTTTAATATGGCGGAGGCTGGGGGAGGTTTGAAGCGGCTCTCTCTATCTCTTTCTCTCTCTCTTTCTTTCTCTCCCTCTTTCTCTTATTCTCTCTTTTTCTTTTATTTCTCTCATTCTCTCTACGTCACTCTCTCATTCTCTCTCTTTTTTCTTTTTCTCTATCTCTCTCTTTCTCTCTCCCCTTTTCTGTCACTCTTCTATTTCTCTCTCTCCCTCTCATTCTCTCCCTTTCTCTAGCGTTCTCTCTCCCTTTCTCTATCTCTCTCTTCCCCCACTCCCCACGAAATGTGTTGTTGTCTGTGACTGTAAAGATGACACCGAACTGCATGGACTGATTCCTTGGATTGCCTACTTCTATATATCCCCATCTTCCATCGCCAAGATAATATTTTATAACCTAGCTTCGGGGAAGAGTAGGCAAAGCTTTATGGAATCAGTAAGAAT
This sequence comes from Lymnaea stagnalis, assembly GCA_964033795.1. NCBI lineage: Eukaryota > Metazoa > Mollusca > Gastropoda > Lymnaeidae > Lymnaea > Lymnaea stagnalis. The sequence goes on along the minus strand of CAXITT010000149.1, from coordinate 178,976 downwards.
TGTGTAGTTCTTGTTTTCATATTTTTAAAGACAATCTAAGATTTTAAGAAGAAAGTTTGAAACATGTATTTAAAATGCAACTTTTCAATATTATATTTTATAAGTTCAGTTTTAATAACGTCAATGAATTACTTTTAGACTTAAATAACTTGGAGACCTGCATATCTTCAAATGGGTGTCTGTTAAACTTTACAGAAGCCACGCTGTTGTATTTGTTTTACAGGAATTTTTACCAAAATTAATAATAAAGCACACAAAAATGCTTAAATATTGCTTTTTATGTGAAATTATTTGATACAAATTCAACTCATGTGAAATTTTCATTGAGTTGGCGTTGTAAGAAACTAATACTTTTTTTTTTCTCTTTTGCCTTATGACTCCCTAGGTGTTTGTTAAAAATTCCGTTCATATTCAATTTCAAAAAAATAAAGTTAAGTGTGCTCCAATTAAATTTTTAGAATTACCACATTTATACCTTTAAAAAAATTGAAATATCAAATTACTAAAAACTTAAAGGACAATATTTAATTCTAAATTCTTTAAAATGTGTTTATGGTCCATATCATTTAGTGTACTAAATATTGACCGGTTGGACTCTGCTTTGCTGTGAAGTAGCTCTAGTTGACATCAAACATTAATTTGATATCCGGAATATGTAATTTGACTCGAAATTACATATATTTTTTCCTAGTTTAAAGAGTTACTTTATATATTATGTAAATTTAATTTATACTTTAAAAAAATGTTTTGTTGTTATATTAATGAAGGCGTTTGCCGAAACGTTTACTTGTGTATTATGTAATCTTTTATTGACAAAAATTGTTCCTGTCTAATTAATCTACTTAAGTAAGCTAATCTAATAACTTGAGTGATTTTTTTTTCTGGATTTTTGTCGACGAAGACGAGACTCAATGAAACGTACGACAAGATATTTTTCAAAAGGGACATTCCGTGGCCATTCACCCCCGTACTGACTTGTTACTGACTTGTGCCGAGCCAAAAAGTAACCAAGAAAAATAAAGAACAAAACAAAGTACAGAACCTGGCTTCCTGGCGGTGCCGAGCTTTAAGATGCTTGGCGAAATACCATAATGGCCGGGAGGCCGACCGTCCGCTGAAAGACCATAATAGCCAGATTTACCAAGTCCATTTCCTGCACTAAGGACACGGGATTTGAGGATTGATTGTGGTCGGTGGCTGCTTCGATCCGCTTCAAGTCAAGGAAGAAAAAAAAAATATATATAAAGATGTGGGATGCGAAAACGAAACAGAAAGAATAGATATCCCCCCCCCCCCCACACACACAAGATTAGGGCGCAAAGGTGATGCCAGGATTAAGTATGTTGGTCACGCGATGGACTTTGTTGGATTCGGGTTCGTAAAAAAAGACAGTATAGTCGAAAGTAAAATCGCACCGGGCATGAAATCGCACTGCCGATTACGATCATGGATATAGAGAAATCCTGAATGTGACGTCACGGTTTAGAGAGCATACCATTGAAAGAAATCCTTTATTTTATTGCTGAGCCAGGCGCTGACCCGGATACCTGAAAATAGCGAATGTTAGCACACCCGGAACATACCCGGACCCGGAAAAAACAACGGGACCGGGTCCAAGGTGGTTAAAAAAAGAAAAAAAAGTTACCTTCTTATTGTCTATATATGTTCTGCACAGATTGGAAAATATTGAAGTGTTGTAAAGGACATGAACATATTTATAACATATCTGTGTGTACGTCTGACCTGAATTTAATACATAATAATAGAAAACTGACAAGTGATTTGTAAGATGCTAAATGTAATGTAATTGAATCCGCGAAGCTATGGAAATGATGATACATTTTCTGCGAAGTTTGTGTATTTATTTGTATGATCAAAATGCACATCTTTGGTAATGACCAGGCTACTTTCTTTTTACGTTCAAGCAATCAATTTCACTTGCTGGCTGGCTGATGGTAGTGACAAGCAAAATGTGTGTGAATGATTGTATAAGTTCTAGCTGCAGCAGTATACTCAAATAACAGTAATGTAATGTAACACTCATATATTAAGACAAAAAATTTGGCCTAAGTGAAGAAAGGTTAGGATGGTATCGGCATTATGATAAAATACATATTTATTAAGACAGTATGGTATCAGAAAACTGAAAACTGCTACCAACAAGTAAGCGAATAGTACACTAGCATAACGAGCTCCGCCCAACCATTTAAATTTGTTTTTGCTATGTTGATTGGTTAGGGCAGGGGCTCTCAAATTGGGGCTCACGACCTTCTCATGGTTGGGGGTGGGGGGTCGCCTCACAAAATGTTAAAAGTCGCTTGAGAATTTCAAAAATTTGTTTGTGATGTGGTGCGGTTTGTATGTAAAATTTGAATTTGTGTTATTTGTAGACACCGACCGAAAGTGATTCTCTGATTTCGGCCGAAGTCGAAACTAGGTCTAAAGTTAAAAATAACTTTCAGCCGAAACAAAGCCGAAACCAAAAGCTTAAAGTGACTTTTGGCCGAAACCGAAGCTGTAGCCGAAACCAAAATATTTATTTATTTTGAAATTCGTTCATTCATACATTCAACATACATCGATGGGGGGAAGTATCAATATTTACATACTTTTTATAAATAATAAGACCATCGGGAATATTAATAAATACAAATCTAATGAATACTTTGGCTTTTACCATTTTAATTTACTTTTAAAAAAACTTTGAAAGTAGTATGTAAAGAGAAAAATTGGACTGGAGGAGGGGGGGGCGTGTCAAAATTCATGAAAAATAGACCCTTGAGTGCAACTTTGCTCTTATACTATAATTACAACCTAGAACATATATATACCTAATAATACATACAATCATTATTTTGGCTCTAATAGAGTCAATAGTAACCTAAATATCATTTTATAAAGTCTATACAAATATCATCACAATGTTCCGCGGCTGTCGTCATACTAATGCTTTGTGTTTTCATAAATAGCTGGCAAGATATCCCTGTGTTAATATTTAGCCTATAACTCACACACTAGTCTTTCCGTGCTGTGACTTAAGAATTTCGTTCGGTAACCAACCTCCCTCACCCCCACTTGTGCGGGATTTTTTTTTTTTTAAACGGGTTATCTTAAAATAGTTGTTCTGACGGGTCACAACGGAGACTCGCAAAAGACATGTAAATTGTAGCTCAAATCATTAAAGTAAACAGGTGTGCAGTGGGCCTACTACATAATTATAATACGAGCCCGCGATACATGAACACGCGGGTTATTTCGTTTATGAGGATGATTATGATGAATTTCTAGAAATGAATGAATTGAAACATCATTCCCCCAACCGTTGCAAAGATGCCAGTATACCGATGCAGCAACGAACACTACCAAAACCAGAACCAGAAAAAGCCTAAGTTTCCTTAATTTTAAAATATAATAATAATAATAATGGAGATATTACCAATTCCTAGGATTATTCAATATTATTCACCTTTGCTTATGACAACAATGATGAGCATGATAATGATAAATCAAAATGAATATCACAAATGAAAGAATTGAATTAACCTAGGGTTCCAAATTTTTATTTTTGAAAAAAATTAAAACAAAAATAATGATATAAATATTACCATTCCACTAGTGTTTCTTCCATTAACTGTTTACATTTGCCTAGACCTAATTGAAATGCAATTTTTTGGGGAAATGTAGGACATGTAAGTCATCAAACAGCTGTGAGCAGTTTTCCCGGAGTATTAATCATATAACATACGAATACAGCAAGACGTCGAGCAATAACGAATATCGGATTGCCGGCAAATATTCTGACTTTTGGAGATGACCGAAAACCTCAGTCGCTTTTTGCCAGACGGCCGAAAGTCTCCATTACTTTCGGCCGAAACCGACATTAAGCCAGAAGTTAACTTTTCATTTTCGGCCGAAACCGAAACTAGGTCGAAAGTGATCAAATGGCCACTTTCGGGGCCGAAACCGAAGCTGAAGCCGAATTCGGCCGGTCCCTTATTTAATTTTTTTTATAGTGAGTGGACTGGACAAATTTATTTTTGTTACTTAACTCTGACTACACTACAGCTACATTCTTTTGATTAAAAAAATAGATTATATATGATTTGAATTTGTGTTCCTTTTTTTTTTTTTTTTTTTTTTTTTCTCTTAAATAATTGGCATCTTCT
>CAXITT010000149.1:156504-170268 GCA_964033795.1 Lymnaea stagnalis | reverse complement strand
ATTATTTTTTTCTTAGTATTATTTTTTTTTTAATCATCAGGCAGGTTTATTTGTAGTTTTGACGTAAATTGAACGGTTGTGTGTGTGTGCGTGTGTGTGTGCGTGTGTGTGTGCGTGTGTGTGCGTGCGTGTGCGTGCGTGTCCGTGTGTGTGCGTGCGCGCGCATGTGTGTGTGCGTGTGTGTGTGCGGGTGTGTGCGTGTGCATGTGTGTGTGCGCATGTGTGTACCCATGTGTGTGTGCTTGTGTATGCTTGTGTGTGTGCGTGTGCGTGTGTGTGCGTGTGTGTGCGTGTGTGCCTCTACGTCTTTCCTTTACATCGTATTTAGAGTACGCATAGAGCACCGAATGAGATCGTAACGTGAATCGCACTCTTCTTTTACTAATACAGCAACATACGATATAGATCATAATAACATCATCTGGAGTCACCTTTTCTAATACAGCAACATATTATATAGATCAGACCGTGACCCGTGGTCGTCTTTACTTATATACCAACAAATCAAATAGAGAATAACGTGATTCTGAGTGAGCTTTACCAATATAACTGCTTACCAAGCAGCTCCTAAAATGACTCTAAGCCAGCTGTGCTCACATAACGACCAAACAGGCAGGTCAACTTGATAAATCATCCCATTACTAAAGAACTAAATCTGGCCCATTCTTGGTCCTCTTAAGACGAAACCATTTAACCTCCCTCCAGTGCCATCCCCCATCCCTTCCCCAACTATGTTATTGATCACCAGTTCTTATATGCACCAGAACTTTCTTCGGTATAGATCTGAGTTTCAATGTCTAGACACTCTCTAAACATTACGCCAACATGATATTAACTGTCACTTATCGCCCTCCTTTGAATCCGAAAGCGTTTATCATAATAGGGACTAAGATCGCGGACGCTGTCTCAGAAAAAGTGAATATAAGGAATGGAGTAATGAGGAGAGGCAAAAGCAGCGCATAGCATCAGGAAAACGATATGAAAAAAACAAGATCTTGAGAAGGTATGGAATCTTTGCAAAACAAGGGGGTTGATAAGATAATAATATGTGAGCTATGCAAAAAAGTGTTGATAAAATATATGATCTAAGCAAAAACAAGGTGTTGATAAGCTATGTGATCTATGTACGAACAAGGTCGTGATAAGATATGTGATCAATGCAAAAACAAGGTCTTGAAAAGGTAAGTGTTCTATGCAAAATAAAAGGTCTCGATAAGTTATGTGATCTATGCAAAAGTAAGGTCTCGATAAGCTGTGTGATCTATGCAAAAACAGGGTCTAGATAAGCTATGTGATCTATGTAAAAACCAAGTCCCGGATAAGCTATGTGATCTATGCAAAAGTAAGGTCTCGATAAGCTATGTGATCTATGCAAAAACAAGGTCTCGGATAAGCTATGTGATCTATGCAAAACTAAGGTCTCGATAGCTGTGTAATCTGTGCAAAAACAAGGTCTCGATAAGCTATATGATCTATGTAAGAACAAGGTCTTCATAAGCTATGTCACACGTGTCAAACTCAAGGCCCGGGGGCCACATCCGGCCCGACGCCCAATTATATTGGACCCGCGAGTCTTGACCGGCGTACAATTATATCCAAGTCAACGCTATGGTGTTTCCCAATGCACACTTTGCTTAAAAACTTAGCTTAATTCGCACGGCGCTTTAGTGAATTTGAAGCACAGAAAAGTAATTTCCAGCTGTTTCGTAACCCATTTGTCTAAGACATGGAAACTGCACCTGTAAATTTGCAGACGCAACTAATAGAGTTGCAGTGTAATTAGACACTGAATGCAAAGTACGACACTGTGGTGCATGCACAGTTCACTTGTTACATTTCCGAAGAGATGCCCCAGCTTCGTCTCCATGCTGCTCGAACCTTGAGCAGCATGAGAATCTCAATGACACTTAACATTACTTCCAACATAAACTTACTTGTTTTTCTAGCACTGAAAATGTGCCAAACATCCATCTATGACAAATTGGTATAAGAACGAAAATGGGTTTGCAAAGGATTTTAAATTACTAAATGTTAGGTTTTCATTAATATAAATTTAAAAAAACAAAAAAAGAAAAAGATTAATTTTCCCACTTATTGAATGTTTATCCTGTTCGGCCCGCAACCTTACATGTGGTTTGAGTTTTAGCCCGCCGAGCGATTGAGTTTGACATCCCTGAGCTGTGTGATCTATGCAAGAACAAGGTCTTGATACCCCTGCCAAGGATAGACCTTTTGTCTTATTTATATAATTTGGAAAGCTGAGATTTTAAACTCAGCATGACAAGGTTTACACGAAAAGGTCATGCCTGATCTACACACGAACTAGGTCAAGCCTTGGTTTCTAAGTGATCAGGTCATTTTCGGCGTCCCTTATTGACCAGGTCGTCTTGGGATTCTCTAAATGACATGGTTATCTTGAGGTCTCTAAACGACAAGGTCGTCTCGGGTATCTAAATAACAATGTCGTCTCGGGGGGGGGGGGTGTCTCCAATTAATGTTTAGCGCATCTGTGAAATGTGAGAGATCCACAGTCTCCGCCCTTGAGCCAAGAGGCTCAAGTGATTTCTATAATTTCCTTATTCACTGCAGTCACTGATCTATTTTGTGTGAAGTGTGTTTCCTTTGTTGTTGTTGTTGTTGTTAAATCCGTCTGGAAGGAGGGGGGGGGTGTGGGGAGAGGAATCAATTTTTTTGTTTATGCTCTGAGACTTTTAGTGACTACTTGACTACTGAACAAGTTGAGGGGTTCTTCTCAGCGATTACTCAACTCAGATAATGTTGAGGACAGTGAGCTCACCAAAATAGCACGTTGAAACATTTTTTTTTTTGTGGTTAATACTGTTATAATATTTTGTTAAAATATTAATAAACAAACTATGGCTCATACTTATCAGTCTGATGAGCTATTTAAAACATTTATAAAATAGTTATAATATTGTTAATTTATTTTATACAAACACTACCCACCCCCTCACCCCCCCCCCTCATCACACACACACCTCGGGACACCCCTGCGGATGTTATAGTGCAGAGCTGGCATTATCTGTTTCACGGCAAAATTAATTGAATCCGCAAAGCGCAACGGCGTCTCGAGACATTTTTTACGCTCCTCCGAGGAGGTTTGAAAGTTACCTTCTGGTGGGGGAAACGGCTCTCCCGGGTAACCCACCCATCCGTTCTAGAAGCTGGTTGCACTCTTGTCCTCCCCCCCAGCCACCACCACCACCTGTTGACTGTCTATCTCGGAACCGCGAGCCAGAGAAAGGTGAGGACGGCTTGTAACCAAGGAAGCCGAGGGATTGCAGCGTGAAGGGTCACCGGAAATTTGATCGAAAGAAATTTCGTCGACGGTAAATTGATCGACGGAAATTTGATCGAACGGAAATTTGGTCGAATCTTTTTTTTTTTTCAGCCCGCGCGTTAAAATTTTCTTCAAATTTGTTTTTGAACGCACCATACTATATAGCAAAATAAAATAATGCGTTCAAAAAGAAATTTGAAGTGATGAAATTACCGTCGATCAATTTACCGTCGAGGAAATTTCTTTCGATCAAATTTCCGGATACGAGCGTGAAGAGTACGTTGCATGGCGAAACGTCTGTTGTTTGTTTTTTTTTAACCCGCGTGTCGTGTTATAATGACATGTGGCCAAGGTTTACACCCGTGTCGCGAGATTTGATGTAAATGAAATAAAAGAAAAAAACTGTACATAAAAAAATGGTGTACTTGCGGTCATTTTGTTGAGACTGGATGGAGTAATTTAATAGATTTGAAACAACGACAATATTCTGGATCACATCTCCTGCCAAAAAAAAAAAAAGGCCAAAAATCTATACTTGACATAAATGACAACGCGGAAAGAGCTTCTTAGAACGTGAATGTGCTTTATTTTCAGTTTTCGTAACACGTAGAATATTTTTTTTATAGAAAAACAATTTGTTTACAACGTTGATCTTACAGAAGGATTATTTAGGAAACGTCTGCTACACAACCCGGCTGGTGAGAGGTAGCCGCGAAGTAGAAAGATATTAAATAAGTAGGTAATTATTCTTTTCAATTGTTTTTTTAAAAAAATGTGATTGACTTTTTCTACTTGATTTGGATATTTTGATTCAAAGAACAACTACTGCTACGAACAGCAACACTATTTTTTTTTATTAAGAAGCTTCATCCTTTTTCAAAGACGACTTAAAAAAAAAAAGGTATGTGGCAAGCTATTCTAAAATATAATCTCGCCTGTTAATAGAGCGCTAATCATGCGTCAATTGTTTCTTTCTATGTTAGAAGTGCATCCGTGTGATCCTTTTAAGAGCGACCTAACTCGTCAAAACATTTTATATCGATGGAAGTATTTAGGGAAAGATTTAACATTTTTTAATTACTTTGCGTCGCTTCTCATCCAGACAACAGCAACAACAAAAAAGAAAAGACAACAGTCTTAAACGTTAAAGAAATATCATAGAGGGACACGACGAAAAAAAAAAAATAAACGTTAAAAATCCAACGAAGATTTTCAATATCTAAAAATACTTCTCCTTTACGTAATTGGCTGCTAGTTGATAAGAACTTGACTCTGGGAATCTCTCTCGTAGCCCCCGGCAACATTTCTACCGTGGGGCTTGTACAGCCAAAATACTTACAAACTCGATGGCTTGGCTTGATGAAACGATTTTAAAAAATAAATATATAAACTCAAGCCCTCTTGACATATCAAACAGAAAGCTTGTCCTCCTTGCATTTTTTTTTGTATGTCTGCCTAAATTCTGGGGGGGGGGGGGCTTGCGCCATTGCAATAAAGTCCCCATTTCAAAGTTTGATTTATCTTGTTATCTAAAGGGAGGTTAATCACAAAGTAGGCGCGAGTTATTTTGAAGTGCCCGTCATTAACCGCAGCAGAAATCCTAAAAGAGTTATCCCCTCCCCGCCCCCTCCCCCCAACCCCTCCCTTTGATGCTGGGATCCGACGTTTAAGTATGTGATATCATCTTTGGATTCAAATCACAGAAAACCAACCATCAGTTGGAACTCTAGAGAGACTTTATTTTTGCCCTGGGGCCATTGCTTATCTGTTCATCGGTTTTTTTTTTTTTTTTTTTTTTTTTTTTTTTTTTTTTTTTTTTTTTTTTTTTTTTTTTGTTTTTTTTTNATTTTAAGGGGGCGGGAGGGGGGTATTTGTTCATTTGAGAAACATGAGCCCTTCCTTTTATAAAAAAAAAAAAAAAAGATTGTTCATTGGGAATCGTTAGGATGATGAATAAAAAAATTAAACCCACATGCCTCCAACGTTGTTCCTTACCTTGATAAAAAAAATATAAATAAGAAAGTTTTATTTTTGTATTTGCGATTGCTGGCCCGCGAGAATTTTTTTTTAACGTATCAGAGCTGATTGCCAAGCCTCAGTATCGTGATTTATTTTGTGCGCTTTCTAGGCCCTGCCAGAGCTACTTGCCTCATGGAACATGCGAACGATAGCACCCGAGCAGCAATAGCAACACGCAAACAGACATGCATTCAAACTAAAGAAACATTGAGCGACTGGATACTCGAATAGTTTATGAGGAAAATTTGTTTTAGAGACGTTTAAATTTGTATAGCTTCCTAAAGAAAACTTCTTGAATTCCCTCCTACCCTACCACCTCAATTTTTTTTTCAAGGAGTGCATGTGATCTATGATGACATTATTTACGCTTATTTACTGATTGGAGCACCAGCAGTATATAAATGCTTTTTTTAAAAAAATAAATATATTTCACTTCCGTTGACAGTGATTTTGGCTTTTTTTGGATGTTGCAGATTAAATTGTCAAATGAAAGCGTACATTTTGTGTGTGTGTGCATGCGTTCATACATTTGGAGCATCCGAATGATTCTCAATTCGCTGTAAGTTTCTCCACTTGGTGAGCAGATTTTTTTTTTTTTTTAATTTGACAGCTGCAGTGGCTCGATGACTTCAAGCTAAGCGTTAGTTATGACTGTCGACATTTCAAGATGAACACAAAACAAATTTGTGTGTGTGTGTTCTAAACTTCCTCATTACCATTGTATCAAATAAACGTGAATGAATAACTTTATACATGTGCAACTATTTTTGCTGATTAACATTTTAAAATTGGTACGTCACAGTTAAATTATATATTTTTTTTACAACCGACAATTTAAAAAAAAAATAATAATAATAATGAAACTGTAATAAAGGTATACATCAGTGCTTTTCAAACTAGTGGTACGCTGTACCGTAACAGCCACTTTCCACAAGACGCCGGTCCGCAAAACAGGAGAATTTTAGAAGATAGAAAAAAAAAATTTTTTTAGTCAGGTTCCCAGTGCAATGCAGATAAATTCGTGCGGATCCATCACAATAAAAAATTTGAGAAGCACTGATAAATACCTCCCTGTCACTCTGACGGAGCTAAGAATCAGTGGTACTAATTGCTTTACTAGCGCAATGTCTACTGCTAAGTATCCACTAATGACATGACAAGATACGGCGACACACTATTTGATTCCCTCCTCAGTACACTTCAATCGCAACGCCGCTATTCGCGTCACATGCTTATCTTAACCCCGATACCACACATTACGCCGGGGCGTTTACGTCACGTGCTTGTCTTGACCTGAATATTAAACACTCAGCAGTCATTTTCGGCACGTGCCTGTCTTAACCTTTCGAGAAAAATCCATCTTAACACTTTGGGAGTTGAGGCTAAACATAGCGTCATTTTAATGTGTGTTTGGCTTTTACGATAGCCTCGTTACCCGATTATTCGATAAAATGGAAGTTAAAAAAAAAAAAATATCTTATAGATAGCTAGGAACTTAACCGCTAATCTTTCATGTTGAGTAGTTGCGTGAATAAGCCGATACTTTACAATTAGGGTATCAGACTGAGTCAAGTCTTATAACATTTTCACCGATTAATTTTCAAGAATTATTACCAAACTATGAGATTTTAAGACCTGTTAATTCCGTATTTTCTTGTCTATCCTAGACGATGAAATCAAATGGCATTGTGGGAAGCTTTTGGTTGTTTTCATTAACCAAAATAAGAAAACAAAAACATGGCTTTTAAAATGACATTTTTTCATTCCTGGTTTCAAACTGCGCACAATGGATCCCTGTGTTGTTTTCTCATTGTCGTGGGTTGTTGTCCTTTTCGCCCTAGACGTGGCGAGGAATTCTCAATGCATGAGACCGGTCGGGGATCATTGAAATAATTTTGCTGTTTAAGTTGATGACATTGAACCACATCGTTTTGACAGGTTGAGATTTATTTTTATTTTTTTTTTGCCTAAACACGTAGACCACACACTCGATTAATTCATTTCAACTTTTGAACACTTATGTTAAATCAGTTATGGTCGGGTCGTATCAGTTTATCTTTAGGGATTGGACTTGTTTTTTTTTTTGGTTTTTTTTTTATTATTTAAAAAAATATAAAAATGTCACGACTCCTTGCTTTGTATTTTTGTTTACTCCTTTTATTTTATATTTTAGTGCTATCCTAGATCGTTCAATATTTGTATTTATGGTCGGGTCGTATCAGTTTATCTTTAGGGATTGGACTTGTTTTTTTTTTGGTTTTTTTTTTATTATTTAAAAGAATATAAAAATGTCACGACTCCTTGCTCTGTATTTTTGTTTACTCCTTTTATTTTATATTTTAGTGCTATCCTGGGACGTTCAATATTTGTATCCCCCCCTCCCCCTCCCCTTTTTTAAGCACCGCCATTTCCTACTCCAGTGGGTATGTTTGCTTACTCGACGAATGATAATTTATTTTGCTATATCTAATTAAACATTTATTTTTTTTGGTGAATTTGCATAAACGAAATAAAATTCAATATTTTTCAATATTTTTTTTAAAATTCGTCAAAGTCTGGTTATATGGGGTATGTCCATATCCAGATAATATGGGGTATATTCAAATTCAGAACGATCTTTGTCATAACATCATTTTCGATTCAAAGCCCCGCGACAAATAACATGACCTTTGTGTACAATTGTTTTATACCGTATGACTTAAACAATAAGCAGTATCTACACAAAATAAATGTAGAAATTTAAAGTTAAAAAAAAATAGTCTCTAAACAAGTTTTTTTTTTTTTTAATTTTCTTTTATGATAAAGAAAAATTAAAAATTTTTTTTTTTTTTTTGCAAGGAGGGTGTTTGGGGGGGGGGGGGTGATCCAGCCAACGGCAAGATGTGGGAATTTTCTGATGTTTTCTATCACATCTGCGCGCAATTTATTTTTCTTCTCTCTATTTGTGAATTGAATCGTTTTTCCTGATAATATGGAAATTATTATGATCGGCATGACTTAACTTAATAAATTTAATTGAGAAAATATCCCGTAACACAATCAAGCAAATGGAATTCTTCATAAAAAGAGTGCTTCAGGATTTTATTTGGTACAAGCAAGTTATGTTGTTTTCCTCTTCCTTTATGTTAATGATCATGATGTAAAATGACATTAATGCTGTTGATTTAATTGTGTGTGTGTTGTTGTTTTGATGATTTTTTTTAAGATCGTATTATTTTGAATTTGTTGAGCAGCTAAGGTTGAATATGTCAACCACCAGCGGTGGCGAGGGAAGTTGGGGTGGTGGGGCGGAGGGGTGGTCCACCCTGGGCAGCAATTTCTTTTTTTAAACTATTTTTAGCATTATCGGCTAAATGCAGTGTTATGCCGAGGAAGAGAAGCGGCACAAATCTTAGCCAGCAGCCGGGTGGCACCGACCCCAGCCACGCCCCTGACCACCGGTATATCTGTCCATATTCCCAGAAGGGCCAACGCTTGTCAAGTTTTGCGTTCAAAAAATTAAAAGACATTCGTACACATTAAAACATTAACTTTCACTAGAGATCCGGAGCAGTTACTATTGTTACTATTATTACCGTAGGTGAGCTGCCTATTAAATGTGTAGACATTATCAGAATCATCAGAATCTTTCTAAACTAGCAAGGTTTTTTTAAAAAATAAATTGAAAAAAAAAATATGTATCGGATAAAAATATTGTTAAAGAATTGTATATATTTCGGTCGTCATTAAATATCTGTCCACGAAAATCAACAAGCTGTCCTTAACATTCACGAGCCGTCAGGGTTCTGCAAACAGTTAACCTATCCCGTCAGTCTATCTTTCAAGCTTAAAGTGGTCATGTGGGCTCTGATGAAAAGTTAATAGATGCCCTGTACCGCCCAGAACCCAGCGCACTTCACTTTCAAAACCAAGCCTTTGACAACATTAACTATTGTCCATAAACAGAAGAGGTTGGAGTAGTGAATGGGATTCTGTCACGACTTCCACCTCCGTAATCAACGTGGAAGTCTGAAGACATCGAAATCGTGGCCGAGGTGACTTTTCCTTTAAAGCAGCAAGGACCGATGACCTTAGCTCACGGCATCCTTTCTTCTTTCTCTGCCTCACAAGTACGGCAATCCATGACGTTGGCTAATCACACATTTCCAGATTGACACTGTTTTTTTTGTTGTTTCTAATTCAAAATAAATATGAATATACTAGGGTATAACCGAGTGCAAGGGCAATAGGCGAGAGACTGCCATCAGGTTAGCACAGAGTGAAATGAGTAATACAAAATAACAGACAAAAAAAACATATTAAAATTAAAATATACCACTTAGCTTAGAAGTAGTATCCGAAGGATAGAAAGTGCCAAGTGCCTAAACTCTCAGATACTACTTCTAAGCTAAGTGCTATTTTTTTATTCATTTTATTCTTTTTTTCTGTTGTTTTGATCGCTGACGAAGGCTTCCTGACGACACGTTCGTTGCTTTGTTGGGTTCCTTTTTCAGGTTTAAACTTACTTTGTTTTACTCATTTCATTTTAACCGGTGCAGTTTGTTTAAAACAAAAGATTTAAGAGTTACAACTTTTTAAAAAAAATCATAAATCAATTTCTCACTTTCTATGTTTAGCAATTTGAAAAAAAAAAAAAAAGGAACTGCCCTGTTAGTGAGTGCACATTGCCTTCGTCAAACGATTGTGTCAAGAAAATAACCCACTGATAGGAAAAGGCAGTTGCCGGATCCCAAAATAGAAGTGACGTTGTACAAAAAAAAAAAAAAAAAAAAAAAGACAAAAAAAAAAAAAAAAAAAAAAAAAAAAAAAAACGGTCGACAGAGACGATACAGTCCTTCATTTTATAACAAAGGCTTAGAAAAACCATTCCTGGTATCACGAAAACGGCAATACATTCCTGTACCAGCGTATGGAAAAGACTAACAAGCGCACACATGCCCAAAATGAAAAGGTGGCCCATGACCCAGTTCTGTGTGGTGTGCAGCCCATGGCCCTGTTCTGTGTGGTGTGCAGCCCATGACCAAGTTCTGTGTGGTGTGCAGCCCATGACCCAGTTCTGTGTGGTGTGCAGCCCATGACCCAGTTCTGTGTGGTGTGCAGCCCATGACCCAGTTCTGTGTGGTGTGCAGCCCATGACCAAGTTCTGTGTGGTGTGCAGCCCATGACCAAGTTCTGTGTGGTGTGCAGCCCATGACCAAGTTCTGTGTGGTGTGCAGCCCATGACCAAGTTCCGTGTGTTGTGCAGCCCATGACCCAGTTCTGAGTGGTGTGCAGCCCCAGAACAAAGATACGACAAAACAGTGACATTTGAAACACAACAAAATTCCTTTCTGAAGAAAAAACCTCAATTCTATTTACCGAAATCCAGACGTTACGCAGGAAGCTCGATGTGTGAAAGATGAAACACAAACAGTAACTACAACGTATAATAGTCCACTCGCCTAAATGATACAAACATCAACCTATTTATCGGGAGTTCTGACGTCATGCATGAAGCTCACTGCGTGACAGCCTTTTATTTTCTCTCAGTACTTTTAAAATAAAACATGCGCAGTTGCATGTGTGTGTTTTTTTTGGGGGGGGAGGGCATTTTAAAGAGGAAGCAGGATGGACCAGAAGCCAGAAGCAATATATATATATATATACAGTGGAACCTCTCATAACGAGTTTAATTCGTTCCAGACTCTTACTCGTTAAGCGAGACACTCGTTAAACGAAACAATTTTTCCCATACAAATCCATGTAAAATACGATAATACGTTCCATGCTGAAAAAATACTAATTTTTGAAAAAAATGTATTAACCTTTATTCAAATAAAATAACTTATGAATTGTTAAGGAGTGTAACAGCTTGGAATACAATTTAGATTTGAAACAAAACACGTAAATAAAAATATGAATTTATGACAAATATTTAATCCTTTTTAACTAGAAAACTGTCTAAAGACATTTGTGTTTGCCGACGCTTCAAAATTTGACGCAAATGTGTCACAGCATTATCATTGAATACATTTGTAGCACGAATAGCCACCTCCTTATTAGGGTGATGCTTCTCAATGTACTATGCAACAGTTTCCATTTGAAGCATCCATCTCCTTCATTTTGTTTTTGTTCTTGAGGATAGTGCAGATCGTTGATGTTGACCAACTGTATGTGCGCGCTAGATTAGCCACGCTCACACCCTGTTCTGGCGCTTCAATGATTTTACGTTTCATTTCAACAGTTATTTTTTTCTCTCTTTTGATTGTCTTCTTGTGTTTTTTTTTTTTTTTTCGAAGACATTTTAGCACAGGTTATTACACTATGCACATAAAAAAATTACCAGTACTGTCTGAATACAAAATTTGTAAAAACTGGTGATCACACACGAAAAACAATACGCTAACAGACCGGAAGTCCCGGCTCACAACTGAATGTCAGGAAAAAGGGACTTCCCCTTTTAGCGTAACTAGCGAAATATCGCTCGTTAAGGGAGCAACTTCTTCACATTTTTTTTTTGCTCGTTATGGGAATTACTCGTTATGAGAGGTGCTCGTTATGAGAGGTTCCACTGTATATATACATATGTATGTAAGAGATAATAACTTGCTTAAATTGTTTGGGTTTTCAAAAATAAGACAAACTCTATGTGTGTCATGAGGATTCTACATAGTGAGTAATGACGATATGACGTCATGTGTAGGTTATAATTTATTATTTAAAGTTAAGTTGGTTGTCATCAGTGATTAATGCAGAAATTTCCCCTGGGGGGCACTTCAGTTTTTCAGGGGGGGGGGAGGGCAGTGCCAGCAATGCCAGTTCATTTATTGTTGGACATATTTTTACTCAAGGGGGGCACTTGGCTTTCCCCGGGATAGTGCCCCCTCCCCGGAGATATAGCTGCAAGAAACCCTGGTTGTCATATTATGACTTGTGTTAGGGCTCCAGGAGTCAATCCCTGGGGGGCACTTCAGTTTTTCAGGGGGGGGGAGGGCAGTGCCAGCAATGCCAGTTCATTTATTGTTGGACATATTTTTACTCAAGGGGGGCACTTGGCTTTCCCCGGGATAGTGCCCCCTCCCCGGAGATATAGCTGAAAGAAACCCTGGTTGTCATATTATGACTTGTGTTAGGGCTTCAGGAGTCAATGCCATTCAAAATAAATAGTGTCAATTACATTTGACGTTGATGGTGAAGAGACGTTCTGTTCGTTGGCATGAAGGTTGGGGATGAAACTGCTAACATGAAGCAAGTTTATGGTTGTTAGCGAAACTATTGAGTTTTATTGAAATAATCTCGACGCGTGAATCGATGTTGATCACATGACCTTGGACTTTTATTTTTTTTCAACGACAAAATGATCAAACCCACATTGGTATTCCCATGTAGTCAGGGCCGTATCCTGAACAAATATGAGATTTAAGTCACAAATAAAGTGGCAACCACGTGGCGCCCCCCCCCCGGTCAATAATTCAGCTCGATAAAAACATACTATAACACATGCTACTGTTGGGTCAGAATATCCGGCCCCTCACGACAGGACACCACATGGGTGTCACATTTTTTGGGGTGAAATGACGTTAGCACCATCGTTTGGCAGCATCGCGGTTGCTCGTCTTGGAATCGTCCACTTAAAAGTAGTTTGTAAACCGGCTGTGGTGTGACGGTCGCGCACAGGTATTTTGCCAACATCCATAGGATCAAGCTTCTCTGTAAGCCGTTCAGTAAAACTACAACAAGAATGCAAACAAACAGATTACGGAAATTTTTGACTTATCACCTAAAAAAAAATTATATGTATATATATATATTTATATTTATAAAAAGAAAATTAAAATGCAACTATGCAAGAAATTAAGAAAATCAAACAGCCAGGAGCGTTATTTCAGTTGTTGTTTTTTTTCAAAAGGGTTGGGGGGGGGAGCAAAACTAAAAATCGGTTGGCTTGTTCAGGTATTTATTACTGGAGGCACTTTTAATAAAATCCTGCTTATTCAGGAATGAGGGGGGGGGGGCAAAAACCCCACCCTGCCTTAGGCAAATGACGTCCGTGCAAACTTCCCCCAAAAAATTGTTTTCATAAACGTGGCCAGACTTAGGTTTTAAAGATTAAGACTTGTGCGGCACGTCACTAATCACAGACCTGATCCGTCGGATTTATTCTGATCTAACTCGCGATAAACGCTTAGGCCAGACTTGAAAAGAGCGCTTAATAACGGCTTTAAAAATGTGTGCGCCCAGAGGACGGTGGAGGGGGGGGGCCTTGCTTCCGGAATAGAGAGACATGCGCAGAGAGGCGTGACGCCAGTCTGTTACAGCTTAGCGGCCACCCCCTGCCCTGCTCTCTTAGCTGCTCAATCAATTTTCCGCATAAAACCCTATCAGCCTATTTTATCCTGGGATCACTCCCCAATTCCCTCCTTCCCACCTCTTCTTCTGCTCAATTAAAAAAAAAAAAAAAAAAA
>CAXITT010000149.1:142079-156260 GCA_964033795.1 Lymnaea stagnalis | reverse complement strand
GGGGGGGGGGGGGGGGGGGGGGTGGTGGGGGGGGGTGGGGGGGGGGGGGGGGGGGGGGGGGGGGGGGGGGGGGGGGGGGGTGGTGGGGATTATTGGGGGGGGGGAGCTTTGAAAATAAAGCGTTGTGAAGTCGTCAACTCCCAGGATTATGAGTTAGACTGTATGCTCACGAAATAAACTCCTTGTATAGACGATGTTGTCCCAAAAAATAAAAAAAGCTTTTGATATAAAAATGTTTCTTTCCTTTTGGCCGGTGCATCTCCATGTGATTCATAAGTCATGGTGATTTGTTACTACCCAGGTTGTCCTGCGCAGGTCTTTCTTACTCATTCTAACTCTTCTAAGATCTCTTCACATATAATGAATAAAGGTTCCAAGACACACTGAAACTCTAAGTGATGCCTGTAAATGTGTGTGTGTCCCTCTCAAACTATTGACCACGTCTGCCACTGTTTCCGTCTTTGTTTTTTTATTTCATTTTTAAAATTCAATTTTATTTTCTTCAATTCGTATATAAATGTCCTCATCTATTGGTGTCCTCATCTAATGGCGTTCTCATCTCTTGGTGTCCTCATCAATTGGTGTCCTCATCTATTGGTGTCCTCATCTAATGGCGTTCTCATCTCTTGGTGTCCTCATCAATTGGTGTCCTCATCTATTGGTGTCCTCATCTAATGGCGTCCTCATCTATTGGTGTCCTCATCTATTGGTGTCCTCATCTATTGGTGTCATCTATTGGTGTTCTCATCTATTTGAGTCCTCATCTAATGGTGTCCTCATCTATTGGTGTCCTCATCTATAGGTGTCCTCCTCTAATGGCGTCCTCATCTATAGGTGTCCTCCTCTAATGGCGTCCTCATCTATTGCTGTCCTCATTTATTGGTGTCCTCATCTGTTGGTGTCATATCTATTGATGTTCTCATCTATTAGTGTCCTCATCTATTGGTTTCCTCATCTATTGGTGTCCTCATCTGTTGGTGTCATCATCTTTTGGTGTTCTCATCTATTTGAGTCCTCATCTAATGGCGTCCTCATCAATTGGTGTCCTCATCTATAGGTGTCCTCATCTATTGGTGTCCCACATCTATTGGTGTCTCACATCTATTGGTGTCCTCATCTATTGGTGTCCCACATCTATTGGTGTCCTCATCTATGGGTGTCCTCATCTATTGGTGTTCTCATCTATGGGTTTCGCCATCTATTTATGTCCTCATTTGTTGGTTTCCTCATCTAAAGGTGTCCTCATCTATTGGTGTCCCACATCTATTGGTGTCTCACATCTATTGGTGTCCTCATCTATTGGTGTCCCACATCTATTGGTGTCTCACATCTATTGGTGTCCTCATCTATTGTTGTCCTCATCAATTGGTGTCCTCATCTATGGGTGTCCTCATCTATTGGTGTTCTCATCTATGGGTTTCGCCATCTATTTATGTCCTCATTTGTTGGTTTCCTCATCTAAAGGTGTCCTCATCTATTGGTGTCCTCATCTATTGGTGTCCTCATCTGTTGGTGTCCTAATCTATTGGTGTCCTCATCAATTGGTGTCCAACATCTATTGGTGTCTCGCATCTACTTGTGTCTTCAACTATTGGTGTCCCACATCTATTGGCGTCCTCATCTATTGGTGTCCTCATCTGTTGGTGTCCTCATCTGTCGGTGTTATCATCTATTGGTGTTCTCATCTATAGGTGTCCTCATCTATTGGTGCCCTCATCTATTGTTGTCCTCATTTTTGGTGTCTTCATCTTTTGGTGTTCTCATCTATTGTTGTCGCCATCTATTGGTCCTCATTTGTTGGTGTCCTCATCTATTGGTGTCGTCATCTATTGGTGTCCTCATCTATTGGTGTCCTCATCTTTTGGTGTCCTCATATATTGGTGTCCTCATATATTGGTTCCCTCATCTATTGGTGCCCCACATCTATTGGTGTCCTCATCTATTGGTGTCCCATAACTATTGGTGTCTCACATCTATTGGTGTCCTCATCTATGGGTGTCCTCATCTGTTGATGTCCTCATCTAGTTGTGTTCTCAGCTAATGGTGTCCTCATCTATTGGTGTCACACATCTATTGGTGTCCTCATCTATGGGTGTCCTCATCTATTGGTGTTCTCATCTATTGGTGTCGCCATCCATTTATGTCTTCATTTGTTGGGTCTTCATTTGTTGGTGTCCTCATCTAAAGGTGTCCTCATCTATTGGTGTCCTCATCTATTGTTGATCTCACCTATGGGTGTCGCCATCTATTGTTGTCCTCATTTGTTGATGTCCTCATCTATTGGTGTCACACATCTATTGGTGTCCTCATCTATTTGTGTCCTCATCTATTGGTGTCCTCATCTAATGGTGTCCTTATCTATTGGTGTCCTCATCTATTGGTGTCCCACATATATTGGTGTCCCATATCTATTTGTGTCCTCATCTATTGGTGTCCCACATCTATTGGTGTCCCACATCTATTGTTGTCCCATCTATTGGTTTCCTCAATTGTTAGTATCTTCATCTGTTGGTGTCTTCATCTGTTGGTGTCCTCGTCCATTAGTGTCCTCATCTATTTGTGTCCTCATCTTTTGGTGTCCTTATCTATTAGTGTCCTCATCTGTTAGTGTCTTCATCTATTGGTATCCTCGTCTATTGGTGTCATCATCTTTTGGTGCCCTCATCTTTTTATGCAATATTCGTGTATTCTCACTTAAATAAGAGTTTGGATCGCAAATGAAAATAATAATAATAGCACTGTTAATAATAAAAATGATTTTTTAAAAAAAAAGCAATATCAGACATTATCAGTAAAGGCGAAGAGATCGTTTAGCAAGTGTCCAAAATAAAGAAGGAATCGTGTCTATTCCCATATTTGCCAAACCAATTAATATGAATTGGGAATTCTCTGGTGCCTCCCATGCACCTCATTTTAATAATAGATTTGATTTCTAGGAATTTTGATACATTTTATCAAGTCGCAACGATCTAGGCAATTTTATTATTCAATATCTTTAAGTTATTTGTTTTAATCATGCTGATTTTATAGACCAGTGGCTCTCAACGTTTTTAATGCACGACAACTTTAATGCAGTTCCTCATGTTGTGGTGGCCTCCATCTATAAAATTTATATTCGTTGCCACATCATAAATATGTTTTTTTCCGATTGTCTTTGGCGACTGCTGTGTAAGTGTCGTTCGGACCCCTATGGGGTCGCGACCCACAGGTGTAGACGATAAACCGCTGGTGCAGACGATTTCACATCTTTAAAATGTATCCATTACAAGTTATAGTTTTGTGCCTGGTGAGACAACTGTCTTTGAGGCAAGATGTAAAACCTGATTAGATCCCTTCAACCACCGAAGTCAAATGGCACTGGACTAAAAATTGTCTGTCCCCGGCAGAAATAATAATAATAATAATAATAAAGTTTATTTCATCCCCAAAGGCAGGAAGCGCGGTACAACATCAACAAAAAATTTTTTTTTTTTTTTAAAATGTATAATTTACCACATTTAAAACAAACGCAACACTACAAATACTAATTACAAGCATACCACGTCAAAGTCTTTCTACCCATTTCAACCATTTCACATAACTAGAGATCTTACCGTTAACGCCTTATCAAGATTCAGGGATAAATCTGAATAACAACTAGTTAAGAAGCGGAACAATAGATGCACAGACCGAAGTGCTAGGGGTAGTGTAGCCAAACGTTCGACGAGTAGAATTCTCTTCATTTGATCTTCCTTCATTTTGTTTTAGCGTCCTTGAGATCTTGGCCAAGGTGAAAATTAAAGTTCACGCCCCTCTCGGTGAGTCCTGCTAGATGGTGGTGTTGGGGTACGTGCCACCCGGGGCGGGATCAAGGTTTGTGCCGCCCCACTTGGCCGAAAATGCAAACCCTCGGTATAAAGAAAAAATTACCAACCCACCCCCCACCCGCCCCCTTCCTACGCTCGTTACCCTGTAGCATCACACAAATGAGGCAGTGTTGAAGTCCCCTGTTTCTATCGTGTTTTGAATCGAACGCCTTTTATTCTCCATGCTGCTAGTAATCTGCTCTCCAGGCTTCAATGCTATAGACGCAGTTGGACTTCAAATCAATTTTAAGAATAATCATCATTAATATATATATATATATATATATATAAAGAATTCTGTGTAAGCTCATTTTACTGGGTTACCCATTCAATTTAATCCCCCCTCCCCCCGCAGCAACCTGTTTGAGTTCCAGCCCAACCTTATTGATTTTTAAACCCGTGTATTCCTTTGACAATGAGAGGCCTTATAAAAGATTTCCAATAATCTAATTTGTTTGATATTGTTGGAAATAACGTCGCCTTCAAAGCCAGTCAAGCACTCGTCTTAACGATACCGGAAAGTGCCCCCCCCCCCAAATCTCCTTCCCCACTCATCCCGCCGAACATTTTTTTTTTGTTTTGTTTCTTTAAAAAAATATTTAAAAATTATTCCATTTTAAAAAATCAATTCTCTTTATATGTCTGTTCTGTATTTATTTCCTTAGACCTTAGAAGAAATCTCTATAGGAAAAAAAAAAGGAAAGAATGCAAATTATTTCAAAATGAAGGTTTCAATCATATCTAAAAATTAGATGTAGCTTATTGAATGTCAAGTTTAAACTGGAATGCAAATAAAAACAAAATTTTCAAAACTTCAAATGCCGCAGTCCATGTTTATAGATCTATGGGAAGAGCAAGGCCTACAGTAGTGACGGATTATCAGACTTAAATTCGCATAAAATCACTGTGCCATTATGATTTCTTTGCTTTCTACTTGGCTCCATAACTGACAGAGCTACTCCAATGTTCACCAGCAATGTCTTTCAAGCACGACTGCATGTCACTTTTTAAATTTAAATTAAAAAAAAAAAAAGTGTTTAACAAATACATTAATGTGACAAATACAATGAATTTGTGTACAATAAAATAATATATGTTAAGCTTTAACTAAGATTCGGCAAAATGCTATATACATCATTATATAAGAGGTTGAAAATTGAAGACGTATTGCAAAAAGCCTCGTTGGAAATTCTCGGATATTCTTTCACGACCTAAACCCAGAAAACACGCGGTGGGAATTCGGTCAGCTTTAATTTGAATGTCCCGTCTTTCCTCAATTCCAAAAATTCATTTAAAAGAAAAATAATAATATTATAAATAAATGGATGATGTATCGTTTTTCTTTGTATGATGGTTTTCATTCCTTTGTATAAAAAAAAAAAAAAAAGCTAAATCTTAAAACTGATTAAATTTGCAAACCCATAGAACCGTAAAAAAACAACAGTTTCAGGCATTGTTGTATAGCGTTTTTAGCTCCTTAGCATATAGTAGTCAATAATTGTTTAAAAATTGGCAAATGGCCCGAGGGCTATGAAGTCCATAGGCCTAAATCAGGGGTCTCAAACTCGCGGCCCGAGGGCCATTTGCGACCCGCAAAACGATATTTTGCGGTCCGCTACATGACAGCAAAGTTTAGTGTTAATTCTTCAGTCTATAATGTAACTCTCCACGGAAGTTTCAGTTAAATCTCACCGACTAGTCTAATTCTGCTTTTTATTATGTTTGTATAGATTTTGACGCTGATTATAATGGTAAGAACAGTTGTAAAAAGCGGACTAAAAGTTTTTATGTTATAACATTTTATGAAACAAACATGGCAAGAGTGCAGAATTGAGAACAGTTTTAAAAAGTCAGTTGGTTGGTAATGCACAACCATAATGGTGTAAATCGTAGAAAATGAGGGACAGTATCAAAGAGTCCCAATTAAAATTGCCGCTAGTATTTACGAGTGAGAGAAAGTCCGAGCATGTCAGTGGGTCAGTTTCAAAATAAGGTTTGCCAAAGAGGACTTTTCTTAGATACAAAAATCAAAATTAATTCTTCCTACAATAGCAACGTCCTTCGCATCAACAATTCATATTGCCTGCCCTGCCTACTGTTTGAGCACATTTAAGCCATCAAAGCCTTCGTGAAATAGGATGAGGTGGTTGTTCCTGTACCAAGTGATCCCAAATGGCTCATGGACTTGGCTTTTCTTGTTAACATCACGCAGGAGCTGAATGTATTCAACAAGTAGTTACAAGAGCAGGGGTAGCTTGTCAGGGTTGCCAATGACAATGTCAGGGCATTCTGCACAAAACTTGTGTTATGATTCTTAGAGAAACCTCTGCCATTTCTCAATATGCAAAGTACTCATGGAGTCGGGTGCACCCTTTAGTAGTAAGTATACTGATGCCATTGTAAAGCTACACGAAGAATTTATCAAATTGTTTTAGCCTATAAAACAGACAGGATCTTCAGTGTAATTCTAAGTTCAGGGAGATAAATGGAAGAACACACAAGCATGTGTAATTGATGAGAGTATAGCCCTCCACGTTCCCTAAGATTTTCATGTTATTCAAGCGGACCATGTACCCTTTGTGTGAGTACCTAACTGTGTGAAGGCCTCTTTTCCACTATGTACTTTAACAAGTCAAAGCTACTGATGAGCATCTTCAAGCTATACTGAGGGTCTCAGTTGCTTCCTCACTTAAGCCAAATGTTGCTCAGCTGTGTAGGAAGAAACATGAAAACAATGATCTACACATAACAACAGTGATTCTCATACCCTTGACACCCCACACCAAAATATTTTAAGAAGTTTTAAATAAACATTATTAAAATCACGCAAGGGCCCCCCACCTATTCACTATTATAAAAATATCTTCAGAGAAGTTACATGAGATCGCAAACTATACCCTTAGTTTAAAAACATCATCAGAGAAATGTTATGAGGTCCCAACAATTACCTCTATCATAAAAACATCATGAAAGAAAGGGCATATGTCCCTACATATATCCTGAAATAAAAACAAATTCAGAGAAAGGAAAAATGGTCCCAACCTATACTCCAACTAAAAGAACAACAACTTCAGAGAAAAGGCCTATGGCCAAACATACATCCAAAAAATAACATCAGTTAGACGTGGACGTTTCATAAATTAAAAAAAAAACAAAGAGATAATGCGGTGTTCAAACACAATTATTGTCATAATAAAGCCATTTCTTATGCAGTCAACGTTCCACGTTGAGAAATAACTTGGTTGGTTTTCTAAAAAGTCGTGTCTTTTAATGTCCACATGTTGTGGTGCCTTCTTTAGCCAGAGGACCTTATGCTGGCCGTACCCAGTAACCCCGAAAGGAAATCGTATACATACATTAAAAAAACAGATGTTTTTTTTTTTTTTTTTTTCATTTAGGCTGTGCCCATTTTTTTTAAATATACCATTTACTCAAAAATTATATTTCGAAAATCATAAAATATCACGCAAGAAAAGTCTGTTGACAATAATTTAAAAATGCGTTCGCCGTAAAGATAATATTAAAAAAAAAAATTTTTTTTTTTTTTTTTTTTTTTCATTTAGGCTGTGCCCATTTCTGTTAAATATACCATTTACTCAAAAATTATATTTCGAAAATCATAAAATATCACGCAAGAAGAGTCTGTTGACAATCATTTAAAAATGCGTTCGCCGTAAAGATAATAGACGAACAAAATGTATGTCACAATTGAGACGTAAGGGTGTGACACACCTTCTCAATGGCCCAATGCAAGTTCAGATTGATGCATTAGTGCAGTTCACGTATCAGTAGTCGATAAATCGAACTCCTAATCAGTTTTTTTTTAAATAATGACACTGCTGGACAATAGGTTGATACTGTAATAATTAAAGAACCCTTTTAAACATTTTTTCGTATAAACCCCATATAAAATATAATATCGAACGAAAGGGGTGGGACTGAAAATTTAACAAAACATGCAATACGGGTAACGCTCAACCCCCCCCCCCAACCCCTGTCGCCGCACATATTTTTTCATGCCTCTGAACTATATTTATGACCCAACCGCTTTGACACCGCAAATTTATTTCACCAACTATTTCAGAAAAAACACAAGAAAATAATACGCACCAAAGCACATGCGATATTTTTTTAAAGGATAAGATTTAGCGCTGATTTCTGTAATTTTATTTCGCGAACTCGTTGTCTTGCTATTTCCTTCATCTTCCCCTTGAAAATGGGTGATTGTTTAGGGGGTTTTGTTGTTTTGTTTGTTTTGTTTTTTCTTTTTTTTTTGGGTGGGGGGGTTGGGAGGAAGGGGCGCTGAGCGGAAAATTGGAAAGAATGTGTTGTTATTGGCAACCAGTCTATGTGCCAAATTTCAACTCGATAGCTTGACGGGAAGAGGGGGAATTAGCCGTCCGAAACTGTGTCTACCAGCGAGACAGTCAGCCACGCCCATGAACAAAACGCGAAATAAATATTAAAGATTTTCGAAAGTAATAGTGAAACAGTATTATTTATTTATGTACCCACTAGACAACTCCGCTCATCCGATAGTGGCAAGGTCTCGACACCGCGTGTTCGCCTTGAGACTTACGGAAAGCGCACTCTCGCATTTGCTGGTCCAACAATTTGGAACGCCCTTCCTGTCGATCTCAGAAACAACCTGAAATTGGGGTCCTTTAAAACCGATTTAAAGACACATTTATTTCGCAAACACATTCTGGGATGATTGTCTACCATATCTTCCATTTAATGCATATTGGCTGTGTTGCTTAGGGTTGAAATGGGTAGAAAGACTTTGACTTGGTATGCTTGTAATTAGTTTTTGTAGTGTTGCGTTTGTTTTAAATGTGGTAAATTATATTACTTTGTACCGTGCTTCGAGCCTTTGGGGATGAAGCGTGTTTTTGAAATAAACTTTATTATTATTATTATTATTTATAACATACCGTTGTTAATTCACTTGGTATATAAGAACTATCAGCTCATGTCAATTTCCCGTCTGTTAGTTTTTAGTTTAAAAAACGTTTTAAAAGTTGGTACATGGGAAAAAAAGAAGAAAAAGGACATTCTATTTTTTTCCTACATTTTTAAATGGTGGTGTGTCGCGGAAATCTGGGAAGTGTCTAGGGTGTGAAAAAAAAGATTGTGGAGCTCTACGTTTGATTATGTATTAATTTCACTTTTAAAATTAGCTTTACCTTTAAGAATTAGACTTTTTTTTTTAAACCACCGTTATAATTTAACGATAAAAGCATGTTATTTCGAGTAGAAGATTTTAAAGTAAGGAATATCGAATCTAAAATTGTAATAACAAGGGCCAGGCTGTAGAGGCCCCGCAAAATATAGTTTTTTTTTGTTGTTTTTTTTGTTATATTGGGGACATACAAATCAAATAATGTTATCGACATCTCTTCTCTTTCAAACAAAGCACCAAAAACGCTGCTAGCAAGCATCCAAAAGCCCAACTGATATATTTTGGGGTGGCAACGACTCAGTTAGAAGTAGTAAGAAAACAAGAAGATAACCCGATTTTTTTCAGATCTACCCATACCATGTAAATTAATATTTGCAATTTTATGGTTGCATTCATGGTTGTGGTGGTGGTTTGGGCGTGGGGGGGGGGTCGTCATTTTTTTATTGGTCAATGTTTACGCTGAGATCGTACAACTCATTTGGTTTAAGCATGCTATTAAAAATAATATCTTTTTTGGCCTCGAGTTTCTGCCCTATTAAGCCTGCTTTGTTGTTTCTCCCAAAGACAGGAAACAAACAGACTGTTGGGGTAATTGTTGTTTCGGGGATTTGAACCCCAGAACGCGACCAGGCTGGTCTTCTGCCATATTGACTGCGGGTCGTGATTTTTAAATGGCGAGCAGGCTATACTGCCCACAGTTTAAACAGTTTAAAATCACCCAGGCTAAACTGCCCTCACTGACTTACTTTCTGTCCCATCTCTTTTGAGGCCCACGGATACTACTTCCAAGCTAAGTGCTATTTCTTATTTTTATCTTTATTTTTACTTTTATACCGTTTTTTCTGTTATTTCGTTCGCTGACGAAGGCTTTCTGCCAACACGTTCGTTGTTTTGTTACTTTCTTTTTTCAGGTTTAACCCTACTCTGTTTTGCTCATTTTATATTAAACTGCCCACAGTTCTATCCTTTGTATTGTAATATTCTTTGCTCCATGTGGTCACATGACCACCCGTAAGCATTAGTTTAAAGCAGACCCTCCCTTCAGATTAGGGTCGGTGTAATCCTCTGCACGTCTGCTGACGATAACGAGGTTGTCATCGACAGAGGACTCAAAAACAAACGGCGGTTGGAAATTCGATCAGTCGTCCACCCTCGGCTGCCAGGGTTTACCACGAACGGGTCGGGCCCCTTTCCCGCCGTCCTGAGAGATCGGTAACGAGATTACAGCTATTAAACGCGAGGCCGCCGAGACCCCGAGCTCCGGAAGCAGATAGGGAATGCCGGAGGATAAGCTTAACTGACACGGGACAGATTAGGACGTGGAATTGGTTAACAGATGGGTATAATCCATTTTGGGTCGTGTTTTTTTATAAGGATCAGGCTGTTGATGTCGAGCTCACTCAGTCCATACGTCATAGAACGAGTGAGTTCGTGTTTCTGGAATATCAGGGATGAAAATAGTTTTAAAATTCGGATTCCTCGCAGGTGCATAAGAAGGGTAGAGGTGGAGGTGCTGTCTAGCCCAGGCGCAACGTTATTCTTTGTACTGAGTGGCGGCGTTTTTGGCCCAAAACAGATTTTTGTGTATAATGTGGCCCACCCCTGCTGGCACTAGCCCCAGCAACGCCACTGGCCAACGGTCTTTGACTCCAATAACTTTGCCAAAAAAAAATGTATGTGATTTACTTGGGTTTTGTCTCCTATCCGAGAAACTAAAGAAATACATCACTTCACAGATTTCCTGTTTTTTTTCTTTTGCAAAATATTTTGTAGGTCAAAAATGAATGTTGCAACAACTTTGACAGGGGACGGAAGCGTCCATGTTAACAGTTACGCCCGCAAACGGCCCTTTGTGGAATCCAGCAATTTTAAAATGTCGTTATATTTATTTATATTTATTTATTTTGTTTAGTTATTTTAAGTACGTGGTCACAACAATCACAAATAGAATCATAGTGAATGCTGGAGTGTCAGGACCTGACTGATATCAGGGATGTTAACCGAGCAGGCAGATGGCGCTAAAACGGATAAACACTTCACGAAAAAATGATTACAGGTTTTGGGTTAAGTCCCAGGGGGAGCGGTTATTGTATTACCTCGGGACCTCCAACCGTGGCTAAACAAGATTCGGTATGGCTTTCAACGGAACACACGAAAAGTCGCAACGGTCATGGCAGCTCTTTAAATTTCCAGGGGCAATGCAAACTTTGTAAGTGGGCATCAGTTTTTCAACGGCTCGTGAAGACACATTGGTGCGGTCTTTCTTAACGAGTTCCTCCCTCCGGCCCCCCACCCCCCCCCCCCCCCCCCCTAGAAAATTAGGTTTATGTGAATTTTTTTAAGTTGTGGTGTGCGGGAAATGTATTTGGAAATCACGAGGTGGTGCGACGCTGCTCTATTGTTTTGCTAAGGTTCTGAGGTGTGTCAGAAGATTTAGATTTGTAGTATGGTAAAAAAAAAAAAATCGAAGTGTGAGCGTGGGCATGAAAAAATATAATACATAATTATAAACACAGTGTAATATAAATTTAAAAATGTAAAAAGTATTTCATGGAATAATAATCATACCAAAAACTCATATATATATAGATATATACGTGTGTGTGTTCTACTTGTCACAAAAGAGGCTTAATGTCGTAGATAAATAAAGATGGAGAAACTCTGGCTTAGGGTATATAGTGTTTTAATGTCGGACCTGTTTCTCTGATTGTGACATCATTTTAATGACTCTTTTAAGTCTTGTTTGGGTTGCTAGAAAAGTCTTTCTTGAAACTCCGGTCAAATACGGTAAAAGTAAAAAATCACAGTTACTTATTCTAATCTGATTTGAATTAGAAAAACATAAACAACAAACAAAAAAAAAAAAACGAATGACTCACTTTTATAATGTCCACTCTGATTTATTGAAATATGTCTGAAATGTTTTAAGTTTTTTTGTGTTTTTTTTGTTTTTTTTTTGCATTTGAACTAATTTTAAGTTTTGAACTATTTAGGTATTTAAACACGACAGAATCTCTTTTACACAAAAAAACAAAAAAAACAACAACTATTTTTAAAAAAAATAAAATAATAATAAAACTGATGAGAGTTTTCCGAAGTGGTAGAAATGCGGACGACATCTTAAGAATGACGTATCGGGGGGCAGACATTGTAAGAAGTTTGTCTATTTTTTTTCTTCCACTTGGACCATCGTTTTGTTTAGACTTGAATACAAGCGGCGTAGCTGGAACGTTTTGGGCACACCGCGGGGAGGAGAAATTAGTGCCATTGACATCCCGATTCTCGTCTTTGGGGGTGGGTTGGGTGCTTGACATGTCGATGAACAGAGGAAGTTGAGCTAAAAATTAGGTCACACACAAAATCGGAGGATCGAGTTTAAAACAGGGTTATGAAATAGTTTCCGATTTATGACAATGATTATGGTTTAGGATCATGGCCGTGAAATGCACTCTGGCTTAAGACAGTTAGTTAGGAGGTTGAAACAGTATTGAGTGACTCTTGAAATCGCTCCTCTGGTCAGGCCAGGAGCATCAACACGTGGTAGGGGAGGAAGGGGAGCAGTGGCTTCTAATTTGAGTTTGGACACACACACACACACAAAAGCGTGAAAGTGTGGGGCGGAGGGGGGGTGAGGTACTAACCCCAACACCGACCCCTTATCGGGTTTTGCATTTCTCGGTGTATCAAAATTAATATCGGAAATGAAAAAAAAAAAATGAATTCTCATTTCAAAAAAAAAAAAAAAATTGGATTCGCCTGGGATTGAACTCTAATCCGAAAATACAAATAGATAAAGTTTTGACTGCCCATGGCATAGATATTTACAAAATATAGTTTGATATATTTTAATACAACATATCGCATTCCAGAGAGAGCATATGTTGCACTAACATCGGTTTCGCACAACAACCACCCCCCCTCTCCCCCCTCAAACCACGGACCTCGGGGAGCCCTTTAAAAAGTTACAGAATTCTTTAAAATAGCCCAGTGGTCGTGGCGTAAGGTAATGTTACAGGAGATTCCTTTGAAAAAATTTTCTTTAAAAATTTGATCGTGTGAAATGGAAAAAAAAAAAAAAAAAAAAAGGATTCGACCAAACTTCCGTTCGATCAAATGTCCGTCGATCGATTTTCCGTCGACGAAATTTCTTTCAAAACAAATTTCCGGTAACCGTCAGCAGCTTGTGTGAGGGCGAAACTCTGCGCGGTCGACGTCCTACGCACCCAACCAGTCACGTCACTACTTCACTTGAGATAAGGTTGTTAGTAGTTAACGTCTTGTGTTGCTGTTTGATTTCGCTCTCCTTGTTGTTTTTGTTTTTTTTTTATTCATTTCTGAAAGATCACATCACATGCCAATGACGCATTTGGCTTTTTTTCTTTTTTTTTTTGAATTTTAAGTATTTTTATTTGTCCATATCGAATTACCCTGGGTTAAGAAGAAGTT
The DNA here is from genome assembly GCA_964033795.1 of Lymnaea stagnalis. Classification (NCBI taxonomy): domain Eukaryota; kingdom Metazoa; phylum Mollusca; class Gastropoda; family Lymnaeidae; genus Lymnaea; species Lymnaea stagnalis. The sequence continues at coordinate 142,787 of CAXITT010000149.1, read as the reverse complement.
TTAAATGTAAATATCGTATTGTAAAATATCCAAGTATCCATCCACTTCAGTAAACTCTAATCCGACAATAGCAAAACGAGTGGCCTTGGCCTTGTGATCCATGATTCAAAAACAAATGGCGAACGAAGAATATCCACACACAAACATGCAGTTTTATTCAGCTTTGCGTTTCTCTCTCTCTCTCTCTCTCTCTCTCTGTGTGTGTGTGCACGTGTGCGTGCGTGTGTGTGTGTGTCTGTGTGTGTCTGTGTGTGTGTGTCTGTGTGTGTGTGTCTGTGTGTGTCTGAGTATGTGCGTGTGTGCTTATGTGCGTGTGTGCGTTTGTGTGTGTCTGTGTGTGTTTGTGTGTGTGTGTCTCTTTGTGTGTGTGTCTGTATGTGTGTGTCTCTGTGTGTGTGTGTGAGTATGAGGTTTTTTTTTGTTGTTGTTTTTATGTTAAGTTTTTCTGAACGTAACACACCAAGTAACCGCCATCCTTGCAACAAGAGAGGTCGCCTATTAAAAGTCTCCTGGCCACCCGCACGTGGGCAATGAATAAAGCATGAACAAGCATCAAAGTCATCTACTAAGGTTGTTGTTGTTGTGTGTGTATGTGTGTTGTTTGCTTGTTGTTTTTAAGGGAGCAGAAATTAAATCAGAAAGGCCATCCTTCAGGTTCGTAAACAATTACTCCCATGTCTAATTTTATTTATTTTAAATATGCCCCCC
>CAXITT010000149.1:118913-138839 GCA_964033795.1 Lymnaea stagnalis | reverse complement strand
TATATATATATATATATATATATATATATATATATATATATATATAAATATAACGCAACTGCGTTTGGCGCGTAATATTTTCTATTCGTTCGGAAAATGAAACCCTCTCAATTTAACTACGGTGTAAATAAATATTCGGTTTAAAAGTGGTTGGGACATCATACTATTCAATATAGTTCATGGGCGTGAAATAAAAAGTATGCTGTGACGTATAATTGAGGAAAGGGGTTAAAGCATAGCGAGGGGAGGCCAGGGTGGGACAGACGTCCCCAGGCGGAAGCTAGTTAGGGGCGCCAAAATGTACTTTGATATTATATTATTGGTAAAAATAATGGGTCTGAGAGTTGAAAAAAAGAAAAGGGGGCGCTTTAAAATGGATCTTGTCCCCCGGGCGCGAATCTTGTCCCCTGGCGCCAAACACCCTCGCTACGCCCCTGGAAAGGGGTGTAGCGAAAATTGGGATTCTTAAATGTGCGTTACTTGAGTTAATGTTTTGTCAAGTAACTTTAGTAGATGGGAAGTTCACACATTGCTGCCACCAATGTTCCGCGGGCTATATCTAGTTGTTCATATATTTTTTTTTTTTTTAAAGTTTGACACAATTTATGCACTTATCAGATGATTGACCTATTTTTTTTTTTCGTTACGCTCCCTTTCCCCAACTCTTTCCGATGACTCTTGGGTGCCCTTGCCAGATAAGTCTTGCATTCTTAATTTCGACCAACTTTCTGATCTCCAGTTGAAGAACTCTTAAATCAATCGTCAACATGACATGTCATTAGTTTGTTCGTTGCAGTTTCGAGTGCTTCCTCAACGTCTTAATTTAAAATAGCCCATCGCTTAATTCGTTTTCAAAAAACATTTTGTTTAAAATCTATATATTTTTTTTTTTACTTAAAAAAAAAGCAAATTTTTCCCCACAACATAAATAAATGCAGCTGTTTTATTTCCCATCAGGTCAACATGACTTAGATGGATCAATTGATCGGTCCCATCAACAAATAATAATTCAGGGAATACTTTTTTTGTTTCTTTCGTTTTTCCCTTTTTTTTTTTAAACGTTTCTTTTATAAACAAAAATATATTTTGAAAAATATTTATTAAAAAAAACACACCTCCTTCATGACGTCATTGTGCACCTAAGGGCTTTAGTGTGCTGTTAAATCTTAATAAGCGTCCTTCAGATTTTCCTCGGAACATAATTGCGTGGCTGTTATGTTATTATCAACGTGAAACATTAAAAAAAAAATAATAATAATGTTAAGTACTAGAGATCTTTTGTATATGGTTGGAAATTCATGAACATTGGCTCATTGTGAGGAAACAGTAATTGTACAATGGTCCTTAAATTGAAATGTATTCGCAGCCGATGGCAATTACTTACCGTCATCCAACCAAAATAACATTGATTGAAATAATCGATTGAAGTAATCGATTAAATTATGGTAATCCACGTGTCCATTCTTCCTCATCCTGCGAGTGATCCATTCCCATCAATCTAAAAAGTAATCCGTTCACCCACCCATTCAATTCATCCATCCAAACCATTTATCAGCCCATCAATTGATCCACACATTAGTTTATCTCCAAATCAATTAATTCAACAAACAACCGACCCCCACAATAGATTTATTCCCTCAAAATTCATCGGTCAGTCGATACCAATTGATCCCTGGATGATGGGTGGCCAACGGTCTAAACTGAGCCCATCCCAAGCCAGTGGCTCCGAGCGCAATCCACAGAAAACACAGAAGACAAGAAAAAACATCACCAGCAGCACAAGTGGATGGGACTCTAACGTTAACCCTGGATGGTAATTCATCTAAGAGAAAGCAAACTCTGAAATCAAACAAGCGGGGTAGTGGAGTGGAGTGAAGTCCCGTAGGCGATTTGACACTGACACTCCTGCATGTAAAACGCTAATAGAGAACAGTAGTAGTCTAATGCGCACATACACACACGCGATCATCTACTGCATCCTGATCTATTTCCAGTCGTCTTGACTAAGTCTTGACTAAATCTTGCCTAAGTCTTGACTACGTCTTGACTCAGAACGAGGCATTAAGGCTTGACCACGTCTTGATTTAGAACGAGGCATTAAGGCTTGACCACGTCTTGATTTAGAACGAGGCATTAAGGCTTGACCACGTCTTGACTTAGAACGAGGCATTAAGGCTTGACTACGTCTTGACTTAGAACGAGACATTAAGGCTTGACTACGTCTTGAATTAGAACGAGGCAATAAGGCTTGACTACGTCTTGACTTAGAACGAGGCATTAAGGCTTGACTACGTCTTGACTTAGAACGAGGCATTAAGGCTTGACTACGTCTTGACTTAGAACGAGGCATTAAGGCTTGACGAATGGAGTAACTCTCCCTCGCTTTAATTTACAAAAAAAAAAAACCCAGCTCAAGTCAAGACTACTATTAAAGTCGAAAATTTTCATGGGTCATCTTAAGGACAAACAGCATCCATCGATCTTCGCAATCATCAACACTTCGTCTTTCAATCCATCAATTTCTAATTCTCCTCGAATCAAGGTTTGAAAAGAATCGATTCCGTTTTGAAATATAATGGCTTCTTTAGAATTTTTCGTTAGAGAACTTTTCACTTCTTTTTTGTAGTTCTTTCTTAAAGAATAAAGTGGACTCCAATTTAAAGCGCACTGTACTCGAAGTCATGAATCAATATTTTAATGAATTAAAAATTTATAAAATTCATAAAATTCCCATTAACGTTCTTTCAAAAAATTTTTTTTTCATAAATCCTTATCATCAATACACCAATGAGAAAGACGTCTGAAATTTGTGGGTCACTGAAGACGACCGTATGAGTTTCCTTTGAACTTAATATAGTCTTTTTAATACGAGAAATATATGATGATAAGAAAATATGACATAGTTCATGATGTGCTGGCTCTACGAAATATATTTTCATCATCATCATCAGTGGTACTACAGCCCGTGTATGGCCCTGGCCTCCTCCTCCACATCTTTCCATTCGGATCGATCCATGGCTTTCCGCCTCCATGCGCGAAACCATTAAGTGATGAAAGTCCTTCTCTACATCGTCGATCCAACTCAGTTTTGGTCAACCGGTGAGCCGTCTGACGCTAGGTTTCTGCCTGTATACCACTTTTGCAGGTCTACAATCCGGCATCCTTTCAATGTGTCCTGTAAAGCGCCTTCTGCCTTTTTTATTGTTGCAACTGTAGGTTGGTCTTTGTACAAATGATATGGCTCATGGTTTATACCGATTCTCGGAATATCATTGTCTATCACTGGGCCACATATTTACGTGAGGATTTTCCTTTCCCATGCATTGAAATATATTTTGGTAAAATAAAATATATAATAATAATTCTCGAGTGGATCTTTCTTGTCCGACCCCGGTCTCATTACGCATCATGCTGCGCTCTCATTTGCTACTTCCCCCGCCGTGCGCTTGATCATGTAAGCACCCAATGGACACAAAATAACATCTACATAGTCACCGTTGATGCAATTAGTGATTGTCCTTTTAAAGGACCTAGCATTGATATTTGAAGTGGATCTCCAAACGTGTCATGGACAGTGTGATCACATACACATTTCGGTTGCGTTTCACCATCTAGTAGACTATATGTATTTATTGTCTTATTTGATTCATGGCTGCGCCGTCTTAAACCAAACGTATGGTGGTATCTTTTTATTTAGTAATTATTAACGTTGAATTTGATATGAGTCAAAAGATAGCACGTGGTACAATATGTTAATGATGAAGGAACTTATGTTTAAATGGTGAATGAACCTTTTAAAGATATTCAAATGATCCCTGAGGCCAATTATTGTAGAGTGTGGTCTTGTGAGTAATGGCAGATCAAGATGTAGATTAGTTCGTTAATAAAGATATTTAGTGTGTGAAGTGTATATAATTAAACACCTAGACAACGAAGTCAACGAACCTTTTAAGTTAGACCAGGTTCGTAAAAATCCTTTCGGCTTGAATGCAATCAAGTAATTTATTCGGATGTCCTGATATTTAAAGGAACTCCTTGCAAGAAACAAATGAAGCACACACTAAACATGACAAACATAATGGGATTTTAGAATTGATTTCAATACAGGTCCAAGAATAATCTTAAATTTTTTTAGTCCACTTCCTTCATAAAATATACACTACAATTATTCATAAATATAAATTGAAATCATTCAGAAATATGCATTGCGATCATTCAGAAATACACATTGCGATCATTGAGATATAATAATATACATTGAAATCGTTCAGAAATATACATTTCAATCATTGAGATATAACAATATACATTGAAATCGTTCAGAAATATACATTTCAATCATTGAGATATAATAATATACATTGAAATCGTTCAGAGATATACATTTCAATCATTGAGATATAATAATATACATTGAAATCGTTCAGGAATATCCATTTCAATCATTGAGATATAATAATATACATTGGAATCGTTCAGAAATATACATTTCAATCATTGAGATATAATAATATACATTGAAATCGTTCAGAAATATACATTTCAAGCATTGAGATTTAATAATATACATTGAAATCGTTCAGAGACATACATTGCGATCTTTGACAAATATACCTTGCAATCATTCAGAAAGATACAATGTAGCCTTTCAAGTATCGACCTTCTGTAATAGTTTTTGCCTCAACTAAGCAGATTTACTATAATGTGGTAAAACCGAGAGAAAATGACTCCATGGTGTTTAAACAAAATACCCCAAAAACCCCACTAAAATGTTTAAATAATATACATCTTTATATGTCTAGTATTTATTCCACACTAACATCTTTGAGATATTTTCACCGCACCAATTTTAAGCTACAGCACACACATGTATTGAAAAAAAAAATATCTAGCATAATGCAGAAAAACGGTTGTTTACAAAATGGAATAAAAATAATCCTATTTTTAACATTGACCCCCCCCCCAACTGGTCCTAACCCGGCATGATAAACATTGTAACCTTTGACATTAATTTTATCACAATACGCCAATAACACTTCATTCCAATAATTTTGCTTGCAGGCACTGTTGTTTCCCTGTAACTAATTTTCTGCAATCTCATAACGACCTAACTCAACTTTTTTTTAACCTCCCCGCAACACAAACAGTCATCTACTCGTGCATTCGTCTTCGCTTAACTTGCGTCAGGAGAACTCAATGAACATAATGACACAGTGAGAGATTTCAAAATGTTGCGAAATTGCTCTCTCTCTCTTTTTCCGATATAACGCACATCGCTTTGGGTCTTCGTTTCGTTGTCGCCATTACAGATACAGACAATAACCTGTTTGCCCTTGTGGCCTGTGGCGCTATCACAGATAAAGTCAGCAACCTACTTGCCCTTGTGGCCTGTGGCGCTATCACAGATAAAGTCAGCAACCTACTTGACCTTGTGGCCTGTGGCGCTATTACAGATAAAGTCAGCAACCTACTTGCCCTTGTGGCCTGAGGCGCTATCACAGATACAGTCAGTAACCTACTTGCCCTTGTAGCCTGTGGCGACTAAAATTAGGCCGATTATTTGCTGGGGCAAAAACGATAATGTGATTTTGAAATCATTTTTCAGAAATGGCAGCTTTATACGATTTTTCTTAGGTTGCTCTGTCCGTTCGTTTGCTTGTTTGTTTGTCTGTTTGTTTGTGGGTGGTCAAATCTAGCAACTCAATTTTGAACCCACTTTCTGAAATCAAATGTAGCTGAAATAAAGAAAATTGAGTCCATAGGACACCGCATGCTGTAACATCTCTGAAGTTTAGGGGGACATCTATTTTATAACTTTTAGTAAAGTTTGGAAGAGATTAAAAAAAAAAAAAAGAATTTAAACAAAATTTAAAAATATTAAATAAAGTCTTGTCAAGAAATCATGTGTGTAAGACCATCAATAATTAAATAAATCAATCAAGTCAAATTAATACAACTATGACATCTTTTAAGTAGGAACACGACATAATGTAGCAGTTAGGATTGCTGAGATATCCAGCGAGACCGCAAAATATCTATAAATCGGGGACTTCCTAGATGACTAAGGTAGACTACATGGGACCGCCTGCGCTGTGTTCCCTGCACGCCGTACAGTGTCGGCCCTCTATCTTCATGTGAGTTAGGAAGGATGGGAAATGGGCTCCCTAAACTATCTGGCAAGATCGTGTATCTTTGTCTCGTACAAAGGGCCAATTCTTATTTGACAGACTCCCGTAAAATAAGAATCGGCCCTTTGTATCTTCGTCTCGTACAAAGGGCCAATTCTTATTCGACAGACTCACGTAAAATAAGAATCGGCCCTTTGTATCTTTGTCTCGTACAAAGGGCCGATTCTTATTCGACAGACTCCCGTAAAATTAGTGGACATTTCAAACCCGAGTGCTGAATTGCCCGGAGTGTCATTTAAGCAAGTCAGCTATTTAAGTTACACGTGAGTACGCTAAATTATATTAGACTCAAATTCAGCACACACAAAAAATAGTAGCTGACAGATTCTTAACATGACTTTTGCGAAGTTGCGCCCCTAATGAAACGGGGAAACGGTAGGCACGACACAATAACAATCGACGCTGTGTAAACAACACCAGTGGCGTAGCTAGGTGGGTGCGGGGGGGGAGGGTGCGGACCGCACCAGGTGACACCAACCCTAGCTACGCCACTGAACAACATCACCATGAGTTGAACATTCCATATTTTACAACCAATAGTGTTGGGGCCAAGTCTGCAATGTCCACCCAAATAGGAAATTGTTGTTTTCCTCTTCGGTTTTCTTGCTGTATCGATTTGGTTTCAAAGTTAATTAACCTTTTGTTTCCCCCCTTCAACACTACCCGCTTTCGGAAAAAAAAAAGGTTACTAAATTTAATCATGTTATGGCGTTCGAAAATCGATGAAGGCTCATAATCGATTGTTGGGCTCTTGCTAATAAGTATATAATTTTAAATCATCGATCTGATCGATTCTGTTTTTTTTTTCCTTTTGTTTTGTTGTGCATTAATTGGAGTTAGGTTCTAAGGTGACCTTAATTCTCAAAATCCAAATCTAATAGCTCAAAGACACCTGTTTTGTTGCATGTTTAAATAGGCAATGAATGCTAATCATGTTGTTGATTTCAAAGTTGAGATCTATGCAGTTCAGTCACACTAAAATAGGCTCCCCGTGAAACGCATCTTGCAACACATAATATGTGCTTACTCCATTAACACGTGTTAGCTCCAAGTGCGCCCCTTGTCAAACTGACAGAGATTAACAAATCTAGAATATTATTTGAACGTCTAAGGACACGTGCTGATTCAAACGGAATTAATTACCTTTCAACATTTGAATGTTTACGAAATACTTACGCTTCCAAGTCGGAGAATTGAGAGTTCTTAAATCTTTAAAATATTCAAAATGTGTTGCCGTGTTTTTAACTGTGTAACTAATTATCACTGAAACGCTCCGAAAATTAAGGTCAGTGGCGTATCTAGTGTCAGTGACACTAATTAATTTAATTTATATATATATATATATATATCTTTATATATATATATATATATATATATATATATATATATATATATATATCATGTATTGGTTTGGAGCTGAAACCGATAAATCTACGGTTATCCCGAATTCAGTAAGGGTCCCATGTTATTACCAAAAAAAAAATTTACGCTATATCAATATTGAGTTATGTTTCGGGCACTTTGATTTCTACTTATCGTGTAGTATGCTTGGGGCGTTTGTCGCCCTGCTCAACATCTGCAATTTTATTAATACTATATATATATCTCTTGAATGCATGCATACCTTAAGATCAAGACGTGCTTGGCAGAGTTTGACTTCCCATAATTTTGGAACCAGCGCCATGAAATACATGTAGCGCGTGGACTGTACGTTTATCCTTCAGTATCAAAATGGCTGTTGACCAGTTTTAATTAAGCATGCTCAAAAATCATTGGAAATGAGAAGGACAATCTTTCGGGAATCAGTTTTAAGGACCGAAACTAAATCGTAGAAATAAAGGCAAATGTGTAGATCCACTGAGCTGATATTCATATATAAATCCGACATTAACAAACAGAGCCGTTTCTTTCTCAAAAGCATTGGCCTTGTGAAGATAACATTTTTTTGTTAACCCCTTAAACACATGACTGGCGGGGTGGGGGAGAGGTCTTGAGCCCATCTCCCGTGTCACTTAATCAATGTGTCTACTGGGTATCTTTATAAACACGGTAAACACTGGCGGAGTTCTATGATAAAGTTTCATTTCATAGATAATTTAGAAGAATGTTGGAAATTTTAAAGCACGGTGTCAGACGTGTTTCAATGCATACAGTTCCACATATTTCTTCTCCATGCGCCCAATTTTTTTTCCGTTGTTTGAGACAGGATTAGGGGTGTGTTCAAGTTAGGGTCAGGGGTGTGTTCAAGTTAGGGTCAGGGGTATGTTCACGTTAAGGTTAAGAGCGTGCTCAAGTTAGGGTTAGGGCTGTGTTCAAGTTAGGGTCAAGGGTGTGTTCAAGTTAGGGTTATGGGTGAGTTCACGTTAGGGCTAGGAGTGTGTTATCGTTAAGGTTAGGGGCGTGCTCAAGTTAGGGTTAGGGGCGTGTTCAACTGAGGGTTAGGGAGTGTGTTCAAGTTAAGGATGTGTTCCAGTTAGGATTAGGGATGCGTTCAAGTTAGGGGTGTGTTCAAGTTGGGATAAGGGTTGTTTTCAAGTTAGGATTAGGGTTGTGTTCAAGCTCCTGATCGCGCATTACGTAAATGTGTGTCATGCCTTAGACTGTTCATTATTATTCTACCGTTCCGTCACTGGGTACATGCCGTGACATTGTGTTGACATTTGTACATGTCGTGACATTGTGTTGACATTTTATTTATTGGAGCATCGTGTAGTCTTTTTTTTTTTAAATAAAAGCGCTTAAGAACAAAATGTATACAAATTTAATCAAAAGTTAAGGACGCCTACGAAAGCTGCTAACATCAAGAGCCATTAGCTTAATCGTTACTGCCATCGATTTTTTTTTTTAACAAGCATAGTTAATATTGGCCTTAGAGCTTTTTAAACAATAAATAACTTAACCTTCTCTCTCTGTGAGTCCAACGTTATGAATCAAACGGAACAAACGTCTTGAAATAAACTAGCGTTGCGTTATTTCATTCACGGCAGGGGTCTCCAAAATCTCTTTAGTAATACATAATAACGTGTTAATGCTGTTATTTTGGTTTTTTCTTATATGATGATTACCAAGGCCATATTCGACGGTGAGTACGCAGTCACTGTACATGTGTTATAAACACTTATAACCATAGTAATGCCTAATGTAGGACCCTCTTTTATAATAGGTACAGCCTAATGTAGGACACACTTTTAAAATAGGTACAGCCTAATGTAGGACACACTTGTAACATGGTTACAGCCAGATTCCTTTCCATAAAGTATTAGGATGGATGCTACCAACGATGTGTATCGTCCAGATCATGAAATAGGAGTCGGGTGGCTATTTATTTAGAATCCACGATTGTATATGGTTTACTATGACAACACATTAAGTGTCCCCCAACCCCTCCCTCATGCTTAGAGGAGGAAGGCCAACAGTAAAGGTCGACCTGTAACAAGAGTCTAGGGCGTTGTACCAAAAATAAAAATAACACTGTGTTCTAAAAATGACGCGAGTTTCGCAAACACTATCAAGAGGCCACTCATGCATTTAAACAATGTTTCATCTAAGTTAAAAAGATCTAATAATCTACTAGGCTGCACGAAAAATTGTGCTCCTGCAATTATTCACTCTTGAGCATCCTGTTACAGATTAAGTGAACAAATAGTTTAAGTTGTATATGTATTTTATGCATTCAGCTTGCTTGCTGTGGTAAACAGTCTAATTGTATGTAACAAAATTAACTCTTTTAAGCAAGTCTCAACCTTTTTTTTTTTTTTTTGCTCTTTATACTTAAAACATAAGGTATTGGAAAATCAAATGCACATCACACTGTGTACATAAATGGTTATGTGTGTAGCTTAACAATAATGTGGCGGTTAATTGTTTGTAACAAAATTAACTTTTTTAAGCAAGTCTCTACCTTTTTTTTTTTTTTTTGCTCTTTATACTTAAAACATAAGGTATTGGAAAATCAAATGCACATAACACTGTGTACATAAATGTTTATGTGTGTAGCTTAACCATAATGTGGCGGTGGAAGTATATACACACACGCAAAAATTCAATCTGATTAAATTATCATGTACCTGTTATTCTTTACCAGGACAGGGCCATTGGAATGCCCCTTGGAATGCCCCCCCCCCCTAAAACCGCACAACCCCATGACTTCTTCTGACGTTTGTCGCAGTTAACAACTCAGAAATGAAAAGCTGGATATTACTTTCACCAAACGGATGATGTCAGCCTTACGTGGCCAGCCAATCTCCCCGGAGAATATATCCATTGTTGAACGACCCCCAAACAAGAAAAAAACAAAACAAAAAACTATGATAATTAAACTCGTGTAAAAGTCTTCATCAAACCACGTGCGCAGAAAGAAGGACATGCTGCTGATGCTCTACAAAAGACATTTTTTTCACTAGCCCCGTCATTTTCATCTTAGCAATTCATTCTGTTGTAGTGTTAAAGTACTGGTCAGTGAGAGAATAAGATGTGAGTTGTTTACTTTTTTTTCCTCCTGGATTTCTGTTTTTTAAAATGTAAATTAAAAGTATCTATTCGATGAAAAAAAAATACTCTGACTTACTTTGAGGTAAAGAGTTCGTGCTGACTTAAAAATTTAATGAAAAATTGCATCGACCCAGTTCGGAGTCTTCGTACTTTCCGCGACGATGACTTACCGTAGCACTATATATAAAAAGGGCAAATGTTGACACGCTACGCTCGGATTCTTACAAAGATCGATAACAGAAATCGATCTATTTAAATATAATAAAATATATCTGCTTTTATTTTTTTTTATTTTTTTTTTTTACAAGTACGGCCCGATAGTCTCAATCCTTCACAGGACTGCATTCCGAAACAGAACTCTTACAGCCTTTAAGCTACAATCGCAATTAAGAGCCCTGTAAAAAAATAAAACAAAACAAATCAAAACATGTCGCTAATAAAACAAAAACAAAAAACAAGTTTTAAATTTTCTATCATAAACTTATGTAACCATTTCTTTCCCGATTTGCCCTTTTTTTTCCGGTGGGATCTCGTTCCCTGGTTGCATCTCGTTCCTCTGTTGGCTCCGATTCTCATTACTTAAAACAGTTTTCTTTAGATTGCTTCTGGGGCACAGTCCGTAGCATACAGTTTTAGTTATGTCTAAGATGGGGCTCCCTATAAAAAATAATTCAGATATGTAATGGAATTAGGATGTAACCGTTGTCCCATTAGAGTCGGTTTAAAGATACCATAGCTCTGACCTTTTAAATTATCAAACTCTCTGGAAAATTCAAGATTTACCCAGATTTTGGATTGGATGATTTTACTTTTAAAGGAAGAGGAAGTCGAAATTCATTCCTATATACCTTATGTAAGATATAAATTAACAATAAATCAGTATTTAAGCATGGAATATAAAGTGTGTTGTATTAAATTTGGACTTGATCAGTGGTCGACAAATCGCGGCTCGCTAGCGACCTCGGCCAGCTGGCCACAAATCGGTTTTGACTCCGAAAAAACATGGTTTCTTGACTGGTTCTTGAAAGAAATTTGGCCCTCAAAATTTTTTTAATCGTCCAGCTGGTGATTTTTGGCTCTTTCGACTAATGCGTTTGTCAACCACTGGACTAGATCCATCCACCTATGCAATAGCCATGTGTAAAATTATAGGTATATATATTTTTCACCTGATGCGGTAAACTCATGGTGTCAACCCACCCCACCCCACTGACTTCCCCGGTGAATTTCCGGATTTCTTCTTGTTAAAATAAGTCCACAGTAAAACAATGACAAGAACAAAAACAAATTGATTGGAGATCAGGAGATGGATATACTTAAGAAATGTAACAACGTTAAGTTATAGTTATTTTTACATTAAATTTACTTTATTTAAAATTGTCCTTTCTTGGCCTTTAAAGCTGCAAACCTGTCAATGACTTTATCAAAATCAATACCATTCACCGTATCACTTTCAGTTGATAGTAGAGCCTGATCAGAAAGATCTTGACTTCCCCATGGTGGATCTTAAATAGCTCTTGATAAGACTCAGTTTTGAAAAGCTCAGCTCACATGAAGCCACAAACAAAAAGATCGTAAGAAAAAAAAAATGAAGGCCTAACGGGAGTACTGGAAGAGACTCTAGGAAGTCCCATTCAGCTATGAAATTCAAAACATTAAGCACCGACCAGTCCACGACTTTGTGAAATTCAATATCAGCTGCTTTTAGATGTGCTCTAGCCTTGGCCTCTCTTTTAAAAGTTCATCTTCTGATAACGCATCATAGGAAGGGGTTAATTTTGGAAAGGTCACCAAAAACGCTTCTTCTTTTGCTAATAGTAGACTCTTGGGTTCAACACCCATCTTCCCTCTATAATTTCTGTTTTATTACTTTTTTATTATTTTTTTTTTACTTGCAATACAGCATACCTTCTGCTGTTGTTACGACTACATCAACGTTAAGATCAAGTTCATCTAACTGCAGACGGGCGAACGCTAAAAACTGTAGTCTTCGGCGACATGCATTCATTTGAACAAGAAAAGAATATTTGCATGCCCGTAATGTTAAATATAGTCTACAGATATATAAATGAATTTCTTTACTTTTTTTTTAAATCTCTCTCAAATCATAAATGTTGTGGAGCAGTCGCGTAGATAAGGTTAGTGCAAGGAGACCAAGTTTCTTTACTCCTACTTACTCAAATGGAAAATAAACTCCGCGGTTGGGAGTAATTTGCGGACCCATATCATGAAAAATTTGGCCACCTTGGTTGGGACGCTCCCACCCACCCCCGAAACCGCCTTCCTACATTACCGGTTGGGAGAGGGGTGTTGAGGGGGCGGTCCGCCCAGGGCGCCACTTTTTGAGTGATGGCGTTTTCCAAACACTGTTTCAAAATCATACATGGCTAATTTATTTTATATTTTCGGCGATTTTAGTGTTTTAAGGGCGGCAAAGTCAAGTACCGCCTAGGAGATCCCCAACTCCATAGCTACTCTTCAGCCCCATAGCCAAAAAAATTTTATTTTTTTAAAACAGGAAAGTTTGTGCCATCTTTGGCCTCCGCCTTTTCCTGCACGCTAATCTTAAAACATACGTCACGATCTCCGAGAATCCTAACCACGGCAGACGTTGCACAGACCTAGTTATGTAAAATAAAAATTTTATATGTATAAAATTCCGCCCCGGAGCTGGTGAATGTTAAAATCGTGATCCGCACAACGTACAGCGTTAAAATATTCAGCTAATCATTTCAAAGCTTCCAGCACGTTTCTCTTTCATTCCGTCTGCTTTGTTATGTGTGTCTGTGTGTGTGCGCATGCCAGTAAGGGCAATTACGGGACGGATGGTAAATGTAGTTTGATGCGGCGGTCCTTACCGGTAGTCACAAGCTTAATCCAAACCTTCAGTTATATGGAATCTAGCAGCGGGTCGGTTGATTGTCGCCTAGACCTTTATCGGCGTAAATATCCCCCCCCCCGGCCCGCCCCGAGGGTTAGAGGATAAGTGGGCTCAACCACGGTAATAATAATAAAAAAAGGACAGAACAACAACAAAAGAAAACCTTATCTGTTGGGACAAGTTAAGGCGGTGTTTATTGGAATGGAACCAGTTGGATCGTTTAGATTGCACGCGGGAAACAATGCGGGGGACACAAGGGTTTGCTCTGTTTCAAGTGGGGATCCTTCCTAAGTGAACCTCATGCGTTGAAACAAAGGGTTTGTTCTACTCCAAATGGGTCTCCTTCCCAAATGAACCTCATGCATGGACACAAAGGGTTTTGTCCTATTCCAAGTGGGTCTCCTTCCCAAGTGAATTCCACAGCTAAGTTATTGTCTATGCACTGACGAACTTTATGTCTCTTCGACAACGTAAACTTTTTATTTCGCGTTCAACTCACATGACTCACTACTAGCTGTAGCTGCAGTCGACTGCTCCTGAGATTTAGTTTGGACCGTCAACTGTGGCGTCGCCCAATTTTCTTAAATCTGTCCATGGTCACGCAGAAAAGAAAAAAAAAACAAAAAAACAACAACAGTATTATGAAAATTAATTCAAAACGTAAAACGTTTATTGTGTCAACAACGCAAAAAGTAATTAGTTGCATAAACAAGGACTAATTGCCGCACAAGTGCCGGTACTGTCAGACTTGGTACCTGGTTATTCTGACCCGTATTTTTCATTGTTTTTTTGCTGGCCAATGGCGGAATTCATGGCTTGCACGACAGAACATTTAAGTTCCGTGGAGCCCGGGTTGAAAAACTCTGAGGTAAGATATCAGACATTCTTGGGCCTCAATATAATATATAGTCAGGGTAGCGATTCAGTAATAACAAATACAGGTATTCCATATACATTAATTATGAAAAGGATTAGTCACAATTTGCATGGGAAACTGGAGGCTCAGGGGCAGTCTTCTGGTGGGACTTTCCGAAAACTAGTGGGTTTTTTTTTTCGTTTTTTTCATTTCCAAATAAATGTGTGCTGCTGCTATGTTATGTTATCTCAGTGGTTCTAACCTTTTTTGGAGGTATTGAACCCCACCAGTTTCATATGCGCATTCACCGAACCCTTCTTAATAGGAAAAATAAAATATGATTTTTTTTTCTCCTTTTTTTTTTTTTTTTTTTTTCCTCCGCCGAAACCCTGAGACTGACTCACCGAACTCTTGAGATTCGATCGAACCCAGGTGAAGAGCCGCTGTGTTATCTATATNAACCCTCTCTCTTACCGTTCCTTCTCAACGTCTCCTTACTCGCGTTCATATCCGCCTGGGCCACGTCGGCGATTCAAAAGGATTTCTTTTTTTTTTTTTTTGTAAGGCAACTGTGAGTTTGAGAAACCAATAAAAAACCTCTTCACACGCGATGACATGAAAGCAGCGGGAGTCATTTATTGATGACGCATGGGTTTTAGGACTCCACACCTGCGAGTTTTATGGTTGAGGGATCGATGACAGACAGAAATCCGTACGGTCCACTCGATGGGGATCACTCGCCCGACACCGCCAGCCTGATTGTACAGAGCCACCAAACCATTGGTCAGTGGTCAACGTGCGTCTCAATGACTGGTCGTGATCATACCGTCAGTGGCGAGAATCTGCTGAGTTGTCTTTATTGGTGGGTATCTGTAGAAATTTGGTAGGTCTTTATCGTGAAAGGTTAAGGCAGTGGTTCTCAACATTCCGCATGCCGCGACCATTTAATACAGTTCCTCATGTTGTGTTGACCCCCGAAGCATAAAAATTATTTTCGTGGCTACTTCATAAATCTGTGTTTTCCGATGGTCTTAGGTGACCCTCGTGTCAGGGTCTTTCGACCTCCAAAAGGTGTCGCGACACACAGATTGAGAACCGCTGGTTTCAAAGGGGTCCAGAATTTTCAATACGCCACCGCATTTTAAAAAGCTGTCAACATACATTTGTAAACGGCCGTTGCACAAGATTGTGCACATTTATTGAGATGTTGTATAGAAATCTATTTGATCTCTGTGTAATATTTTGGATACACTTTATGTGATTTAATTATAAGTACGCACGAAAAAAAAAGTTAAAATGTGTTTGTAGTGAGTTATGTGTGTGTGTGTGTGTGGGGGGGGGTTGCGTTAATTTTAGAAACGAGCTGGTTGTTACGATATTACCCGTTGTTGGTTTAGGAACAAATGATACATATTATATATTTATGGTATTTGATACTAATTCTGTAGAGGATTTGCTTCCCCCCCTCCATTTGCTGCATAATTTTAACTTGTCGTATTAGATGTATTATATTGCTGGGGGGCTACTTCATAAATCTATGTTTTCTGATGGTCTTAGGCGACCCCCGTGTCAGGTTAAGAACCGCTGGGATAAAGGGTCCCAAATTGTTAATTGGCCAACGAATTTTAAAAATCTGTCAACAAATATTTGAAGACGGTCCCCACATAAGATATTTCACATTTATTGAGATTTTGTATAGAAGCTTATTTGATCTCTGTGTAATTTTTTGGATACACTTTATGTGATTTAAAATGTGTCTGTAGTGAGTGGTCCTCATTTCTCGATGAATAGGTCCTAGATGAACAAGGTTTATAGCCCCTAGGCACGTGCTGGGGCCAGACAATGCACGACCCTCACTATTGTAAAAATCTTTTTTCACATCGTGGTAGTTACATTATGTAGTCGGGCGGGGGCAAACTATATGTAGAACAAATGCAGGAAGTTCATATAGAAGCATATAAATTTACGACAGGGATGAAAAATACGGACAGATCCCAGTTTGTAAATCTAGTTAATTTCTATTTCCTAAAACTCTAACTCGGTTATGAAATATCACCGCTGTGCCTCTCATTAACCGACCCCCCCCCATGNACCGACCCCCCCCCCATGTCGCTTTCTCATTTGATTAAGTTGAGCAATGTGGATTTTCGACACCCCCCCCCCCCCGTAACAAAGAGGAAGTCAAGGTTTTTAAGAGGGGGGAGAGGAGGTGGGCTTAAAAGAGTTCTTTTTGCATCTTCTCCCTTTTCACGGCAACACGATGGAGCTTTTAAAAGCTGTGAGCCAATCTAATTATCACCCCATATGGCGCTCACATCGGCCCCCACACCCACCCCACAAACCAAACCGCGTTGTCGAGAAGTCACAAGGGACATGGATAATTAGATCCAGGGCGCAAAATCAACCCGGTCGCCGGACATCGGAAAAAAAATAATAACAAGAGTTCGAGACATTGGCCACTTTGTGTGTGTGTGGTGGTTTCGGGGGGGGGGGTAATTTTAGCAATGAGCTGGTTTTTACGATGATACCGTTGTTTGTTTAGGAACTGGATGTTTGCGTGTAAAACAACTGGTTCATATCTTATATTTATGGCATTTGATAATAATGTTTTAGCACATTTGCTTTTTTCTTTTCCCACCCCTCCATCTGCTGCATAATTTTAACTAGCCGTGTTTTAAATGCACGGGCGTCTCTTAGTTGTATAACATCGCTGGGTGGCCGAGCGGTCTAAACCGAGTCAATCCCAAGATCGTGGCCAGCAAAAGCCCAAGACAAGCACAAACTAAATCAACACAAGCACCCAGGGGGTGGAGTGGGAGATGGAGTCCCATTGGCGGTATGACACCGACACAATAAAACGTCCTGCAGCTCGTGTGAGGATTGAACGCATAAGGAGCAGAGTAAAACGAAAGGGTGGGGGTGGGGGGGGGAGAAAACATGACTCGTCATCTTATGCATCCTGATCTAGTTCCAGTCATCTTGACAAAGCCTCGGCCTTGGGCTCAAATAGGCGGGAACGGCGGCCACTAGGCTGACGACTTGAGCAACTCTCCTTCACTTAAAACAAAAATAAAGCTCAGGTCAAGGCCAATCCTTCAAGTGGTATATTGACTTGGTCATCGTCGCATGCGCATGACGAACAATTAGAGAATATAATAATATTTATAATCATCGATAATACTTTTTTTTCCCTTCTTTGGATGTATGTCTACTGTCGTCTAGTTTTTTTTTTTGTTTTTTTTGTTGGTTTTTTTGGCGTGAACTTTGGCAAAGCACAGTAGTCCGTACGGTCAGGTCGAACTAGAACAACTTAACCCCAAAGAGATGCAACATTGAGTGGCGACTTAAGTAATCTTCAAAGCTAAAACAGCGTCGTAGTTCACCGGGAACTGTGGCAACGATAGACGTGGGAAATATTCAGAATCATATTAAACAGAAATATATAACAACCCACTGATAACGGCAGCTGTCGCTTTGGTCTGTTCAGTTCTAGAATTAAAAACCGCTGTGGAGACGCTAATAAATGCATTGGATATGACGCAATTTATTCGGTGCATGAGTACCATTCAGCCCAACATACACGCACACACGCACAATCACACAAAAACACACTTGTAAAAAACATAAATCTGCAGAAAACATATACATATTTTTATAAAATGAAAATGCTATGGGGGGGGGGGCGGTACTGTAAATTATCATCAAGCGGAGACAGCTTTTAACTAAAATATTATTTTCCTTTCCGTCTATCGAACCCACCGACAAGGTGGTGTCAGCTGAACTTTCCATTACCCCCCCCCCACACACCGCTCTTACACACACCACACATACATTGTGGTGTCAGTTGAACTTTCCCTTAAACACCACACACATAATATTATTTTCCTTTCCGTCTATCGAACCCCCCGACAAGGTGGTGTCAGCTGAACTTTCCATTACCCCCCCCCCCCACACACCGCTCTTACACACACCACACATACATTGTGGTGTCAGTTGAACTTTCCCTTAAACACCACACACACACACACACACCGCTCTTACACACACCACACATACAGTGTGGTGTCAGTTGAACTTTCCCTTAAACACCACACACACACACACACCCCTACTCACACACACACACACCATCATGTCACGTTGAGATATCTAAACATCCAGGCCCGTAACCGTCCTTTCATTATTTAAACGTACAAATGTTCAGTTAATGTTTTTAAAGCAATTTGCTCATTCTTAACGATTTCTCCCTCCTCCACATTCACCCCATCCTCTCAGCGACTCCCACCCCCATATCCACCCCCACATCTACCCCCACATCGACCCACACATCCACCCACCCCCATCTACCCCACCTTTACATCCATCCCACCCCAACATCCACTCCACCCAACATCCACCCCACTCCTCTCTCTACCCCACCCCAACTAACCCACCCCACTCAACTCCCCACATCCGCCCCAATCCAACCCCACTTCATCTCACCTACCCACCCCCAAATCCACCCCACCCCAAATCCACCCACTCCCACACCCTACATACCCCACCCGACCCGACCCCAGCCTAACATCCACACCAACCCCACATCCACCCCCATCCTAAAGAAAGGTCATTAAAAAACAACAACAAAAAATATCAAAATTTTTTGTTTGTTATGGAGCTTCCACTGTTACCGATCAACACATATTTCGATGCTACAGTCCCCTCCGCATCCTACCCCTCCACCCCCCCCCCTAGAGAGAGAGAGAGAGAGAGAGAGAGAGAGAGAGAGAGAGCAAGAAAATGTGTAAACGAGAGACCGAAAAGACATAAAGAGAGGAGCGCAAGAAAAAAAAAGAGAGAGAAGGAGGGTGAGAGAAGAAGACGAAGGGTTATAGGGAGAGAGACTGCACTCAGGTTAGCACAATAGGAAATGAGTAAAACAAAGTAAGGTTAAACCGGAAAAACAAGGAACGCAACAAAACAACGGACGTGTCGGCAAGAAGCCTTCGTCAGCGAACTAAAAATAGAAAATCTGAATTTTTAAAAAAATAAATAAATAACGCTTAGAAGAGAAATATTATCATTAAAAAAGAAGAAGAAGACGAAGGATAAAACTAGAGAGTGAGCGAAAAGAAAAAAATAGAAATCGTTTGAAAGACACAACTTTAAGAGAGAGAGAGAGAGAGTTTAAGTGCATAAAAGAGAGCAATAAGCAAGAGAGAGAAAGTAGCAAGACAGAAACAGACTTGAGTAAGGAAAGCAAGAATTAGAAGTTTCAAGAAAGAGAGAGTGCTTTAGAGGAAGAGAGTGTGAGAAACAGGATAGATAGATAGATAGATAGATAGATAGATAGTTAGATAGATAGATAGATAGATAGATAGATAGTTAGTTAGATAGATAGATAGATAGATAGATAGATAGATAGATAGATAGATAGATAGATAGATAGATAGATAGATAGATAGATCGATAGATAGATAGATCGATAGATAGATAGATAGATAGATAGATAGATAGATAGATAGATAGAT
>CAXITT010000149.1:97091-116919 GCA_964033795.1 Lymnaea stagnalis | reverse complement strand
CTCACCACATTCCTCCCCAACCCCCCATTTCACCGACCTCCCCTTTCACCCTAACCCCTTTTCCTACCCAACCCTTCTCCCCCACCCCTTTTTTTTTTCCAGCCTCCCTTTAAGAAGTATAATGGCACATTTTGTAACGTACTTTAGAACGCTGTAATCCGTTAAGGTCCATTTATACACGCCATCCATCTGATCTGTTAAGCAAATTTTGCAAATCCATTTGATAAGAAGAATGGATTTTAAAATAGGGTGGAAAAAATGTAAACTCCCCATCGGGAAAACCCGCACCAAAATTAACCAGTGATACTTGGCTGGGTCGTTCAAATAGCTGGCACTTCTCGTAAAAAAGAAATAATGTAAAAAAAAAAAATGGCAATTAAATAAAAACAAAAAAACTTGCCCACAGACGGCAACCCAAAATGGAACCTTTTGATTTTTTGCGTGATAAAATGCGAAATATCAAGTGTCAAGTGGGTAAACTCCAAACCTATTCAAACCCCCCCCCCCACCCACTTCCCGAGACTGCCGGCACGGTTAAACTTGTAATCATCATTAATCAATAGTATTTTTAAAACATTAAGTACTCAGGTTTTAAAGTGCTTGCGCACGCCCCACCCACCCCCACTTAGCCCACACCCTGTTGATACATTATTCCATTGAATGTAAGGAGTTCCGAGGATGTAACAATGCTTTCTTATAAGGACACGGTGCGTAGCGGGAAACAAAGGAAGGATATCAATGAAATCAACAGAGCGTTAACAGTAATTGTAAAAACGATTCTCAACCTTTACAATGGAATTAGTCATCCCGATGATTTTAATCGGTCATCAACGTTCGAGTACATGAACGCGACAGCCTCAGACAGTGACAGCCTCATAAAGTGGCTACCTCAGAAAGTTACGGGTGCATAAGCTGACCGCCTCTGAAAGTGGTTGTCTCATAAAAAATGATTACCTCATAATTTTTCAGCCTTATCAAAATCGCCTTCTCATACATTTTTAGCTTCATAAAATTTCAGCCTCATCCATTGTCAGCATCATAAATTGTCAGCCTCGTGCATGTCAGCCTCACAAATTGTCAGCCACATCGATTAAAAACCTCATAAATTGATAGCCTCATAAATTGATAGCCTCATAAATTGATAGCCTCATAAATTGATAGCCTCATAAGTTGTATACTTCATAAATTGAGAGCCTCATAAAAAGACCAATAAAAATTTCTCCCCTCACCCCATTTTTTCCAATTTTCTGTCTTTCCTTCCAACGCCACCTCCTTTAGTGCCAGCCTCAAACAATCCCCACAAAGAAACATCCCACTTGAATTTCTCTTTTCAAAAACCTACCGATTGTTCCTGGCCTTTTGTCCGCGATGGCCGAGCAACTTTTTGGCTTACATGCCCCGTTTCATAATCAATTTATTGAAATCGAGCCGGCACGTGATTCGCTTATTATTATTTATCCCTTCTTCATTGTAATGGATTGCTTGCATAGTGTTACATTGAAATCGTGGGTTCGTTTATAGCGAATCGCTGATGTTTTATTCAAAACCTGACTTGGAGGCAATTGATGGAATTAAATGAAAAGGACGAGGCGCTGTGGTAATGAATAACGTGTTTGGTTTCGGTTCTGGGTCGTGGAATTCGTAAAGGAATTGTTTTCGTGAATGTGGATGTTTAGTGATGTGGGAACAGGTTGAGAATTATATTACTTTATGTTAAATGAAAACTAGCTTCGAGCTGTGGCGGTTTCTCTTGAACACGCTGAAATAGCGTGATGTGGCCAGGGCTCCTCAGGAGCGTTTCATCCTGGCTATGTGCACTTCACATATGTTGTTCGTCTGTCGAAGATCGACTAGGACCATCGAGTCGTCCGGTGACGGTTGACTTGCGCGGGTGACTTTTGTTTAAAGTGAGGAGGCGTTGCGCGGCGTCAACCTCACTCTCTCGTCCGGGCCCACCTTATCCAGTGGCAAAACTCTACGTCAAGACGACCAAGGATGGGTACGGTTGCAGGCATTGTCATTGTATGCGCCTTACGGGACTCCAACTCTGGGTTGGGAGTCAGAGTTTCCGTCTGTTAGATGAGTTGCCGACCAAGGTTAACGAGTCTCATCCACCCGGGGTGATGTTTTTGCTTGACTGGCCTTTGGCTGGAATTGATGTGCACTTCACATATACAAGGACAACGTTCAGCAACGGTTGTTTGTGTGTTTTTAAGTTACCTAATTTTTTTGTCAAAAATCGGTGCCATTTTTTTACAATCAGCTTCTTCCCGCCCCCTCGCCACCTTGTTGGCGAGTTGATTGCTTTATGCTGGCATTTAACTAATGATAACTACAGATGAGTGGAAAACAGTAAAAGAATTTCAACATGGTAAAAAGTTTTGTTTATTTTTTTTATTTCAACTGTTACAGAAGCAAATCATTTAGTTAATTACATACTTTTCTGTTTGGGGACCTCTGATGCAGATGAAACTATAAAAAATGAAATGTCATCGCTTTTGGAGTTGGAGAATTTAACATATTCTATTTACGCACGGTATGAGTTTAGTTAGAACAGCCCTTTAGAACCTGACACATCACTCAGTCGGTGACCTCCCAACATTTCAACCTGATACACCACTCAGTCGGTGACCTCCCAACATGTAAATGTGAATCAACAGTGTGACATATCCAGTGATTATTTCAGAAATTTTCCCCGGTTGGGGGAGAGGGGTGGGGGGATGTGAGACACTTTGCACTTGTAAATTGCAACTGTTTTGCGTGTCGTATCTTTATTATTGTATTTCTCTATGGTATCGTCCTTTGTTGTGCACTGTGTAAACGAGCCATAACTTAAAACAAGAGATTAATTTCTCACAATAGAAGGCAGTGCGTAACTTAAAAAAAGTCGCAACAGCTATGTGTCCAGGAGGAAAAATGATTTTGTTACGTAAATCGTCTGTTTAAATTAGATTGTGCTTTTTCCTCTCTGTTGTAGCATTTGTGTGCAGCAAACTTAAAAACAACGACGACAACAACCACCACACGACAACGCGTCATTATATTGACATTTTAAATGAGTCTAGGCCGTAACATTTTAAAAAAGCCTAGAGCAAATGAACAATGGAAAGGTATCGTATTTCTGAAGATTGCACAATGATTAGATCGAGCTCTCTTAAAGCATTCAATCTATCGCCTGGAAGACTTGACACGTTCAATTATTACCTGGAACTCTTCAAACATTCAATCTATCGCCAGGAAGTCTTGAAATGCGAATCAAACGAAATCTCTACGCAACATTTAAAAAAAAAAAAGGAAAGAAAACTAATTGAAAGTCATTCATGTATTAATACTTAGTATGGTAATTTTGGAATTTGAGAAATTCTCATTCTTCTCTCCTCGTACAATGTATTTGCATACGGGTCGTCGTTGTTTCTAACACGCAACTCTACCCGAGTACGATACCCGTAAATCAACCGATCCCCGTGGGGAAAACAAATATGTCCTTTACTGTGGTATGTAAAGTTGAACTATATGGATGAAACACACAAGACACACTGCTGGTCATCTGCTGTATACTGGTTTATTTCCAGTCGTATTGGCCAAGTCTTGTCATTGGATCTCATGGGACAAGACGAGAGAGTGGGGCTGACGAATTGAGCAACGCTCCCTCAGTTTAAAAAAAAAAAAGTTAAAGCTCAAATCAAGGCTACTGCTTAAGTCCAAAAAGTCTTTAGTGATCTTCGCATGCGGAGAACGAAAAACATAGCGATGACCTACCTCGCCCAGTTCCCCCCCCCCCCCAAAAAAAAAACAAAAAAAAAAAACAACAAAAAAACCAACAAAAAAACTGCTGAATAGACTCACTGGATTAATTCGCACTTTGAAACAGCGTACGTCATCAATTCCTCTCAATTAGACCAACGGTCCGCAATAGGACAGTAATTGCTTCGTCGGGTTTTTAAAGGTTTCTTTTCTTCTGGACAAATGTGGACCTGTGTCAAGGCTAGAGCAACACGTTTTAATTATAAACACGCTGTGCATACAAGGAGCGACGTCGCTCACGACACGCTCTCATCAAACCTTTGGCACGTCATACCTTGTACGGTTTCTGTTATTCGCTGGTAATGTTATCTCAAATTTATTTTGCTTGGCTTTTCCTCAAAGCAGAAAATAATTGCTGGAACGAAAGGGTTTCTTTATTTGTTTAAGTTATAAAACTTCCAAGTTTTTCATGAGATGTGACGTGTATTCCTGACGCTGAGTTAAAAAACAGTTGATATGTACGTACATATATATATATATATATATATATATATATATTAATGTTTATATACGATGGGTGGCCATCATTGCTAGAGTAAAAGGTCTCTTTATAGGCAATGTCTAAACAGTGGGCTAATTTAGTTTCATATTTTGTCGAATAGTACATTATAATTCGATAGACTCTCCCTCGGGACTGCCTCCGAGCGGCACACTTCGACAACTCGAAGCGTTTCTTTTTTTTTGTTACGTTCCAGCGACAGAAAGTTGACTTTACCGAACTCGGTCCAAAACTCAGAATTATCCATTTCCCTTGAAACAAAAAGCCTCTCGACCCGTTACTATCTGACACCCTGTTAGGTAGCGCCCCCCCCCCTGCCAACCCCAACCTAATGAAAACTCCCTTCAGCTTCCCGGCTAATGGCCCCCGTTGTCTGAAAATGTTTCCACCACCAGCCAATCTCCTAGTTACCGTAATGGCAAGTCCAGTTAAGCCGTGAAAATATGGCCAATTACTATTGAGGTCCACCCCCCACCCCCCTACAGATTTTTCTTCCTATCTGATTTGATCATATGTCTTTCGAGAATTCCATGAATTTAACAAAACCGCTCTAGTAATGGTCAAAGAGTCATAAGGCATATTGATTTTAAAGCTCACAATTTATGCATCTTTGTATTTCCCTTTTTTTCTTCTTTGCTTTTATACGAGTCTCTCGATCTGAAATGAAGTGGAGTTGTTACGAGTTATTGAAATTTATGACGAAGCACCTCGGTAAAAATTATAATAACAAAGCCATGGCAAAGAATAGAAACGATGCAAAAATATGTCCGCAAAACATGGAAAACACATTTCTGTGTTGTTGAGGGTTTTTTGTTTTGTTGTTGTTGTTCTTTTGTTGTTGTTTTTTTTCAAAATCAGTAACGAGTTTAAATGATAACATTCTATTTTGTAAGGTCAAATCAATTTTACAACTTTTCGTATTTATATTTTTAAGGTTTTTTTTACGACCACAGACAGTTAGATGTTCCATTACTGTTATATGTAGTTGGAGACGTCAAATTTTATCTTAGAGTTATCTTGATGTATTGACAGGGATTTGATGTATTGACAGGGGTTTTGATGTATTGACAGGCGTTTTGATGTATTGGCAGGGGTTTTCATTTATTGACAGGGGTTTTGATGTATTGACGAGGGATTTGATGTATTGACAGGGGTTTTGATTTATTGACAGGGGTTTTGATGCATTGACGAGGGTTTTGATGTATTGACAAGGGTTTTTATGTATTGACAGGGGTTTTGATGTATTGACAGGGGTTTTGATGTATTGACAGGGGTTTTGATGTATTGACTGGGGTTTTGATGTATTGACAGGGGTTTTGATGTATTGGCAGGGGTTTTGGTGTATTGACAGGCGTTTTGATGTATTGGCAGGGGTTTGATTTATTGACAGGGGTTTTGATGTATTGACGAGGGTTTTGATGTATTGACAAGGGTTTTTATGTATTGACAGGGGTTTTGATGTATTGACAGGGGTTTTGATGTATTGACAGGGGTTTTGATGTATTGACAGGGGTTTTGGTGTATTGACAAGGGTTACATCCGACTTTTGCTTACCAGGCATATCATCAGCTAGTTATCCATTTCTAGGGAAAAGCAGGGGAAAATGATGAATCTAGTAATAACTGACCAACCTCTCAAAAAACCTAAACATTTTTTAACATCTTTAATAGACTATGACAATTATAAAACTATTTTTTTAAAAATCAACTTTTTTATAGCTAAATTCAGTTTATGATATATTTTTAATAAAGTATTTAACAACTGTGCAGAAGTGTAGATTAGCGCTCTATATAGCATGCTGTGTAGCTCTCTATGTAGCTCTCTGTGTAGTATGCCTTGTAGCACTCTATGTGTCACTCTTTGAGGCCAACGGATTCGAACTGAATGTAGACGAAGCTTCAAATTTTTAATTTTATAAGATTGTCCAAGTATTTTCTGCACAGAATTTCTTTGCGTAATGCATTTTGTTAAAGATGTTTGAAATTATTATATTCTACCTTTAAGTGGTTTAAGTTTAAACTCGTCTTTGATTGGGAATCTTTTTAAAAACTTTAAAAATTATGGTCTTATTTGGCTTATTTTCAAACTAAAATGTTAATTTTTCATATTATTAACTAAAGAGTTGTTTTTTTTTTTTTTTAAATTAAAACTATTGTTTAACAAATAATCTCCCAAATCGTTCATCTCTCATTTGACCTCCACTACCACCCATCCCCCCTTCTGCTCTCCCGCCGTACACTGAACACAAAAGACGCGATGTTGACACGCCTCAGATGCGACCATACCGGTGACCGCGATCACGTTTATCAACAAACAAAATTTCGAAAGACGAAATGGAAATGCTAGTGGAGCGAAAGTCTTTTAAAGATAATGCTAAATAGCGTGAGATGGAACTTGAAAAAAAATAATTTCTGATGTTAGATGTTGAACAATTTCTGCTCTACAAACTTCATCAGACAAAAATGTCCCTGGGCGATGTGACGTCAGAAGCCTTCCGTACATTTCTTTTGTGTAATTTAAAAAAAAAAAATTAAAAAAAAGTAATTTTTTGGTACAAGAGAAACAAATCACGTTTTTCACCCTAGAGCTAAGCGGATATTCCCGGGAATGTCGTGAATGGCAAGCAGCAGATTAACTCAGTTTCATAAAGTCTGATGTCAAATAGCGTTTTATTTAACTTTAATGAAACGGATGAGAAATTAGTACGAGGAATGAGGTCAACGTCCACTGACGATGGGGGTGGCTGGTGATGAGATACTGTAATGCAAATAACAAAAGGTTTGGATTAATTTATTTTGTTTTCTTGTTTTCTTGTGTATTGAAAGGGATATTCGTAGGAACATTCGATAAAGTCATCCATGGTGAAGTTTTATTTTGTTATCTCTTCAGACTCTGTGGTTGAAGAAATTTCAGTAGTGATGTGTTTAATCTTGTTTCAGCGTATGCTTATAGCATTGTTCGTTTTCTATGTGTGAGTTCCCAGCAAACACTCGATGTGAAGGCGGAGTCAGATGGAAAACATCAACATGGAATGAGAAAAAAAAATCCATTTTGTATCATATCTCTCTCTCTCTCTCTTTCTCTCTCTCTCTCTCTCTCTCTCTCCCTTTTTATGTCTTTCTCTAGCTCTTCCTCACTCACTCTCAGTCTCTCTTTCTCTCTCTCTCTCGTTTCCTCTCGATCTCTCTCTCTTTCTCACGCACTCTCTCTTTCTCTATTTTTCTCTCCCTCTGTGTCTCTCTTCTCATTCACTCTCTCTGTCTCTCTCACCCCTTCTCTTTCTAAACACACACATACACACACACACACACACACATTTATATATATAACAAAGTGAATGTACCCGGCGCGGCCCGGGATTGCATTCGGAAAAAAAAACAATAAAAACTTCTACAGCCTGTTAGCTAATCCGATTCCCAGTGGAATCCCTTCGCTGTCGAGATCCCCATTCCACAGTATGTGATCCAAATCCCCATCCTGATTAAATCCCGATCCCAAAGGGACCCTCATATCGATTAAATCTTGATCCCGATGACATCTCGTTTCAAATTGGGATCAAATTTCTCGATGGAATCCCGCTCAGGGTGGAATCCCTGTCTGCATTGGCTTCCGACCCCATTAGGATCCAGATCCCGAGGGACTCCCGTTTCCAAATGGGGATTCCGTTTCCCGATGAGATCCCGTTCCGTGTGGGATCACGTTCTCTGTGGGATCCCGACACCGATGGGATCTTGCTATCGGTGGGATCCCATGGGATCCCGTTTCAACAACGGGATCCCTTGTGACAGCGAAATCCCGTTTCAAGATGGGATCCCGTTGCATTCTCCGTGGGATCCCTTGTCCCAGTGGGAACCCTATCCGCTATGGGATCACCTTCCCATTGTTTTATCCTTTTAACAGTGGGATCCAGATCCCCGTGATATCCTTCTATGTATAGATCTGAGGCCGCAATGATGGACAATTAATGTGGGACTTTCTAGGAACTTCCAAAATTATCTCTAATTTTTATTCCATAACGTTCCAAGAAACACAATCAAAGCCACAAACGGACAAACAAACCCACACATTTTCACTTTTTTAAATATATATATATATAAATATAATAGACACACACACATAAAGTTAAATGAGTAAAATCTTACCAGGCAATGTGTTCAGTAATGGTCAATACCAAATAAAAAAAATAAAGAAAGAAATATAGTTGTGTGCTACTGTGCATCCTATTGTAAAACTGAAGTAGCCTTGTTACGACAACGAATGTGACATCATTACTCTCTTGAACAGCTATGTTTATAGCCTCAAGGTCTCAACCTGGTAATAACAGCCGGTATTCCCTATCTCAAAATATTTTAACCAGTAGTACTGAACTGATAAAATGCGACCAAAATAAAAATCCTTCAATTAGCGCATCTCCAGTATTTTGATCAATGTGGTTTTTTTTATCTTTTTGTTTCTCGAAGATTCTTTGATAATTCGTTTTAGGTAATCTGCATTTAATATAGTTAAACCGAAGAATGCCTTTAGCTGAATTTTTTTCTCTTCCAAATATGGTAAAAATAGATTATTTTGTATTGATCCAAATAAATGAACATGTGTTTTGATTACTTTGTATGCACACAAATTGGATTTCAGCATATTGATTAATTTTATTTTTTTTTAGCCACAAGAATTTGAACTTTAGGCATTTTAAAGTCTTTATCAGGCGCAAAATAACGGCCATCATCTTTCATACAATCTTGCATCGATAATGACAAAACTGAGTTTGTGAATGATTATTAATTTCATAGGGGTGTGTGGGGGGAGGGGGTGGGAAGCACGCTGGTAAACTCTGAGATATTGTGGAACAGATGCGTTTTTATATCTTTGGTCCTTAGTTTTTTGGGGGAAAGCCATCAGAGCAGCCTAATACTGCATGATTTCTGCCTTATTCACGGTCCATAAATGGATATGAAGTGAGTAACGTGGAATACGTCAAGCGAGGAATTCATGCATGTGTCCAGATATAATAAAATACTGACTCATGACAACGCAGTAGCTCTGACATGGGGCTGGCTGTTTTAAACAACAACAAAAATTATTATTATTATTATTTTTTTTACAAAAAGTGCTATGATTTAAAAAAAAAAAATTAAAGTCGAAATGGGTTTTCGATATCTCATGGAAACGGTAGAATGTTTGCTCTGACAAGATCAGTCTGCACGCCCAAAGATCCATCTCCGAGATGTGATGAGAGAAAATGATAAGCAGTTGATTAATGATGTTCGACCGACTTCTGGCTAATCTGGTAATACCATACCCCGTGAGGCTTCTACTTACCAATTACTTGATATGTCAACAGATGATATATTACCAGGAAGTTGTAATATGAAATAAGCGTTGAAGGGGAGAGGTGTGTGTGTGGGGGGGGGGGAGGGGGGGCTGACCGCAGCGATTTCATTAAGTTATGTTACCTGCTGATGGCCGATGGCATCGTGTCTCCTGGTGCGTGCTCTCAAAAGACCATCTGAATAGCACGCCATACCGGACGAGAAGATTTGTTAAGATACATTATGGCTCGAGATCTCCGCGTTTCTTAAAAGTGGGATCTTTTCAGGGGTTTCCCCTGTTGCGCCTCAAAGATGGGCTTGAAGCGTCAAGCATCTATACGTCAGCGTGCCTCTCGAGTACAGGCACCATAAGCAATTTAACGCTACTCGGCCGCGGCCATCGCTACAAAGCAATGAGTACATAAAAGCTTCGTTGTTAAATGAGTAGTAAGTCGACAACTAAGAGGTCCACAACCCGTTCTCCGTTTCACTGATTTTTTTTAATATGCCAATCATTCTAAGTTATATTTAATTGTGTAGTTGTATCCTTTAATTCATTATGGTTCCACTCTAGACTCTATAGGGGTCCACTCTAGACTCTATAGGGGTCCTCTCTAGACTCTCTAGGGGGCCTCTCTAGACTCTATAGGGGTCCTCTCTAGACTCTCTAGGGGTCCACTCTAGACTCTATAGGGGTCCACTCTAGACTCTATAGGGGTCCTCTCTAGACTCTATAGGGGTCCTCTCTAGACTCTATAGGGGTCCTCTCTAGACTCTATAGGGGTCCTCTCTAGACTCTATAGGGGTCCTCTCTAGACTCTATAGGGGTCCTCTCTAGACTCTATAGGGGTCCTCTCTAGACTCCATAGGGGTGCACCCTACCTCACCGATTTCCCTTTCCGTTTATATTTTCACTTCTTTTAAAATATTTTTTTTTCTTTGGATTCTCGTCCACTTATTTATTTATTGCTAAAGAGGTGGGGGTGGTCAAGTGATCACTCGATTATCTCTGATTGGCTTAATCGTGTTCAACCTTAAGATCAATCCCACGCAGCCATTGATCACACGAGGATGTCTGACTCACATACGTTGTCATGAACACCTGGATAGCTTCAGGTTGTGTCGTGAGGCTGTGTTGCTCGGTTTCTCTGACAGAAAGTGTTTTTTTGTTTTTTTCTTTTTGGTCAGATTTTAAAATATTACCAACGTTCAAGCTATTCTTACAGAAATATTTTTTTTTTGTTGTTTTTTTTTGGGGGGGTGGGGGGTGGGGAGTTGGCACCCAAGGAGCAGTTGACGCCTTACTTTCAAATGACGAATACCTTTACGTGGGTATCAGTTCTGAAAAAATCACCTGAAGTCCTCTCCACAGGTTTGATAATCACACTTCCAAACACCCCCACCACCCTCTCCCTCGCGCAACCGGCTTTAAATTATAATTTTTTTTAAAAAATCATCTACATCTGAAAAGAAAGAACATTTCAATGACTTCCGATAACCTCTCAGCTGGCGAAGAAATTGTTCTTTGCAATTGAAGTACAACTGAACCGATCCATAACAGAAAAATCGTTCGCTGTTTTCTTTGCCTTAAGTAGAATTGAATTGAATTGAAATCAAAGGGCCCAGCAACCTTTTAAAACGTTCTTTACAACAACAACAAAAATGAAAACATCAAATGTATGTTTGTTTGTAATTTGTAAACGCTGTGCTGTTATTTTGTAGCGGAGTAATGCGCCAGAGTGTTGCTCGTTTGTGAAGTGACATAAAGGTTTACATAGCGTTGCGCCCCGTTGGCATAGAAAAAAAGAAACTCGGTAACTATTGACCATATGGCCAGCAGCCGATTGGGGCCGGTAGGGGCAAGACAGGGACGTGCCGGGTTGTAGGCTAGAATTAGCAACGATGGAATGATGTTGAAGGGAACTGATATGGAAAATGTTTTGATATGATAATGAAGGGATACGAAACACCAAACCAATAACACCAAGTACGGAAATACCCGACAATTAACCACACGTACGGAAACTCCGGGCCATTAATACATAGGTACGGAAATTCCCAACCATTAACACAGGTTCGAAAACACCCGACCATTAACGTCAAGTACCGAAACACCCGGTCATTAACCACACGTACGGAAACACCCGACTATTAACATCAATTACGGAAACACCCGATCATCAACCACACGAACGGAAACATCCGACCATTAATACCACATACGGAAACACTCGACCATCAACACCATGTGTGGAAACACCCGACCATTAACATCAAGTACGGTAACATCCGATCATTAACAACACGTACGGAAACATCCGACCATTAACAGCTGGTACGGAAATACCTGACCATTAACATCACATGCGGAAACACCCGACTATTAACACCAGGTACGGAAACACCTGACCGTTAACACCACGTACGAAAAAATCCGATTATTAACACCTGGTACGGAAACTCCCAACCATTAACACCAGTTACGGAAACACCCGACCATCAATATCAAGTACGGAAACATCCGATCATTAACACCACGTACGGAAAAACTCGACCATTGACACCACGTGCGGAAACACCCGACCATTGACACCACGTGCGGAAACACCCGACCATTAACACCAGTTACGGAAACACCCGACCATTAACATCAAGTACGGAAACACCCGACCATTAACACCAGTTACGGAAACACCCGACCATTAACATCAAGTACGGAAACACCCGACCATTAACACCAGTTAAGGAAACACCCGACCATTAATATCAAGTACAGAAACATCCGATCATCAACAAAACGTACGGAAACACGCGACCATTAATTCCACGTACGGAAACACCAGACCATTAAAACAATGTACGGAAACACCCGAACATCCACGACGTCCAAATTTTTTGTTTATCTTCTTTGTTTCTTTGTTTTTTTATTTTTTTATTTATTTTTTTTTTTGTAAACATCAAAATAATAAAGTGGAAGCCTCAAATAATGATCTCCACTATGTAATTCACGCTGGACAACTTATCACTTGAGGCGTTTAGTCGCTAAGAATGACTCAACGGACAGACCACACGTCATTGTGAGGGAAGAAATTGTTTTTTTTTTGTTTTTTTTTTTAAGATTCTGAATTTATTGAGGAGTTTCTCTGCTAATCATGTTTTATAAAACAAATACTTTGAAACACCCTAGGGACTTCAGAGAATGTTAGATTCGGGACGTTAAAATGATAATGTTTATTCCTCATTATAACAACAGGCTCAGTGTTCTCAAGTCGTCATTATTTTCTGCATACTTTGTTTACTGTTGAATCCCTTTAATACTAGTTTAAATAATCTGAGCAGATCGCTTATTTCCAGTATCGGTTTAAAAAAAAAGAATGAAATAGCGCATGACCTGGTCGGTGGTTGGGGAAAAAAAAAGGGGGGGGGGTTAGTGGGGGGGGGGGGGGGGGGTGAGGTAGCCGGTGTTAAGACGACTTGAGTTGAATGTCTATAAATCATGACACGAGATGGCGCTATCTGTTGGTTTGGGGGGTTGGGGCGGTGGGCTTTGAGTGTCGAATTGACGAGAGAAGAACGTGCCTACCGATCACTGAAACCCGCCAGATCTGTTGCATCGCCGCCGAGCGATCACAATGCCCCCCCCTCTCCCGACCACCGGTGCGAACGAGCCGATAAGCCCACCGGTCCCGTAACGGATGGGGGAGTCAAGAGCGCAAACGTCTGCGTGAGCCAGAGGCACCCTAAGAGTTGCTGCTGCTGCTCGCTTTGTGAAATAACACGGAGTGTGTGGGTGCGACACCATCGCCAGTGAAACAAAAACATAACGGGACGGCGGGCGCTTGTTGGGAGAAATCTTTCATCTAAAAGTTGTGGGCGCTTTGCTCTGACTCATTTTTTTTTTCTTCTTTCTTTTGCTTCTTGGAAACAAAGTCTTCTTGGAAAGGAATGCTTTAAGTGTCGTCGAGGTTTCTGGGAAGCGAATTAACCACGTGAGTCTAATTATAGATTTTTTTTTTTTTTTTTAATAGGTTTTAGGTTTTATTTTTTTTTTTTATTTAGAAAGTTTGAATTCGTTTTATCGCGCAACTAGATCTATTTCTCATTTATGAAAGTAAATATGCGGAGAAAAGTTTGAGATAGATGCACCGTGATAGCGGCCTTCCCTCTTGGGATGATCGCACGCAGGGTAATACTATTTGAAAAAATGCAAAGATTGCCAGCAATGTAATGAACGCTGAGCGCTACGGAGCGCTCATATAAATAATATAGTTAAAAATGACAGTCGCTTTTATATATTTAAACGATATTCATTTAATTTTTTTTTTTAAATGTCCAAAAAGTAAAGTTTTGGATTCCGTTTCAAATCCACAATGAACCATTCAGTGCTGCCACCAAACCTGAGATTTGCATCATCTCTTTTATGCCATAGAGCAGCGTTTCCCAAACTTTTAAGTGTCACGGATCGGTGAACAAGTTTTGAAACTGCACCATGGACCGGTGCAAGATTTATTAATTACATTTTCGGACTATTTAAACATCAATATTCTTGCTCTTTGGACCGGTAACGTAAGGCTCGCGGACCGGCACCCGGTCCGCGGACCACCACTTTGAGTAGCACGGCCACAGAGTGCTTTAATAAAATATAAAATAAAGCTAATCGTTATATTTCGATTCAGTCCATGACTAAACAGCCAATTAAAAATGTGTACTTGGAAATATTTCAAACGCTTTGACAAGTGCGATATGTATCTATAATATAGATATAATATTGACAGAGGAGACACCAAAAATGCTACTTAAAAAAAAAAAAAAAAATTAAAGTCCTATTCTCATACTGCTAGATAGAACTTTAAATAAAAATAACCAAATAATTTTTTTTTTTTATCTTTATAAAAACATGGTCGTATTTGGATGTCACGGGTTTGTGTCCCCGCCACCACCCCCCCCCCAGTCATCCAGGGCAATACAGCAGCCCTACCTTGTATCATACTTTTATAAATGAGAATAGACCCCCCCTTCCCCCCCCCGACCTTTCCCCCCTTGCCAAGCTATTGGTTCAACTATAATTAGAATAAAAATTGTACGCACGTGAATATAATAGACGCACATTTTAAAAAAAAAAAACCGCGAACAAGTTTTTTTTTTTTTTCAATAGAGCTCACGTGCTTGCTGTCCCAGGTATTGCGAAACTGCCGAGCCCACCTGAGATCAATAGAAAATTTACAGTAGTTATATTGTGAGGATGAAAGTGTGACGACTTTCTTGTCGATTTAATATATATATATACATACATGGTTTATATTAACCTAGTAAAATGTATTTCAGTCACCGTTGACCGACTGAACATTAACGCGTTAGCGAATAGTTACAGATTGCGCGGTTAAGACGTCAGCAAAGATTGAACCGTTTGTAAAGTGACATACAAAACAAGAAGTGGTGCCGATTCTGATGAATACAAATTTTTTTATTTTTTTTTTTTATATTTTTTTTATTTTTACATTTGAAAAAAAAAAAAAGAAAAAAAAGAACCTACAAGAGACCTCGTATGTATTTGTAGAGGACTTGCTGTCCCAACAACCTTTCCTTTTTTTTTTTTTTCCCCCTTCTTTTTTTTTCATACTCATCGGGCTGCGTGTTCATTGTATACATATTAAATTCATGAACTTTTCTCATGAACTGATTAAGTGTTTATCTCAAAACTTTTGTTTTATTTGTGTTCCTTGTATCTCGTCTATGTTACAACAGTTCAGTCATATGTGTTGCAAACACAGAATGCTTTCTTTAAATTTAAAAAAAAAAATTTCTTTGCCCTTTAAAAAAAAAGGACACCATAAAATTAACCTACAATGTTTTTTTATGAATTATTTTTTTTTTTTACCCACGATATCAATGTGTTTTTGTATTTTCTTTTCCTCTTACCCTCACATTTGCGACAGCTCTGGCAAATTTGCCTTCAAATCTTCAACTCTAGTAAATTCACTACTCTCTATAATAATGAAGCAAGAACTTTTTTTAAAAAATGCACTAATTAACAAAAAACTTTAAAAACATATCGAAAAAAAATCTCCTCGACCACCCTCCCCAACACTCCCACCAGCCTCCCCAACCGTCCCCAAAAGCATCACAAATATATAAATTACCTATGTTATCTTATCTAAATTGAAAGTCAATATTATGTAGAAAAAAAATATTTTGTTCAAAATACATGCAAGAATCAATAATAAAATCCATCAAGCATTCCATTTATCTGACTCGACAGCAAGTAATTACCAAATAATGTTCATCAAATTTTGCCACCAGTCAAAGTCACGTTTATTGTTAATCAGGATACCCTAAGGTTAACGTTGTTTTTGACTCTCTGAACTGAAGAGCTCTGTTCCCGATGTCGTCTGTCGTCAGTACGGCGTCCTGCGCTATGCAGCAAGCTAGCAGTACTGTATTGATAAACCATTTTCTCTAATAGTTGAGCGCCATAACCGAAAATTGGAAGATAAAATTATTTTTTTCATAAAGAAACTTGGTCTTATCAAATGTGAGGATTAGCAGGAAAGGTGGGGCGGGGGTAGGGTTTGGTGACAAGATCAATTGGGGAAATTAGGAAATAAGAAACGCGCGGTTTGGGAACCCTTGACAAACGTTGAAGGTAAAGATGAATGAAGAGAATGGACAGAAGGGCATGTGTGCTGGTCATAAATATTTAGTTTTATTTTCTACTACGTCTCAAATGTTTGGTTTTATTTTGGTTTGTTCTATGAAGAATGCTGTTTTGATGATACTTTTGTTTGTTTGTTCTATGAAGAATGCTGTTTTGATGATACTTTTGTTTGTTTGTTCTATGAAGAATGCTGTTTTTGATGATACTTTTGTTTGTTTGTTCTATGAAGAATGCTGTTTTGATGATACTTTTGTTTGTTTGTTCTATGAAGAAGGCTGTTTTGATGATACTTTTGTTTGTTTGCTCTATGAAGAATGCTGTTTTGATGATACTTGTGTTTGTTTGTTCTATGAAGAATGCTGCTTTGATGATACTTTTGTTTGTTTGTTCTATGAAGAATGCTGTTTTGATGACACTTTTGTTGGTTTTTTAATGTGTCCTCAATGAAGCTTGAGCGTACCTTGTAGTTCTTTGATTCTGATAAAACTGCAAGAAAGATTTTACACATTTAAGACTTCAATTAAAACAAAAAAAAATGTGTAGCTTCTTAATACAATCATTTTAAAAAATAAAAACAAAAACAACAAAAGAAGTGATTAACAAACGCATGTATTTTTTTCTATTCCACTACAAAACAAGCCTTTGACATATATTCACCATCGCCCGGTCTTTCTGAAGTCTATAATTACTATACTCTCTTATGCCACTAGCCATGCTATTATAGGACATTATTAACTTAGCCGCATAGTGCGTTGTAGTCAGGGCCAAATTCAACCAGGCAGAATTTCCTTACAGAAAAGTCGTAGTGGACACTGGCGGTGTTTCAGAAACAGGAACCGCCGGCTGCTTGAGCGTTTGAGATCCGGTGGAAGGTGGCAGCACCACGGCTGTCAGCGTGAATCGGGCTTATGATACCACATCATCAATATTGTATTTACCACTTTAATAGGGAGGGAAACACATTTATAGCGTGTTTGCTAGTTGGATAAATTGTCATTTCCATTTAATACTGAAGAGTAAAATATTTATTTTAAACAATTTAGCAAGCCCTAAAAAGAAAAACAACAAAAAAATACGTATGAATCGTTTACATGCAGCTTTGTTTGCATTTATGTAATTGTGCGTGATCTATCATTTATTGATAAGCGGTTATGTAAATGGTGGGTAAACTTATGGCGAAAAGTTCGTTTCATATTTCATTCATCATACTGCATACCCAAATGCGTCACAAATGCACGTCACGTAGCAAGGGCTGCACCATGAATCTCCACACCAAAACACGCAACCATTGAACAAATCATATTTCCTTTATACTCCCCTTGAGAAACAGGAAAAACTGATTTTTAAAAAAAAATTTTTTGGGGGGGTGGGGAGTGGGATGAATATTTGAAAGAATGTATTGTCATCAGCACTGAGTCTATGCGCCAAGTTTCAGTTCGATAGCATGACGGGAAGTGGGTCAGTTAGCCTCTGAATAATGTTTTCGCCTTAAATACATAAACACACGAACAAAAGCAAAGTTAATTTAAAGGATTTAAAAAAGTATGCATTGCTCATTTTCTTTCTCAAAAAACAATATTGGAACATGTTAATCACCCAAAACCCTTTATTACAGCCAGAATTGCAGAGGTGAAAAATAATTAAAATAATGTTTTTTTAAAAAGTTAATTTAGATAGTGTGTGTGGGGGTTGGGAGGTTCCGTTGTAGCGGGGCAACGTATCATCAAAGTGGATTATTTACTTACTTAAACTTACCAACAAATAATTACTCTCATTGTTAGAGATCTGCTCCCACGTACAGAACGTTAAATCAATTTTAGCAGACACAGTGCAAAAACTTTTTTTTTAAATGTTTTTTTTTTTCTTTGTTAGTTTCACAAGATCAACAGAAATGGTCAATGGTTGGCGCAAAACCAGGGCGTCAATAGGTGACACAACATCAGAGTGTCAATGGGTGGCTCAATATCAGGGTGTCAATGCAAACAATTTTTAAAACAAATATTCTAATCTAATTTCTGACGTACAACCACACAACAAAACAGAGAAGTTCAAACAAAGGAAGATATAGCCGAATAGGAATGCTCGCTCCGTCATTACCATCTCTCACTCAATCCGCCCATGGATTCCGCTAATCTATAGCTTTCAATTCCGGCTGTCGTCTCCACCCCCCCCCCCCAAGCTACTCCCCCCTGGTGGAGATAATAAAGTAGCACCTTTTCATATCACTTCCCCACAGCTTGGCTGTCTCGGGGCCTCTTTAACATGAAGATTGAACGTTGGGATGTACCCGAGTCCCCGAGGGAAAGTGTCGGGGAAACGTGCGAACACCGTCGTTAGCAGTGCATAAACGAATTTACACCGTTTAGCGCTGTTTCAAATGGTATCTTTAGACCGGTGCTTTGCGTAGAATTTTAGTTCCACCAAATGATGTGATGACCCTTTTATAAAAAAAAAAAAAAAAAAAAAACTTACAAGCACTGGCGTAGCTAAGGTTGGTATCACCCGGTGCGGTAAACTCGTGGTGTCACCGTCACACCCCCCCCCCTTTTTACCGACTTCCACGATGGATTTCTTCTTGTTAAATAAGTCCTCAGCACAACGATGACAAGAACAAATACAAATTAATAGAAGTTAAGTAGGTAAATGTATTTAAGAAATGTAACATGTACCTAGAATCGCCCATCGGTCACGAAAGTTACCGTACACTTCAATCGGCGTTGAATCATGGTCTGATCTAATTATAGGGTCACCTCATTCATTCCGCGTCAACCTTGAAATTTGAATAAAGCACGCAATTTTGGATCGGTTACATGTGTGGAGAATGTACGTGTGATCAGTTATCCTTTTTGTGAAATTTGGTTACACCGAGCAGCGAGAGCTCTTTAAATATGCAATTTTTCAGTCTGGTGCCACCCCACTGAGATGGTGTCATCCGGTGCGGTCGCACCCTCGGGCACCCCCTAGCTACGCACTGCTTACACTGATCACCTGTTGGTTTTATTTTGATTCCTGCTACTGTGTTAAGAGAGCAGACTGTGTTCAAAAGGTTTCGAACATTAGCCAACTGTACAGAGCTACATTTTGAGTTTACAGGCATCTCATCGCCTGATGTCCAAATTTGAAAATAAGAGAATTTTTTTCAATATATTTTTTTTTTTGAAGCATTAAAACAGATACTGTGTGGCAACATTTGAACATAATCAGCTTTTAAACATCCGAACAGAAACTGTGTTGTATCATTTGAACAAAATATATTTTTAATCATATGACCCAAATCTGTTTTAAAACATATAAACAGAAACTTTTTGGAAACATTTGAAAAGAATTTGTTTGGAAACATTCGAACAGAATCTGTTTTGAAAAGTTTTTCTCCAGTTTTTCTATCGTTAAATTTCTCGTTCGTTTTTTTTTTTCTTGTTTGTAATTTGCTTCTTGCAATTAGATTAAACAATTTTAAACCAAACTGAAATATTGAAAACAAGGCATCAGAAACTAGAGAGGTCAGGGATAAGGTTTTAAAAAAAAAAAAAGTTAACAAAGTAATTGAAAGATGCTTCCCTCCCC
>CAXITT010000149.1:78367-89778 GCA_964033795.1 Lymnaea stagnalis | reverse complement strand
ATGGCGGTAAATTGGGGGGGGGGGTAATTTTTACCGGAAAAAATTGACGATCGGGTCTTCGGCTTGTGTTTATTTAGTTGTCGGGTTTCTTTATAATGTGAGTATTCCGGACATTGTCATATATATATATATATATATATATATATATATACATATATCGCTATGTAAGTTTACAAACATATAGTCTATTCAATTATCTTTCATTTGATACCAAATTTTGTCATACAAACACTACAATAATTTTTAAATATTTTTTTTAATGAACCCAAACTCTAACTGCTCGGACCAGGGTCCTAATAGCCGCAGCCAATACAAAATATAAATCATCTCCAATCTCGTAAATCCCACATACATTTTGAATGTTAGAAAAATCTATCACAAAAGTAACGATTTTTTTTTTTTGGTTGTGTTTTGAAAATAGGTTTTGACTATACATTTAAATTCGGTGATACTTTTAAACCAAATGTGTGAATGGAGTGAGCTACTCTCTTGAGGGTGAGAGGAAATGCCCTGCCATTGATTATGGCTCCTCTGTGTGTGGTCAAATATATCAATGCTAGCGAGCATCCCATATCACAAGTGCCTTATTTCTACACTCCCAAAAAATTTATCTGCTGGATTTTAATTTTTTTTAAATTTTGTATCTAATTTATTTCGTTTTTATATAAATGCTGTAAAACTAAAAAAAAAAATAATAATTAAAAATTAAGGAGAATAAAAAAAGTCCTCTTCCTAAACCCGAACATTTTGATGGAAATAATTCAATTTTATTCGGGCACTCACTTAGGGGCAATCCAGCAACTATAATATCAAACACGTTTTATGTATGAGCCCTTCAATGAAATGAAATGAAATGTGTTTCAATCAAATATTGCCATGATGCTCAGCATCTGAAAACTGCCAGAGCCAGAGAAGGACCGCTGCTCGGTCCTCTCAGAAAGAAAAACTAACAAGCCAAAAAAGAGCCGCTGTTTTTTCCTTAATAAAAAAGTTCTTCACGCATCCCACTCTATGATTTTTGACGCCCAGTTGAAGTGCATCGCTATGATTTTTTACGCCCAGTTGAAGTGCATCGTTATGATTTTTGACGCCCAGTTGAAGTGCATCGCTATGATTTTTGACGCCCAGTTGAAATGCATCGCTATGATTTTTGAAGCCCAGTTGAAGTGCATCGCTATGATATTTTACGCCCGGTCGAAGTGCATCGCTATGATTTTTGACGCCCAGTCGAAGTGCATCGCTATGATTTTTGACGCCCGTTTGAAGTGCATCGCTATGATTTTTGACGCCCAGTTGAAGTGCATCGCTATGATTTTTGACGCCCGGTCGAAGTGCATCGCTATGATTTTTGACGCCCGGTCGAAGTGCATCGCTATGATTTTTGACGCCCGGTTGAAGTGCATCGCTATGATTTTTGACGCCCAGTTGAAGTGCATCGCTATGATTTTTGACGCCCGGTTGAAGTGCATCGCTATGATTTTTGACGCCCAGTTGAAGTGCATCGCTATGATTTTTGACGCCCGGTCGAAGTGCATCGCTATGATTTTTGACGATCGGTTGAAGTGCATCGCTATGATTTTTGACGCCCAGTTTCGCTATGATTTTTGCCGATCGGTTGTAGTGCATCGCTATGATTTTTGACGCCCAGTTGAAGTGCATCGCTATGATTTTTGACGCCCAGGTCGAAGTGCATCGCTATGATTTTTGACGCACGGTTGAAGTGCATCGCTATGATTTTTGACGCCCAGTTGAAGTGCATCGCTATGATTTTTGACGCATGGTTGAAGTGCATCGCTATGATTTCTGACGCCAGTTGAAGTGCATCGCCATGATTTTTGACGCCAGTTGAAGTGCATCGCGTTGGAATTGTCTTCCCGTGTCGATGAAATAAAACATCATTTTTAAAAAAAAACAATAAAAATTAATTCGATGCATTTGAAAATGATATATTACTATCAACTTCGTGACAGGTGTGTAGAGAAAGGAGCAGAAGGGTGCCAGGCGAGTTAGGGGCGCCAAAGTTGGCTTTTGTGGTCTGTTATTGATGAAAATAATGGGTTTCGGAATTTTAAGGGAGGCTTAAAAATTAATCCGTATCCCCCCGGGGCTCCAAAAACCCTAGCTACGCCTCTGTCTGGTGACCTTGAATATGCAGCATCGTCTTCATTTTATAAAAGAAACAGGCATTCAATTATTAAGACACACGTAGTCATGATCGTGACACACCGAAACACTTACAAGTCATAGTCAAATCGGGACACAGAAAAAGCACATGCCGTCGTCAGTGTGTCTGAGAGACACTTACTAGGCGTAGTCCGTGTTTCTGGGAGATACTTACGAGGCGTAGTCCGTGTGT
The DNA here is from genome assembly GCA_964033795.1 of Lymnaea stagnalis. Classification (NCBI taxonomy): domain Eukaryota; kingdom Metazoa; phylum Mollusca; class Gastropoda; family Lymnaeidae; genus Lymnaea; species Lymnaea stagnalis. Next base: position 87,422 of record CAXITT010000149.1, on the reverse strand, counting down.
CTGAAAGATACTTACGAGGCGTAGTCCGTGTGTCTGAGAGATACTTACGAGCCATAGTCCGTGTGTCTGAGAGGCACTTACGAGCCGTAGTCTGTGTGTCTGAGAGGTACTTACGAGCCGTAATCCGTGTGTCTGATATATACTTACAAGCCGTAGTCCGTGTGTCTGAGAGATCCTTACGAGGCGTAGTCCGTGTGTCTGAGAGATACTTACAAGCCGTATTCCGTGTGTCTGTGAGAGGCACTTACGAGCCGTCGTCAGTGTGTCTGAGAGGCACTTACGAGGCGTATTCCGTGTGTCTAAGAGATACTTACAAGCCATAGTCCGTGTGTCTAAGAGATATTTACAAGCCGTATTCCTTTTGTCTGAGAGATACTTACAAGCCGTATTCCGTGTGTCTGAGAGGCACTTACGAGCCGTAGTCCGTGTGTCTGAGAGATACTTACAAGTCGTAGTCCGTGTGTCTGAGAGGCACTTACGAGCCGTAGTCCGTGTGTCTGAGAGATACTTACAAGCCGTCGTCTGTGTGTCTGAGCGGAACATTCAGTTTTATTTTATAAGCCTCTTCCTTCAACGGAAACACATCTTTTTTTTTTAAATGCTTTCAGAAGCTTATTACAATCCCATCGAGTTCTAAAACAACATATTGAAGCCAAATAAATGTATGATTCACATAACAGATAAGAAATATGAAGGTAATCAGCTATCCGAAAGTCATTCAGTTGTTGTCTAGAAACATGCATTTAAATAACGGCCAATCATTTGATCCCCCACCTTTTTATTCTTTTTTTTTTTTTTTGGATAAGCAGATATCAGTATAGTAAATAATTGCCGAGGATTTTGTTCCACCTAAGAAGTAATATTGCAGAATAATAAATGTTTCTAATGATATCTCACTTCATACAATCGGTCTTAATTGTGTAGAGAGTAATGTTAGCACCTCAGAGAGACATTAACTTGTAATCACTTCTTTGCACCCACTTTTGCCCAGTCTACTTTCGTACAGTTGCGCATGCATTGGATAGTCTGGCCGATCCAAATTATTATTTTTTTTTTTATAAATTTGTATTCCGCTCACGGGCCCACGGTTTCGCTCAATCATCCTTAACTTTTCGTAGATAACAATATCAGCCTTTTACTAGCCACTTGGTCAACGAGGGGTGTACCAGGATGATTTCTTGATTCTACAATTTAAAAAAAAAACAAAGCAAACAAAATCTGCGTTAGGAAACGGCAAAAAAATTGATGACACAGCCACGTTATTAAAGTTAAAAAAAATGTGAAGCAAAATTCACTTTAAGATAACACTGTACCATTAAGCAGTGGTTACCAGACTTTATTGAATCAAGGAGACCCCTTTGAGCCTATTATTACAGTGGTCGTGTAAATAGCGCGGTACCCCTGTCTACCGTATGTCCTTAGTGTTAGGATTACACTAAAAATTACATTGCATATTTTTTAAATCAAAATTCAACGATTATTTGTTTTAGATTTTTAAAAACCCTATTACGGATTTTAGTCATATGTGGGGAAAAAAAATGAAATCGGTATTTTTTTCCTAAAATAGATTTTGATTTAGATTTCAAAAATTCATTTTTGCAATTAAATAATAGTTCAATTTTAAGTTACTTTCTCTTCTTTTTCTTTTTTTTTTTTTTTCAAAATTAAACATATTGATTTTTATCCAGCTCAAAAATATAAAATTTCTTATGGGATATGTCATTATCTTGTACTGGGTGAGGTCTCCACAGAGAAATATTAGAATCAACTAGTCCTTGTCTTCTCCGCATTTTTTTTTTTTTTTTTTAGCTGAAATTTGAAAAATGACTTGAATTGAAGTTTAGCATAAAACCTTTCAAATCCACTCTAGGGCACGTCCTGGCAATTAGATTCCAACCCCCAGGGAAAGACCACCGCGGCTTAATATAGTTCACTACGTAATCGGTTTTTTTCCCCCCTCTTCAAATTAAAGGTAATAATAGAGCTATATACTATGTCAAAGGTCGTGTGTGTGTGTGTAGGGATAAGTAAAACATGTATGAATGTCATTCTGTGGGATCTGGAAATGGTCGATTTTTTTTATGTGTGTGTCTGTGTGTGTGTATGTGTGTGTGTGTGGTGTGCTTGTGTTACTGTCGTTTTCAGTATTTATCAGACCCTGATGACTTGTGAGAAACAAGAACTGAAAAATATGATTTTCGAGTCGAACATATCTGTCCAGAACTCAAAAGTCTGAATGTTGTGTCGTAAAAAGAGTGTTGAAAAAAAAGATTTGTTTTATGAAACTGACATAGTGATGCATTTTAGATCAAGCCTGTTGAGGCTTGCATCGAAATTCTGAGAGCCGTCGCCCCAACCTACCATGTGTCCAACCTAAGTGTGTGTTTTCCCCCTCGGTAATCCTTTGTCACGGCCTTCAGAATGAATGAAGGGACAGCCGGGATCACCCCCTCGAGACGACAGCCAGATGTAACGTCACACGTCTCCCCCTCGTGTGATGATCTGTGAGCCCAGCGCCCTCGTGGTCCGACCCGTGTCTCCTTCTGGCACCCTGTCTACAAGTCTGCACGACCGGTCTGTCTACATAGCAGGGCTTCCCTAAATTGTGGGCTACCCTGTTGGTCACTAATAGTACCCCTGGGCCTATCATCTTATAATCACTACTGTAAACACTATTGTAATCACTGCTGTTGTCACTACTGTAATCGCTGTTGTAATCACTTCTGTAATCACTATTGTAATCACAGCTGTAATCGCTGCTGTAATCACTGCTGTAATCACTGCTGGAATCACTTCTGTAATCACTGCTGTAATCTCTACTGTAATCACCGCTGTAATCAATACTGTAATCTCTACTGTAAGCACTACTGTATTCACTACTGTAATCACTACTGTAATTACTGCTGTAATCACTACTATAACCTCTGTACTGTTGTCCGAAATCGAGCAATGCATACAGTCATATAAAAAGCCTCTCTGAAACAAATACTGAGACGTCTGGACAATGAGAATTTCCTTTCAGTTAAAATTAAAAGTTCTAAGCTATTTCTTAATTCAAATGTTTGAAGACATCACAATGATCACCTTTAATTAAAGCCATCTCCCGTGACAGTTTCTTTGTGTCAGTACTAGCTTTCACTGACCCTCCTCCCATCTCTTAGCACACACTATATGTTTATAATAGCAGGTATTCTATATCTAGCTATTGAAATGAAGTGGATAAAATTAGTAGACTAGAAATGTTTGCGAGACGTTTCGATTTCACCTAGCTCTTAAAATCTCTATGAGGTTCGGGAAAAAAGGGGAGGGGGGGGGGAATCGAGAAAGGTTTATCAATGATTTGGCGTGGGTCTTCAATCTATAAAACATGGGAACCACGCCCTCTCCTTTAGTTAGCTGTCTCGCTTTTGCTGTCTTAATTCTGGATTGACAGTATGTGCGTAACTATAGACAGTGTCAACGATTTCCGCGTCTCCTCCTCAACTCAACCTATTACGTTTTCTTCAAGAGTTTATTTTTTTTAACCTTTGACGTAACAATAAGCCTGTTGGTTCGCGGATAGATTCTAAGTTACATCACACGTTATTGATTAAAATAATCTTTTTTTTTGTGGGGTTTTTTTTGACGTCATATTTAAAGAAAAATAATAAAAACGAATCGTATGCCGTAACATTATTTCCCCTTTTCCACGTTTTGTAATTACAGCTGTACAAAAATATACTAGCTGATGATATTCTTTACGTACCACGATGCTGCGACTCTGTATAGTTATCTGTCACATCTGCCATGTGCGCCCCCACATAATTTGTGTCTTCATTCAAACGATGACCACTTTTTCATTCACCACTTTTCTGCACTCGAAACGCGCAAAGTTGGTGAATACACGAAATAAAAATAATATTAATTTTTTAAAAAAAAAAGCTTTGTCTCATAAGGTGTATTGGGGAAAGAGTCGAAATGCATTGTGGGTGTTTTAAATTGAGTTTTTTAAAATAATCAAAACATGTCAAAACACGCCCCCCCCCCCACACACCCTTCACCCTCCCCCCTTCCTGCGACGTCGAACGCATAAAGACCACAGGGAAGCACACGTCCATTCTGCGGGTCATCTACTCCATCCTGGTCTATTTCTATTAATTTTTTAAAAAAAAAAGCTTTGTCTCATAAGGTGTATTGGGGAAAGAGTCGAAATGCATTGTGGGTGTTTTAAATTGGTTTTTTTAAAATAATCAAAACATGCCAAAACCCGCCCCCCCCCCCCACACACCCTTCACCCTCCCCCCTTCCTGCGACGTCGAACGCATAAAGACCACAGGGAAGCACACGTCCATTCTGCGGGTCATCTACTCCATCCTGGTCTATTTCCAGTCGTTTTGACGAAGTCTCGAAATCGGATCAAATAGACAATGACGAGAGAGTGATGAAGTCGAGTTGAGCAACGCTCTCGAACTCACTTTTATACAAAATAGAGCTTAAGTAAGTCGAACATTTCCCTGGTCATCTTCGCGAGGGACGGACGTGCAGCAACAACACAACGTGACGTGAATTGTAAATCCATCGGATTGTGTCATGGCCGAAGGAAACTCGTTTTTGCTTTTGTTGTTGTTGTTGTTCCTGTCCCAGGTTTACAATCATTAATTTAGTTATAATACCATTTCCATTTCGATACTCTTGTTTGTAGATATTTTGTGACGTCTATATCTCTTCTATTCACTAGAAAAAAAGTATCGTCTATATAAGCAATGAAATCGGTTTCGCCAGTATAATTACCCTAATGAATGTCTCGAATTTCAATATCAAAGATCGACAATGTATTTCATCGATAAGCTCGTTAAAGATTGTTGGACGATTGTTGACCTGTTTTCCTAATGATTGGTTAAGCTGCAGTCACTGGCGAGTTTCTCTTTATATGCCATGTTTCTTTCCAATTTGAGCGTTTTGAACATTGAAATTGTTGTCAAAATTATAACCTTTTTCTGTGTAACATGTTTACCAGATGCACTGTGTCTACCTGCATGCAGTGTATTGTCTACCTGCGTGCAGTGTATTGTCTACCTGCATGCAGTGTATTAAATAAAACGTTTTAAATTTCGTATTTTTTAAATTTATATACTTCCTCGAACATGAAGTTGACCACCTGACGCTGATTCATGTTTAATGAACACCGGAACCAATGTTTGTTGTCCCAGCTTTTGCGATACAGCCCATGACATACAATTTTTTTCCCAGCTCCTGTGCCCACTTCAAATGAAAATGTATTTCCGTCCAAAAGTAGTTTCTGAAAGATTGGTGGGACTGATTCGACCTGCTTTTGCCTTCTTATTCGTTTAAGGTAACTTGGTTTCTGTCTTGGAGTGTGCGCTTTTTCTCTCTATTTTTTTTTTTTGACCAGTGTTGAGCACAATTTGTTAATTTCCGGTGTTTTTGATGAACAAGAAAAATTTGAACTTGCTTTTCTTTTTGGTATTGTGTTTGCTAACACAAATATTTCATAACGAGCACAGCAATCTGGTGAAGATTTATTCATAATGATCAAAACTCGCAAATTTCAACTGATAAGACGTAGTCAATGCTGATAATCTCATCTGTACTGCAGCGTGCCGTCGCAGCACTTGGAGTAGTTCGATCTGGGCCAGTGTTGACTCAGCCATTTTACTTGTACTCCGTGTAGTTACGTTAAGTCCGTGTATTTACTCAGTACAAGTCTAACACTTGAACTAGTCGATAGATCACTTAGTAAATTACATACTGGATACTCTACTGGACTGGTCATCATTTGTCATGTTTTGTTTATTTAAAACAACAAAAGTAACAACACAATTTATAAAAATACTGCTGGCAAGACTTGCTCATATAAGTGCACTCTAATGTTCGTCTCGGGAACACTCCGCACACACTGTCTGTCCACAGTCCCTGCGCATGCGTGCCGCTCACCTCGGTTGTCTATCCGGGCGGTATAGTCCACTATAACTAATGTACAATGGTTACATTCCAGGAAATGCATTGTTTTTACTGACACTGCTTTAGATTCGCTGTTTCTATGTTTTTACAAATTCGCTATGTTTTGTTTTTGCCATTGTCTTTAACGACAATTTTTGTTACAAGTTTTTGTACACACTGTTCCTTTAGACTATAGACCGATGATTCTCAACCTTCCTAATGCCGGGACCCTTTAATACAGTTCCTCATGTTGTGGTCACCCCAACCATAATATTATTTTTGTTCCCACGTCATCAACATGTGTTTTCCGATGGGCGTAGGCGACCCCTGTGTAAGGGTCGTTTCGACCCCACAAAGGGTTAGCGACCCACATGTTGAGAAGCACTACTCTAGACATTCTATATTAAACTGCTTGTGGTAGAGCAATGTTGTTGCACGAAGACGTATTGCATTATTTCCCGTTTATTACCCGTGTGTCTCTAACAGACATTGACATTGCCATAGTATCTTCTTCGTCCTCTCATCCCCATCCTAAAATGTCAACTGAAATTAAACACCATGTCGTCACAAAGCCTATGCATCCCGTCCCCTTTCATTTTCCCCCTCATTAACTTTGGTCAGCTTTGATAACAATAATATTCTCGGTGACAGCCATCCTCATAAATTAGGAAACGCTGCGTTGATGTTTTCATTAGTTTTTTCTGTTTTGTTTTTTTTATGGTGGGAAAGCTACACAATGTGAGAATAATTGAAGAATGACTCTTTACCGGCGGTAGCTTTTTTTAACTTTCATATTATTGAGAATAATAAGATAAGATGGGATACGCTAAGATAAGATAAGATTCTTTATTGATCCAAATAAAAGGAAATGGTTTTTTTTTATGACCTTGTAGATATTCATTTTCAGCGCATAAATAAATGCATATTTAAGTCGGACAATATTTTTGGAATATAAGATTTTATAAGCAACATATCTAAATTATTTATCTAGCGTAGAAAATCAGCCATTAATGAACTAATGAACTCCTTTAGTAACAATAATGACTTAATTAGTGATAATTTATATTTGGTAACAGCGGGGGGTGGGGGGATACACGCTGGTAAATTTATAAAAACCGCGGAACAAAATATATATTTTTTTCATCTTTCGGTCCTAACTATAAGAGAAATAACTCTCCCTGATCGAGCTGATCTTAAGTATATGTGAGTGACGTGCGTGGGATGTATCATCCAATTTTTAAATGTATTTTTACACTACCATTTTTCTTCAAATTGTTCTTCGGGTGAATGAGTAGCCATTTTTACTGTAATAAAACCTTAATGGATAGTTGATTATTGGTGAGTTTCTTTGTAATCATCATTCCACTCATTGAGGAGAAGATTTATTACACTGTACTTCTCAGGGATTCGTTGACTCACTTATTTAAATCATCATCTCTTGCAGTGGTTCCCAGCCTGTGGTCACCCATCAGTAGCCCCGCTTCCGCTGCCAGGAAACTCCTAACTACTTTCAACTTGTAGGTCACAGGTTAGCCTAAAGGGGGGCTCCCTCATATAAATCGATTCTAAAAAGGTCTCCGCAAGTCAAAAAAAGGTTGGGAACCACTGATTTAGGAGGTTTAGATTTGCAAGCTGTATACTATTTCTAGGAGAGACCCTTGTTTACCGCGTAATGCTTTGTGGATACTACTGCCATTAGGGCTGACCAGATGCTGTCCGGGACGGGACACCATGAAATGCTGAGTATTAAACACTCGCAAAATAGACAGCACAAATGAAACTCAAACAAGTCCTGGTTTTTCATCAAGAGTTTAAGGTAAGATTAGGTAGCATGCTTTAAAAAAAAAAAATCAAAATAAACGAACATTTGTTTTGAATACATTATTTTCGGTCTGGAAAGAATTAATCTGAGTTTTTGTTGTTCTCTACAATATTGGTCAGTGTCAAGGGAGATGATTAACTCATTGTGTGGTCAGAATAACGGTGAAGCGTGACAAGATTTGAGGTGCACGTTGGCATTTTAAACATTAAATATANATATATATATATATATTAATTTATTTATATATATATATATATATGAATTTCGTACATTGACATTAGAACAATGAAAGTGACACTACAAGCTGTAGATCAAAAGATCACTCGCGCATGTTTCGCAGCTCCGCTCCTGATTTTATGTTTATATTAATTATGAGTTAGGTTTGTATGGCAGTGATGTTATGAAACCGTCACCTTCGATGCGTCCGAAATCGTTTACCTGAAGGCTGCATCCCAACTCCACCTAATTACGTGTATTTTCATTTAATATTATCAGTTTTTGTGAAATTTTTATCGCAATGACATTTCGAGCTGAAGTAAATTTATGGTTGTTACTATGACTAATCTAAGTTATCATTCCGAACGAAACATGTGGCTCGGTGGAAGCCAAAACACAAATAACAAACAACAAGCACACACACAAAAAAAAACAGGGGTAATATTTCCGAGATAATTATTCGTTTGCTTTGACGTCATGTCAGTGCCTTGATTTATGGTTTTATTCTGTTGCAAATATTAATAAGACCCACGTAAGGTCACTTTCACAATTTTTTTTTTTTTTTTTTTTTTTTTTTTTTTGTTTTTATTGTTTTAACTTTTTTTTTTTTTTTTTTTTTTTTTTTTTTTTTTTTTTTTTTTTCTTTTTTTTTTTTTATTTATTAAAGGTGTATAAATTTATGGATTGTGAATTTAAAAATAACAGCCAACGAAATGGATAAGGTCTTCTGTAATTTGCTTTACTTTTTTTTTGCATTACTTTAGCCCTGTTTCTTTGTGCATCTCTGTTCAGATGTTTGCAGTTCATTCCGATTTTCAGCATTCTTTTCATTTTATTGAGTTTGAATGTAATATAAGAATAGGCTGCTTCTTTCACATAGTGCTGCAATAAATTATATTTCACTCATATAGTCAATAACATAAAAATCTGTATGAACATATATATTAAATCTTTGTTGAAGCTCATGGATGAACATATATATTTAACCTTTGTTGAAGCTCATAGATGAACATATATATTTAATCTTTGTTGAAGCTCATGGATGAACATATATATTTAATCTTTGTTGAAGCTCAT
>CAXITT010000149.1:35432-75308 GCA_964033795.1 Lymnaea stagnalis | reverse complement strand
GTTAAAAAAAAAAAAAAAAAAAAATTCATAAAATATTATATAATTTTAATGATTAAAAATTACAAATGTAGCCGTGCCTTATATATGAACCAATTCTAAATACTCTATTCATATATTCCAAATAAAGCATTTTTAAGTGAAAATTTTTGTACAGTGATATTTTTCTTTTTTCATAAACTACTTGAATGACTTAGCCTTAAAACAAAAACCATTATGTGAATTCTGTTCTTGGGGCCATTATGAAACGTTGGCTTGAAACTAAGCGAGCTTGATCCAAGTCTGAGCTCTGCCTTGATTTTAATGATAGAATAGAAGCGAGAGGAAAAAACATATTTTTTGTTTAGATATATCAGCGGTTCTCAACCGGTGGGTCGTGACCCCTTTCGGGGGTCGCACGACCCATTCCCAGGGGTCACCCAAGACCATCTGAAGACACGTATGCTCTACAGTGATGAAGTAGCAAAGAAAATAATTTTGTGGCTGGGGGTCGCCACTGCATGAGCAGCTCTATTAAAGGGTTAAGGCATTAGGAAGGTTGAGAACCATGCTATTTAAGAGAAAGTAATAGCAGCTTTCCGTTTGATTTTTCAACAATCGGAATACGACTTGAGTGTGTCCATCACAACACGCTTAGATGTTCAATGCAATGAGCTCATGCTTTTTTTATGATGTACTGGGCTGATGGGTTAAATTCAAATGATCGAGGTGACTAATGTCATGGCTCGACACAGTCCTGATTAAAGTATCATCGGCATGATTTTGTTTTAATGAATTGTGGGCTAAATCCACGATAATTTCAATAAAAATTAAATTTGCGAAAAGTGTTTAACAGGGCCAATGCATTATTGCAATTTATAATAACAGTATGGTCATGTATTGGACGAGACGGTATGGTCATTGTTATGCACTGGCTTCTCTTGTGAGAAATTAATCTCTTATTTTTAATTTTATGGCTCGTTCAAACAGTGTCTAACAAAGGACGATACCATAGATAATACGATAATAAAGATACGACACCCAAAAAAGTTGCCAGTTACAATTAATATGATTTAATTTAGTAATAATACAATAACAAAAGAAAAGAAATATAGTTATAAATCATCAACTTACAGTATGGTAGAGCTTGTACCGGTACACAGTTAATACAATGTGCCAATGAATGCAAAATAAACACATATGAGCACACAAATACACACAGAATAATACACGCCTCGTAAAGTTAAAAATCTATCTATCTATCTGAATCTCGTCTCTCCGTATCTGCCACTCCCTTATATACATGTGGGTCTACCGATGCGTAATCCCTGGCTTCCAGAAGCTACTCAGCATTTGTTTACATTTCTAGAACATATCGAGATCATTCGACAAGATACTAAGAGACACTCTAACCATGTTTGATTGGTAAACACGACAGATCAAAAGAACTAGCCCCGCCCATCTATGAAGCGAGCGCCTGCTTAATAATCTAATTTAAGGTCAAGCAAAGTTCACGCACGGGGAAATCGTGTAAAATGTTATACATAACAGTCATGTATTGGACGAGACGGTGATTGTATATGTAATTTTAGCTTCTGTAGCCTTTGAAAAGTCTATAGAACTGCAATAAATAAAAATGACACCCATGGTACAGCTGCAGTTTCCCAATGAAAGCTGTTGGTTCTGCTCTACGCTGCCACTAACAACAACAACAGTTTCAGGTGCTGCACGATGCAGACATTTTAATTGACCTAACTACAATCAGATCGTCCGATGGGCTCAGCAGGACATATTCATTGTCTTTTATTTATACGGAGCCATACTTGTTGAAACGACCTGCTGAGTTTTTAGACAGGTTCTAAGTTCGTAAGATATGGAGGTTGGCTAAAAAAAAAGGGGGTAGGGGTTAACATTATCATGGCAGGCTAAGACAAGAGACACCGAGTGCAGCACGAGGGAGGAAAACTCTAATATCCCTCATGGAATTCATGGCCACACACGGCAGGGGATTTCAGCTGTTGGATTTGAGGGTATTTCTAGTGAATGCGACAGTTGTATAATCATCTTAGGGGTTTTTAGCTCAAAGGGGAAAATAAACCGTTTTTTTCAAAATATGTATAACTATATATAATATAAATGACAAATGCACAGTTCCCTCAAGAAAAATTGTAAATGCATACTTATTTTTGTAATGTGTAAAAAGAAATTTAAATGAAATTTATTTATTTTGAGAACTGATGAAGAATCTATGAATGAGATGTCTTAGTTGACAAATGATAAAACATTGATGAGAAATGATGTAATGAAATAAGTTTCAGTTTTTAGAGAGCGACAGAGACAATTACGCTTCGTTATGCGTATCCGGAAATTTGATCGAAAGAAATTTCGTCGACGGTAAATTGGTCGACGGTAATATGATCGAACGGAAATTTGCTCGAATCTTCTTTTCCATTTTTACGTTACAATTTTGCATCAAATTTCTTTTAGAACGAATTATTTTGTTTTACTAAATAGTATAGTGCGTTCAAAAAGAAATTTGACGAAAATTTTAACGCGCGAACTGAAAAAAAGATTCGACGAAATTTCTGTTCGATCAAATTACCGTCGATCAATTTACCGTCGACGAAATTTCTTTCGATCAAATTTCCGGTAACCTTCGTTATGTGGTCGTCACATCATGAAATTCTGCCTGAGCCATTGACTCTATAAACCAGATTCGTCAAAGTATGTACATGTACATTGCTACGTCATATTTGTTTATCTTCAAAGATGTCAAGAGCGCGTCGCATCAACTGATGTGTGATGTCAGTCGTACTGAGACTTGTTCACTTCACGCTTCCAGAAAGAGTGGTTTGTCTGTCATTTGACTCAAAAGCACATATCTCACTTGTGTGTGTGCGCGCGCGTATGTGTGTGTGTGTGTGCGTGTGTGTGTGAGTGTATGTGCGTGTGTGTATGTGTGTGTGTGCGATCGTGTGTGTGTGTGTGCTTGTGTGTGCGTGTGGAATATTATTGCTGGCGTCAGTGTGTGATATTATTGCTGGCGTCAGTGTGTGATATTATTGTGTGTGTGTGTGTGTGTGTGTGCGTGTGTGTGTGTGTGTGTGTTTGTGTGTGTGTGTGTGTGTGTGTGTGTGTGTGTGTGTGTGTGTGTGTGTGCGTGTGTGCACTGACGTAAGAAGTGAGAGCGGAAGGGGCGGTCCAACCCAAGCGGAACTTTTTTTTTTCTTCTACATGTTGAGGGGTGGGGTTTTCGGCCCTTTGGAGAGGGCTTGCCTAGGAGGGGCGCAGCAAAAAATAGTGGCCCACTGCGGGCGGTATGAACCCTAGCTACACCACTGTGCCTGGGTGTGTGGAAGGGGTAGGACTGAATTGCCTCGTAACAGCTCTGGGGTCGGAAACAATTTTGCTTGGTTAAAAATTCTACGGATTTAAATCTCTGCTGACTCTTAAATTTGAATATACCATGATCAACGTCAGTTGGAGTTTGAGCCCTAGTCGTAAGCACCAGAACTAACAATGACGTTACAATTTAAAAACTGTATAAAAAATCCGTAAACCGAGTACGTTGTGAATAAATATATATGGCGTCATTCCGTCTTCGCGAGACGATGAGTAGCTTTGCACACTTCAACTAATGGCTCGCTAGGCCGATCCTGGCATGACAGTCTCAGCTGCATTTCTCGCAGGACAATCTTGACTCCTGGTTAGATTTGGTCTTCTGTATTGTTCTCAAGGGCTTCGTTTCTCGCATCCTCTGTCTTTTTGACTCCTTCAAACACTGCTTTTTGCCAGCTGGAACGTTGCGCATCAATGATCTGCCTTTCGTTGCAATTTCTACGCTTGCTGCCCTCATGCTCCTCTTGCAAACGTGAATACAACACTATGAAAAAAAGTCACATTTTTTTCCACGCCTCCACAATAATGTTTATGAAATCATCTGGGATTAATAGCTCTCTTGGAACTTACAAAACGATTTAAACAGAAACGTATGCCCGGTGTTTTCTTTCTATTCAACGCCTTGTCCTAAAAAAAATAGTTCTCTGAGCGGCCCCATTAGAATGCAACAAAAATTCCTCCCCCCCCCCTCTCCCCAACCCCCTGGCCTGCCTCTAACAAAGTACTAGTTGCTTCTTAATTTACTCATTTGGGAGCTTGTTAAAATTTCCGCGGGGCGCGCGCGCGCACGTACGAAAGTTGAACGGTCTATTAGACTAACCGGCCCTAATGATTCAGGAATTTTAAAGTGGGCCAGAAGCGACTTATCCGGCACGTGTGATTGGTAGAACAAAAAAAAAAAAGGCCGCACAAAAACTTGTTGTGCACAGCTGTGCAAAGAGAAGCGGGTGTGAGACGAAGTGAGTGTGAAAGAGGAACATATCAACGACCATGGGGTTTTCAGCTACTCGCTTACTCAACTAGTGCGGAAGGCTTGCGGTCAAGGTTAGATGCTCTGAATTGGAGTACGGTGTAGTAAAGCTGCACATTAACTTTTAAGGCGCCCCCCACCCCCCCTCCCCCCAACACCGCCCCCGCTAATCCGTTCAATAATGCACGGCAAGTAAATACCAAAAAAAATAAGAAAAAAAATGCATTACCGAGATGTGCACCGAATGATTTTATTGAAGTGAAAAAAAAACAAAAAACATTTTCTTGTATCTGAATCAATTCTTGTTTTCACCCGGCTGTAAACTCAATTATAATATGATTTTATTTAGAAAAACTTGTACATATTTAATGAATTCAAAATGTTTGAAATTCGCACCGGTTATCTCAGTTGGGCTGAAGAAGAAACCCGTAGTAGAAGAGCAATGGGAGAGGGGGGGATGAGAGTGGAGCAGAGGATTTGGCATACTTTCCAGCTAAGATTTATGAAAGATTTCTGGGGGGTAACCCCCCCCCCACTCCCCTCAAGTTCCTAGATAAGTTACAAGCTTGTACATTTCAACTGTATGTTTTCATTTTCCATTATAAGAATAGATGACATTCTTTAAAGCAAAGCTGAGTGAAAGGAATGGAATGGTTGGGGGGGGGGGGGGTGGGGGGAGGGGGAGGAGCCCGTGCTCATTGTTTCAAACTTACATCAAACTTAATGCTTAATTAATAGGTTGCACAAATTATTTTAAAGTGTTCCTAGATAAGTTACAAGCTTGTACATTTCAACTGTATGTTTTCATTTTCCATTATAAGAATAGATGACATTCTTTAAAGCAAAGCTGAGTGAAAGGAATGGAATGGTTGGGGGGGGGAGGGTTGGGGGAGGAGGAGGAGCCCGTGCTCATTGTTTCAAACTTACATCAAACTTAATGCTTAATTAATAGGTTGCACAAATTATTTTAAAGACAGTTTACGGTATTTCCCATATATATATGCTTAAAAAATATTTCAATGGTTATACACTGTTTCAACAAAAAAAATCATTGAAATGTCTAATAGTCCAGCTGCTTGTTAAGCACAGATGCTGTGTTATCCACAACCGGATAACGTATACTCTTGATTCGCTCACATTTATATATATCCAATCACACAAAAGACCCCATTGACCTGCACTAAAGTCTCCCCGTTCATGGGTGGCCTGTGCGGGAACCATCTGGGGAATACTTTGGAACGGCCAGGAATGCCAAAGAAACAGTCAAAACACTTTTAATTTGATAGGCTCGACGATCGATTTTTTTCTCCCCTTGTGAGGCCCGACTTTGTTCTATTCATTTGCCGTGTTTCCATTTAAATGCTTTTGAAATCGCATTTCGACAAAGCTTTATACGGCGAATAAACGCGTTTATTTTTGTGAAAGGTTTCGTGATTTTTTTTTCCTTTCGTTTCTTTGGTCCCTTTACGGAAAAAGCAGCACATTTTTTTTTAAAGCCACTGTACAACAGTTCATCGCTTAGTGTGAGAAACATTGGAAGAACAACATTACCCCTCCCCCCTCCCCCAACCACCCTCTCCGAAGCTAGCTTTACAATGATGGACTTTGAAATCAAGGTCTTTAATTTTTGTTGATTTTTTAATGTTGAATAAAAACTACTGAATCCCGTTGAAGCTCTTAGGACAATGAGACATCCTCAGACAATAAGACATTCTTTGACACTAAGACATTCTTGGACATTAAAACAATCTTAGACACTAATTCATTCTTGGACATTAAGAAAATCTTAGACAGTCAGACATTCTTCTACAATAAGACATTCTTGAACAGTAAAACATTCTTTGACATTAATACATTCTTAGACACTAAGACATTCTTGGGCAATAAGACACTCTTGGACAGTAAGACATTCTTGGCCAATAAGTCACTCTTAGACAGTAAGACATTCTTGGCCAATAAGACACTCTTAGACAGTAAGACATTCTTGGGCAATAAGTCACTCTTAGACAGTAAGACATTCTTGGCCAATAAGACACTCTTAGAGAGTAAGACATTCTTGGGCAAAAAGACACTCTTAGACACTAAGACATTCTTGGGCAAAAAGACACTCTTAGACACTAAGACATTCTTGGACACTATGACACCTTTCAACGCTAGGAGCTTTCAACCTACTGTTTCTCATATTCATGTCGCCGTTGTATTTCATCACTCTAAGTATTTATGTCTTGTGCTATTTTGTGGCATATGCTCTAATTACATAGTACTTTCAGGGGCGTAGGTGAAGTTTTTGACGGCGGGCGGGCCCACACTTAGCCATCCTTGGAGCATTATGTACGAACTTCTGTGCCTTACAGCGTAATACAGCTTAAACGTTTTTTGACACTAGGTGGGGGGGGGGGGGTTAAAAAACCCCGGAAACCCCAACCAGCTACGCCCCTGAATACGTTGTTGTTGTTTCTGTGTTGTTTTCTTAATCAGAGCTGATTCTTATTTAACGCAAGACATTCAAAAGTAAGTAAAAAAAAAATGTAATAAAGAAGGACATTACCGAACCAGCGCGCGGTCATCCTAGTCTCTTAAACAAATTTGTGCACATGCCCGACATTTTTCTTTCGTTTTACAATTAATTTTATCGGACGAATCCGATCTGCTGCACTACATTCACGGCTGTCGTATGACTTCACGGAACACTCTCAGCTAAGAACACGCTCATCTGCAACTGGAAACACTCACTCACTCATTTTGCCTGTACAGGTCTTCAAGAAGAACCCCCCTTAAAAAAAATAAAAAAATTAAAAAATAAAATTATTTTGTTCGAAACCCACGGTTTTCAGTTGGATCGTGACGTCATGACGGCAGCGGCTATTACCCCTTTAAAACCGATCTTGTATTGGATTTATTTTTTTTTGGGTCCTTACACTTATTTTCCATTTTCCATGCTCCCCAGCCTCATGTTCCCCCAGCCTCATGTTCCCCCAGCCTCATGTTCCTCTTATGTTCCCCCAGCCTTATTTCCCCCCCCCCAGCCTCATGTCTGGGTTTATTTAAGCTATTGTAACGCAATTACTAACGGACCCTTTCTGACGTCACGGGGGCGAGTTAAAACAACGCAACGGTTAGTTAAGTTGATTTCAGTAATTGGGAACGGAGTTCAGAAAAAAAAAAGGTGGGGTGGGGGTGGGAGTTGGCGAACCTAGGGTGCATGGTCGTCTTGAAGTAAATGGGGGACAGAAAGGTACGGGGGTGTGGAGGGGGGGACGACTCCCCATCGAGTTTAATGGAGGAATGTGAATTTTATTTTTTTTTAAATTACGTTGAGAGCTCCACTGTGGATTCCGTGATTTGTCAGCGTTATAGTGAACAAAAGTTTGACATTTCAATACAAGAAGGGGAAAAAACGTTATAGTTAAGTCAAAGTTTTAAGAATTTTTGTTCAACAAGTAAGAGGTTTCTTACAGCCGGAGACTGAAGTTAATAGGCTTTAAAATCTGTTTCTATTAACGGTAAACCGTGAACTATTTGAATTAAAAAAAAATTTTTTTTTTTGCTTTCTGCAAGACCCAGCAGATTTTGTCCAAAGTTCTTTGCAATCGCTGCCTCTTAGCCTACATTAACTGTCTTTTAGCATACATTCACTGCCTCCTATCATACACTCACTGCCTCCTATCATGCACTCACTGCCTCCCATCATACACTCACTGCCTCCCATCATACACTCACTGCCTCCTATCATACACTCACTGCCTCCTATGATACACTCACTGCCTCCCAACATACTTTCACTGCCTCCCATCATACACTCACTGCCTCCTATCATACACTCACTGACTCCTATCTTACACTCACTGCCTTCCAACATACATTCACTGCCTCCCATCATACACTCACTGCATCCTATCATACACTCACTGCCTCCTATCATACACTCACTGCATCCCAACATACACTCACTGCCTCCCAACATACACTCACTGCCTCCTATCATACACTCACTGCCTCCTATCATACACTCACTGCCTCCTATCATACACTCACTGGCTCCAATCATACACTCACTGCCTCCTATCATATATTCACTGCCTACCATCATACACTTAATGTCTCCCATAATACAATCACTGCCTCCCATCACACACTGCCTCCCATCACACACTCACTATCTCCCACCATATACTCAGTGACTTCCACCATACACTAACTGCCTCCGATCACACAGTCATTGTCCACGACCATACACTCACTACCTCCGCCATACAATCAACCGGCTTATACTATACACTCACTTCCTCCCACCATATACTCACTACCTCCCGCAATAAACTCACTACATCCAACCATACGCTCACTACCTCCCACCATACACCAACTACCTCCCACCATACACTCACTGCCTCCCACCATACATTCACTACCGACCACCATACATTCACTGCCTTCCACCATACACTCACTACCGCCCACCATACACTCACTGCCTCCCATCATACACTCACTACCTCCCACCATACACTCACTGCCTCCCATCATACACTCACTACCGCCCACCATACACTCACTGCCTCATATCATACACTCACTGCCTCCCATCATACACTCACTGCCTCCCACCATTCACTCACTACGTCCCACCATACACTCACTGCCTCCCATCACACACTTACTACCACCCACCATACATTCACTGTCTCCCATCATACACTCACTACCGCCCACCATACACTCACTGCCTCCCATCAAACACTCACTACCACCCACCATACATTCACTGCCTCCCATCATACACTCACTGCCTCCCATCATACAGTCACTGCCTCCCACCATACACTCACTACGTCCCACCATACACTCACTACGTCCCACCATACACTCACTACGTCCCACCATACACTCACTACGTCCCACCATACACTCACTACGTCCCACCATACACTCACTACGTCCCACCATACACCAACTCGCCTTCCATCGATATCCTTTTACTTTCTTTTGTTGTTTCCTTTTTTACATTTTTTAGTGGGGTGGGGGGGTATACAATCGTTTCCATTTCGTAACCATTATGAGCAAAGATACTGCACCACGGTCACGACATTTCGATTTACGGTTCACTAATAACCAACCCGAGCCCTGCAATCAACCCGACTAAACTGAGTAGTTAAACCAGTTGAGTTCACCAGCCCGATGCCAAGACTTCCATTATTTACTAACCTTTAAAATGAAATATAAAAGGAAGAAGAAGAAAAAAGCCGACAAAAATTGTGGAGACTCACCGAGTTTGGTGTTGTGATATGAGAATCACCGAGTTTGGTGTTGTGATATGAGAATCACCGAGTTTGGTGTTGTGATATGAGAATCACCGAGTTTGGTGTTGTGATATGAGAATCACCGAGTTTGGTGTTGTGATATGAGAATCACCGAGTTTGGTGTTGTGATATGAGAATCACCGAGTTTGGTGTTGTGATATGAGAATCACCGAGTTTGGTGTTGTGATATGAGAATCACCGAGTTTGGTGTTGTGATATGAGAATCACCGAGTTTGGTGTTGTGATATGAGAATCACCGAGTTTGGTGTTGTGATATGAGAATCACCGAGTTTGGTGTTGTGATATGAGAATCACCGAGTTTGGTGTTGTGATATGAGAATCACCGAGTTTGGTGTTGTGATATGAGAATCACCGAGTTTGGTGTTGTGATATGAGAATCACCGAGTTTGGTGTTGTGATATGAGAATCACCGAGTTTGGTGTTGTGATATGAGAATCACCGAGTTTGGTGTTGTGATATGAGAATCACCGAGTTTGGTGTTGTGATATGAGAATCACCGAGTTTGGTGTTGTGATATGAGAATCACCGAGTTTGGTGTTGTGATATGAGAATCACCGAGTTTGGTGTTGTGATATGAGAATCACCGAGTTTGGTGTTGTGATATGAGAATCACCGAGTTTGGTGTTGTGATATGAGAATCACCGAGTTTGGTGTTGTGATATGAGAATCACCGAGTTTGGTGTTGTGATATGAGAATCACCGAGTTTGGTGTTGTGATATGAGAATCACCGAGTTTGGTGTTGTGATATGAGAATCACCGAGTTTGGTGTTGTGATATGAGAATCACCGAGTTTGGTGTTGTGATATGAGAATCACCGAGTTTGGTGTTGTGATATGAGAATCACCGAGTTTGGTGTTGTGATATGAGAATCACCGAGTTTGGTGTTGTGATATGAGAATCACCGAGTTTGGTGTTGTGATATGAGAATCACCGAGTTTGGTGTTGTGATATGAGAATCACCGAGTTTGGTGTTGTGATATGAGAATCACCGAGTTTGGTGTTGTGATATGAGAATCACCGAGTTTGGTGTTGTGATATGAGAATCACCGAGTTTGGTGTTGTGATATGAGAATCACCGAGTTTGGTGTTGTGATATGAGAATCACCGAGTTTGGTGTTGTGATATGAGAATCACCGAGTTTGGTGTTGTGATATGAGAATCACCGAGTTTGGTGTTGTGATATGAGAATCACCGAGTTTGGTGTTGTGATATGAGAATCACCGAGTTTGGTGTTGTGATATGAGAATCACCGAGTTTGGTGTTGTGATATGAGAATCACCGAGTTTGGTGTTGTGATATGAGAATCACCGAGTTTGGTGTTGTGATATGAGAATCACCGAGTTTGGTGTTGTGATATGAGAATCACCGAGTTTGGTGTTGTGATATGAGAATCACCGAGTTTGGTGTTGTGATATGAGAATCACCGAGTTTGGTGTTGTGATATGAGAATCACCGAGTTTGGTGTTGTGATATGAGAATCACCGAGTTTGGTGTTGTGATATGAGAATCACCGAGTTTGGTGTTGTGATATGAGAATCACCGAGTTTGGTGTTGTGATATGAGAATCACCGAGTTTGGTGTTGTGATATGAGAATCACCGAGTTTGGTGTTGTGATATGAGAATCACCGAGTTTGGTGTTGTGATATGAGAATCACCGAGTTTGGTGTTGTGATATGAGAATCACCGAGTTTGGTGTTGTGATATGAGAATCACCGAGTTTGGTGTTGTGATATGAGAATCACCGAGTTTGGTGTTGTGATATGAGAATCACCGAGTTTGGTGTTGTGATATGAGAATCACCGAGTTTGGTGTTGTGATATGAGAATCACCGAGTTTGGTGTTGTGATATGAGAATCACCGAGTTTGGTGTTGTGATATGAGAATCACCGAGTTTGGTGTTGTGATATGAGAATCACCGAGTTTGGTGTTGTGATATGAGAATCACCGAGTTTGGTGTTGTGATATGAGAATCACCGAGTTTGGTGTTGTGATATGAGAATCACCGAGTTTGGTGTTGTGATATGAGAATCACCGAGTTTGGTGTTGTGATATGAGAATCACCGAGTTTGGTGTTGTGATATGAGAATCACCGAGTTTGGTGTTGTGATATGAGAATCACCGAGTTTGGTGTTGTGATATGAGAATCACCGAGTTTGGTGTTGTGATATGAGAATCACCGAGTTTGGTGTTGTGATATGAGAATCACCGAGTTTGGTGTTGTGATATGAGAATCACCGAGTTTGGTGTTGTGATATNGGGGGAAGGGGCGGTAACATTTGGGTGGCAGCGGTTTGGGGTTTGAGAGTTTGAAAAAAAAAAAGAAGGAAAGTAATCAATGAACCGTTTCCTGTCATCCGGGTTTGCAACGGGAATTCCCACAGCACATTTCATTCGGTTTGTTTCGGTTTGTTTTACAAAGAAACACCCCCCTCGAATTTGTATAGGCCTACTTCAAAATGAATAACTTGGTGAATTATAAAAAAAAAAGAGAACACTTTTTTTGTTTTAGGAAGAGATCTGACCCCCCTGTTTAGTTTATGCTTGTGTATATGCACGTCTGAAATATTCACACCGACTGTTGGTGTTTTAGGCAAGCAAGCACACACAACCTACACAAACACACACACTCACTAACTCACTGACACACACTCACATACATAACACACATACACATTAACACTCACTCTCACACACACACTCACACACATATATACAGATACCACTATGAGCACTTAACGAGCAATCAAATAACCACTTGTTTTTCTTGGTTGGTTTAAAGCTTCTCATTTTTCTAACCAGGAAAGAAAAGTGAACGTGTCAATTGTGAAATGTGAATATTGCTCATGAGAGCAGCGCTCTCTATGCTCTGTTTAGGAAAAATTAAACATAAATACTTTGTTGAACTAATTGACTTGACCACTAGATTCCAACCGTGTTTCAGCTTCGTTAACTTTCGGTTTAATTTCGGTTTTGGCCGAAAGTCACTTTTAACTTTCGACCTAGTATCGGCTTCGTCCGAAATCAGAAAATCACTTCCGGTCGGTCTCTATTGACAACTCATCACATTTGATGTATGCGCGGGACTGACTCCACGCATTGTGAAAAGGTGTGATTGGGGGGGGGGGCGGGGGTACGGGCTTCCTTTTGTGGTCCGCAACCGGCAGTTTTGAAATATGTTTTTTTTAAATACTATTTTGTGTTCTTTTTTTTGGCTTCGTCCGAAATCAGAAAATCACTTCCGGTCGGTCTCTATTGACAACTCATCACATTTGATGTATGCGCGGGACTGACTCCACGCATTGTGAAAAGGTGTGATTGGGGGGGGGGGCGGCGGTACGTGCTTCCTTTTATGCTCCGCAACCAGCAGTTTTGAAATATGTTTTTTTAAAATAATATTTTAATATCTTTTTTTTTTTAAATTTAAACAACCCTCTTTCGCTAAGTAATGTGGCCACAGTCGTCGTTTGCGACCCCTCTTACTATTTAGGGGTCCCGACATTGATGACCCCATGCGTCTGTTCGACGTATCCTGCGTTATAGGATAACTGCTGTCCGGAATCGAGGATATTCGACGTTGTGCCTGCCATTCTGTGTCCATAACTGTGCCTGCCATTCTGTGTCCTTAACTGTGCCTGCCATTCTGTGTCCTTAACTATGACTGTCATTCTGTGTCCTTAACTGTGCCTGCCATTCTGTGTCCTTAACTATGACTGGCATTCTGTGTCCTTAACTGTGCCTGCCATTCTGTGTCCTTAACTGTGCCTGCCATTCTGTGTCCTTAACTATGACTGCCATTCTGTGTCCTTAACTGTGCCTGCCATTCTGTGTCCTTAACTGTGCCTGCCATTCTGTGTCCTTAACTGTGCCTGGCTTTCTGAGTCCTTAACTGTGCCTGCCATTATGTGCCCTTAACTGTGCCCATGAATCGTTGCGGCACATCTAGACAAATTCGGGCACAGGTTGCCAAGCTGTCGGGTTATACGTGGATACGCCAATGAAAACCCTAGGTTCTTGTTTCTTTTATCCTATTGGTTACTGCTATTTCCAAAAGATTGTCACGTGAAGTCTTGAACCGTGCGGCACTCCATATCTTACATTTACCCTGCGGCACGTTATAACCCAACTTTCCCAATAATGCGGCACTTAACGTCTTACTTTAACAATGGAGCAAATTTTACCCCAAAAAATACTGCAAGGAAATGCTATCCCAGTTATACTTTGCAGCACTTCATTTCCAAAATTTAATGTGCAGCACTACATATCCTACTTTTACTGTACAGCACTTCAAATCCTAGTTATACTCTTCAGCACTTCATACCCCACTTATACTGTGCAGCACTTCAGATCCAACTATACTGAGCAGCACTTCGTATCCCACTTAAATTGTGCAGCACTTCATATACAACTTTTACATTTCAGCACTTCATATCCCTCTCATAATGTACAGCACTTCATATCCCTCTCATACTGTGCAGCACTTCATAACCCACTTTTACTGTGCTGCACTTCATATCTCACTTATACTGTCTAGCACTTCATATCCCGCTTATACTGTGCAGCACTTCATATCCCAGTCCCACTGTGCCTCAACCCTGCATCTGATACATCACTTTTGCAGAGCTCTCGTATCGATTTCACGCGGTCGTTACCACACAACCTGCGCCTCCAGTCATTTGAGTTAACTACACACCAAACAGCGTAATTAAAAAAGCCCACGGATGTATTGTAAGAAGCTGTTTCCTTTTAGATCTGGTTGGGGGCAAAGGTCGATGCATTTTCTTCCCAGGTTCATTTCAACCAAACAATTGGAAAAAAACATATCGATTTTTGTGTGTGTCTACTTTTTAAATACATTGTAACGCTATTGTAAAATCGTTAGTCTTAATTTTCAAAGTAACAAGCCGCTGAGCGAGCATTGCAACATTTGGAATATACTGAGTAAGTATGTGATTGATTTCTATGTTACGAAAAGGAATCCATACCTTACAACAGGGGTTCTCAAAAAGACGAAGTTTCTCTTCACTAAGGGAAGCATGTTTTGAATCATAGAATGCACGTTTATTGAACCCCGTGATTTTTTGATAAATTCTCCAGCTTTATCCCACTCTAAGAACCGCTGCTTTTCAGTATAAACCTAGAGTGCGCGCTGACATACAGAAAATGTAGGCCCCCGAGAATTTGACCGGAAGATGACGTCAGACACGTCTTTCTCTCTATCTTTCATTTGCTTAAAAAAAATAAACTACAAAGGTTATTTCAGTTTTTTTTGTTTAATTTTTTGTTTTTCATATTCATTCAGGTGTAGGATAAAAGTCTCGTGACGCCAATCCCGAACAAAGATATTCCGCTAACTGAAGGGAACTCTGTCATTGACTAATATTTCTTTCCAGTCTTCACAGTGAGCCTCGATCTGCTTTTTTTCCTATATGATAAAGAGCACTTTACGTGGCTCAAGTTGCAAAAAAAAAACCAAAAAAAGCCCAGCAAAGTACAACATAATATCCGTTTAGTTCTTAACCAGCTCTAAAATTTGTCAAAGGTAATTAGGCAACACACTTATCCCTAAACCGTAATTTTCCTGCCTGCCACTCTCAATCTTCTGAGAGTTTCTCACTTGTCCCTGATCATCGTCCGTACCAGTGCTTCTCACAGTGATTGGTACTTGAACCGGCACCGGTCCGCGAGGACTTAGTCACGGGTCCAGAAAAGGTGAACTATTTGAGAAGCTCGGAAAAAACTGTACTATTGTTGTTGTTTTTTTATAGCAAACGATCATCCTTATAAAAGTATACATTCCACTTGACCCTTGCGACTGGAAAATTTGAGAATCACCAATCCGAACGACATTTTCTGTCCACCACGCTCCACTGCCACTAAATCACTCATCGGTAATGTCAAGAGTGCCACAATTTGCTTACATCAGATTTGGCTGACGCCTGTAAGTGGCTCAAGCTAAGAGGATGAGTACCTGGTGCTTTTTGAAAAGATTGTTCGATTCTGCCTTAACGACCGGGTCTCCTTTTTCGTTCTTTTTTTCGCCTGCTACCAACGGAAATAAATAGAAAGTGATAAAAAGCAACAACAAAGGAACGAAAACTGTGTGTTAATGGTTGGTGGTTAAATCGGTTGGTTATGGTGGGTGGTTAACGTGGGTGGTTATGTTGGGTGGTTATGATGGGTAGATATGGGGGTTGTTAAGCTGGGTGGTTATGGGGGCGGTTATGGCGGGTGGTTATGGTGGGTTGTTATGGTGGGTTGTTAAGATGGGTGGTTATGGTGGGTGGTTAAGGTGGGGGGTTATGGTGGGTGGCTAGGGTGGGGGGTTATGGTGGGTGGTTAGGGTGGGTGGTGTGGTTATGGTGGGTGGGTATGGTGGGTGGTTAGGGTGGGTGGTTGTGGTGGGTGGCTATGGTGGGTGGCTATGGTGGGTGGTCATGGTGGGTGGTTATGGTGGGTGGTTAACGTGGGTGGTTATGGTGGGTGGTTATGGTGGGTGGTTATGGTGGGTGGTTATTGTGGGTGGTTAACGTGGGTGGTTATGGTCGGTGGTTATGGTGGTTTGTTATGATGGGTGGTTAGAGTGGTTTTTTTGTGATGGGTGGTTATGGTGGGTGGTTATGGTGGGTGGTTAAGGTGGGTGGTTATGGTGGATGGTTAAGAGCCAGAGAGAAACTGGTTCACAACGAGTGGGAAAGGCAGCTTAGCTCCTACGACAGGAGACACTTTCATAAAACAAAGGTTCCCGGGACACAAAGACAAAGTGTCATAAATGCAAAGCTGCGGATCGTAGAGAGAAAAAAACAAAACAAGAAACCAAGTGATTCTTTTCAGAAAACAGTTGAGTCAAAGTGCGGTTTTAAAAACAGAAGAAGTTGATGGGTTGCACGATGCATTTTTTTCCGGATCGATGGCATTATTTCTTGTGTTAACTATAGTTCCGAAAAAAATGTAAACAGGTATTCTAAGTTGACAAAAGGAAATTTGTGTTGTTGCTGTTGTTTATTTTAATCCAATCTATTTTATTTAGCATAATTTTTTTTTTTTACATTTTCAACTTATGCTTAAACAAAATAACCACATTGTACATTTTTCAGTTACCGCATTTTACATACCTGTCTACAAACATAAAACGTCTAGCCCCCAAACCCCCCCCCTCCCCCCCAATCCCCACCAAAAAAATAAATACACTTCTTACCAATCTATTACCTGAACAAAGGCTTTTAAAAAAAATGTCTTCTTTTTTTCTTTTAAAAAAAATTTCTTTTTTTTTTTTTTTTTTTTGTACAACAACCCGCTGCCCAGTTGGCTGTGTACACGGACTAAGGTCAACCAGTGCATCTCCTTTTTGCTTATTGAGACCGCGGGAAACCATCTCCAAGGAACTGACCTAGAAACACCACAACAATGGCGTCCTCGTTTATGATCCTTGCACAAAACAATGCCGACCGCCTTCCAGAATTCTCTTTTTTTTTTTTTTACATTAGATTTGTTTTCCTTTTAAGTTCAACCCTGAATGAAAAGAGAGTTGTTCTTTCTCCTCTCTCCTGCAGGTCTCTTTTTCTCCAATTCAAATTGCCATGGATGGTGGTGTGGCTTTTGACTTGTGCCCTTTGCCAATATTTTTTAGCTTCGAAGTATCGATTATTTTTGCAGCAACCCTCCCCCCCCCCCAACCCCTCCGATGTCCCGTTCATTATGACGCCCGAGCTAGAATAAAGTCTGTGATGACGATGTAACAGGGTGTCCCCGGCATTAATAACCTTTTAAACGAAATGTCGCCGTGTCACAGCCTCCACGTGATTTAAACCCAAACACCGACATGTTCAAACACTCCAGAGGACATTGTTGGTGTTTCCTTTCAAAACTGCTGCAGTAAGTCGGTTACTCACTGGGCGCTTCATGTCGTCTTGGCAAGTTGACTCGCGCGGAACGTCACTGTGCGTTTGATAAACATCAGGATGTCTTCATGGTTGTGGTAAGGAAGATCAACACGCGACGTCGATGATTGCGATACGTATTTGACATCGTGAAAACTATAGGACTCACTCACCACCATTTTGTTTTTTTTCTGTTTACCTTTTTATAATATTTCACAGTCACCAATCGTCCAATATTCAAACATCCTGATATTCTTACGTCTCGTGGTTTAGGTTTTTTTTTTCCTTCTTCCACTCTAACTCTCTTCCTCCTCCACACCCACAACTCCCCACAGCTTATCCCACAGCTACACGCAAACAAACACGAGACAAACTCACACGCAATAAAAACATCCCCCGCCTCAACTGTGTTATTAAAGCAAGACCGTCCCAATCCAGAACCCGGTCCTGTCTATTGACCATCCCCCCCCCCCCCCCCCCCCCCCCCCCCCCCCCCCCCCCCCCCCCCCCCCCCCCCCCCCCCCCCCCCCCCCCCCCCCCCCCCCCAGTCCCTCCATTCTTCCCCCCTCACCCCCCCCCCCCTCCAACGTTTTGGCTGTGGTTGAAGGACGCTAAAGTGGCCAAGTAAGACTTTGCTAAGCTCTGCGATTATACAGACTTGATGTTTAGGACGATTTCATTCGGAGAGCAACGGTTCTCAACCCTGACTATGGAACCGTATACGCATCGCCGCTATTCGGAACCCCGGGTCCCATTAGACCAAACGCTATTCGGATGTCATTTGTGGTAGTTTATTTTAGTTCAACTGGAGAATTGGGTTTACAGACGTATAGTCCATTCAATTATCTTTCATTCGATACCAAATGTTATCTTACAAACCCTACAATAATATTTTAAATATTTTTTTTACTAAACTCAACCTCTCACTTCTGATACCGGGTCCGAATAGCCGCAGCCTTAATATAATAGTAACCTCCGAAAAACAATGTAACTTTTCTCACCTGAACTTGACCGCCACGCATGAAGCCCCCTGCTTGACGGCTTTTTTTTTTTGTTTTGTTTTGTTTTTTCACTTAGTACTATTAATATAAAAAAGGAAAGGGAAGCAGCCATACCTGAAGCAAAATATATATAAGAGATAATATATGAATATATTAGGTGTAAAACCTTCCTCGTGCCACTCAACATTTACACACACTAACACACACACAAGATGTTGAACTATCGGTTTGCTCACCACCGATTGAAAAGACCAGAATCTGATACTAAGACCTTCTTTGAATCGCTTTTGTTCGTCAGTGTTGATTTTGTCCTTCGACATTATTTTTCCCCCAACAAGCGTATCGATGCCGGCGGGACGTGGTCAAAGTAAAACAAAAAAGAATTTTTTAAAAAAGCTAACATCGTGATGAAACAATTGGGGTTTGTTGTTGATTTGAGAGGCAACAGTGGCGGTAAAGAAATATCTCGATGGAATCGGAGATTCCTGAATTTGTTTTTTGTTTTTTTTAAACCGACGCTGTGCCAGAGGTCAACCGGTCATCAATATATTACATACGCACTGAGGAGGAGAGTAGGGGTGGGGTATGCTGAGGGAGGGAGTTTTTGTGTGTGTAATGAGTGAGTATGGCTCCGTCGAAAGTGCCCGTTACATTTGCGCACACAGATTCTGCAACTATTTGCTGATACCCTGACGCCTCGTAAATAGCACAGTTGTAGTTCTCATCATACAGCCCTGTGAAGTCCACGTTTTCTAATTATTTTCAAGGGCTATATAAGAGTTTCATCTACCAAAATGTTTCCTTACTGTCGCAACTGCGTTGTTTTTGTTTCTTTTTTTAAATTTTCATAAATGAACTAGCTCAGATATCCTCATGTATACAGCAAAAAAAGAAAAAGAAAAAAAAAGAATCTGTGCCCGTTGAAGGGCGTGGATTTATTCGCCCTCTTCTGCGAAGAGTATGTATCAGTACACATGTTTCGTATGGAAAACAACGAGGAGGCCAGGGGGGCTTATACCTCCCCCCCCCCTCTTAACACTCACATCCCCCGACGACTTGTGTCTGAGTCATGACTAGCTTTTTTTTGGACGATTTCAAATCCTTCATACGCTTTCCATTCTTTTCGTATGGAAAACAACGAGGAGGCCAGGGGGGCTTATACCCCCCCCCCCCCCTCTTAACACTCACATCCCCCGACGACTTGTGTCTGAGTCATGACTAGCTTTTTTTTGGACGATTTCAAATCCTTCATACGCTTTCCATTCTCTTTTAAAGAAAACACAAAGTAACACTTATTTATTCGTATATATAGAAACACTTTAACCCAAAAATTTTTATTAACGAGTTTTTTCTATGATGACGTTAATTGTTAAAAAAATCTAAAACATAATATATAAAAAATTTAGATTTTTTTTAAGCAAAAAAGTTTTCTTTTTTTTTTAAAAAAAAAAAAAGATATTTCATTATAGATTTTTTAAAAATCTAAAATATATCTAAAAATTAAAAAAATTATTGTGGCTTTTTTTATTTCGTAATATTATTACGGATATGCTCAGAAATATGTAGCAGCGTCTTCAGCAAATATTAGTACGTACCCAGACAAGTTTACACTACATTCAAACATACGTTACGTCATAGTCAGACATAATATACCGCATAGTCAGACACTTAACAAAGTATTTTCAGCAAATATTAGACTGCACTCGGGGAAGGTTAAATTCTATTGAGTCTTTCAAATTACAAATGCAGCATGTTAAAACAAGGTGGGGGGAAAAAAAATCTACGCTGTCTGTAACTCACTCGCATGTACTAAATCCTATTCGCCCTTGCTGACCCCTACCACGTGCACTTAATGGTCAACAGACTTCGCTTTTAACTCAAATGTCATCTTGACCGAATCAATATTTGGAAAGTAAATGTACGCTCGCAAATCATTTCCTCCCGATTCAATGCCCGTTTTCTTTATTCCATCCCCCAAGACCTTGTTCAGAGCTCTTAGACAACTTTGGACTGAAAGACGATACTCTCCTGTTTAAGGGAAAGTGGGGGCTGATAGTCCAGGCTCTGCTTCGGGGATCTCGTTATCGCACTAGTCGACCAACACGATCAAATACGCGAAATCGATACCTTGTTTCCACGAATAAAACAACGAAATAATCGAATACTTGGGGGATTTTTCTCTTCTTTTGGTGTTATCATAAAAAAATACGCAAAAAAAAGAAAAAAAAAGAAAAAAAGGAAAGCACCTTAGAATTTAGCTTCCGGTATCGGGAGGAAGAAAGAAAAATAAAGACTTTCATTGTAGTTGCTCACATTGTTATGGTTACGTCCGCTAGCACTGAAAAGTCTTGCATGTTTGTCTTAAGAATTAAATTACTGAGGATTAGTTGGCAGTGGTGTGTGCATTTGCTGATATATTGATTTGTACAAATACTTGTCGATTCAATTTAAAAAAAAAAAAAAAAAAAAAAAAAAAGCTGATGAAGAAGAACTTAGTTCAAACAGTCTGAAGCTATGTCAACCCGTCTACCTACAACACGAACAAATGAAACAGCTCGGGCACAAACTTATAGCGGAAAGAATTTCTTTTTTCTTTTGTTTCGTCTAGAAATAAGAATGAGAAAGGTTTTGCGAAAACACACGATGAATAGGTGAGGATAAGTAAACACGGGATTCTGGTGTCTGGTTTAAAGCGTTGCTAAGGGAGGAGAGCGGGGGTGGGGGTGGGGGTGGGGTTAAAGGACCAACAGTTTGGTGTGTTGTTGATGTTCTTGTTGTTGTTGCGTACTAGATGTCGAAGCTGAAAGCAAAGTTAACTTCTGGATTTGATTGGTGTTGCATGCATACTAGGAACTGTGCGGACGTAAACAAGATGTTTCGCAAACGCACGGAAAGTTATTCGAAAGTAAACGAAAATGATTATTAATATAAATATATATAGGTACACAGTGACTGTATTGGTTCAATCGAAATTTGATAAAATTTATAAAAAAAATTAAAAAAAGAATTGACTTCAAAAGAGTTTTTCAATCTCTGATGCTCAGTACACGTGATCCAATTTTCAAGTAATGTCAAATTTCTTTTTGAACGCACTATTTTTGTGTCACAACACTTTGTGTTACAACATTTTGCGTTAAAACATTGTGTGTTGCAACATTTATTTGTGATACAGCATAGTGCGTTCAAAAATAAATTTAACGAACGTTTGACGCAAATTTGACGAAAATTTGATCGTGTGAAGTGAGCTTTACTGTAATGCAACATTCGTCTTTGTTATTTGTTGCAATTCTTTTTTTTTTTAGGATTGAAAATCCTTCTCAAGCGAACTATAACGATGGGGAGGTGGGTGGGGGGGAGGGGGCTTTAAATACATGAAATGCATATCACGAAGTCGTGGGACTCCAATTATTGTTTACTTATTGTGTATGCTTTTGTTTTTTTTATTTTTTTAAATTTTTTTTTTTTTTAGGATTGAAAATCCTTCTCAAGCGAACTATAACGATGGGGAGGTGGGTGGGGGGGAGGGGGCTTTAAATACATGAAATGCATATCACGAAGTCGTGTGACTCCAATTATTGTTTACTTATTGTGTATGCTTTTGACGACATTTACGCGTGACTCCCAACCGCCCCCACCGCCCCCACCCCCCACCCCCACACTCATTTTTTTCCATGTAAACGGTCGTGACTTCCTGACCTTCCGACGCTAAAGGTAAACGTCTTCCCTCATACAAACAAAAGGTAAATGGTTGGTTGGGTGATCATTGGTCTCAGGTAAACAAGCAGGGCTTTGGGGTGAATGGCAGGCATTACGTGCCATGATTATATTGTTTGGGAATTCTCCTGATTTCTCACACATGCATTTATAGCAGGGGTGGGTAATATTTTTGGGTGGAGGGCCACGTTGGCAAATATAAAGCTACGGGGGGTGGGGCGCGCATGTATATTATGGCCAGTTTTTATATGTCGCTAAACATTTCTGTATAATAAATTTTCCTGTAGTATAGGCCAAAACGTGCCAAAAGTGTCCTCGTTTTATAGCCATTTTAATTGTTTCTATAGTATAGTTGTTACTATCCTAGTGTATCATTTTTATTTTGCTTAGTTTACATGTTTTTAATAACTGTAAACCGCTTAGAGCTTTAAGGTAAGCGCTATATAAAAATGCCTAAATGAATAAATAAATATAATAAAATCGGTAAAGTCGCATTTTAGCATTACATGACAAAAGTCAAGGACTGTTTTAAAAACTAAAAAATTAAAAAAGTTGATTAAAAATGTTAAACCAATCATAACGGTAAAGGAAGTTCTTTAAAATTCAACAAAATAATTTTAAAACAAAGAATTTTTTTTTTATATTTCTAAATGCTTCGAGGGCCGCATAACATTAGTTTCCGGGGCGCATTTATAGTGTGTCCGTGTAATGCAATGTTAAAGAGTGTATATAAATTTAAGCTTTGTAGCCCGGCAAAACATTGACGGCCCCCAATGCGTAAAGTTACCATCTACTGGAGATACTTGACAAAAAATGCATTCAAGCAACGCACTTTATAAGAATACAGATTAGTGCTAACCCTGGGAGGACCACAGCCCCTGAACTATATTAATTTTCTAATGTCCCACACACCTTTACATCGCAGATTTGTAACACCATATTAAGACAGACTATTTCCGTAAGACAAACGAAAATATTACGCAAAAAAAATAATAAAAAAATCTCATTTAGCACAGTTATCGGGAAATTTATTTAGCGAAATCGGCGACATCTGCCGCTTATTAACCTACCAGAAGCACGGAGGATGCTAACTTACTATAATTGGAGAGACTTTACCATCACCTAACTAACGCACATATTCTGGCGAAGGTCTGAGATTACTCTCTTATGACCCCGGCTAGTAAATTGGCTATCAACTCCATCTGTTGAGCTGAGCCATACAACATTTCCCTAACAAAGGATCCTCCAACCGCCCTTGCTTCCCCCGGGAGATCTAGTGCGGGACACTCCGTCAACAGATGTTCTAAGGTCTCTGGGGCCAGGCTGCAATGCCGGCAGGTAGGATCTCTGTTGTTGTCCAACCTCCAGAAATATGTGCGCAGGGGGCAGTGCTCGGTGCGCATCTGCGTCACTAGACTCTGAAATCTACGACCTAACCCCCACCATGGGTCTTGTTTGCTAGGAGTAGGCAAGTTCGAATAGACGCCTCTGGCGGTCGTGTTGTCAGCCCATTGCCTGTACCACTTCTGCCTGAAGTGGTCCGCCAGCCAGTTTTTGACTCCCAAGAAAGTCATTGGTACTTCTGGCTGAGGCTGGGCAGCCCCGGTTTTCGCCAGAGTGTCAGCTATCTCATTGCCACTGATGTTGACATGCCCTGGTATCCATTGCATTTCAACCTTGCACCCTATTTCACCAAGTCTGCATATGTCGTTGTGAATGACGTCGACCAAGCTTGTGGTACCCTGTCTCTTCTCCAAGATCTCAAGAGCGGATCTTGAGTCTGAGAAGACGACAATATCGAGCCCCGCATGCTCCGTCCCTTCCAGAGTGACACGGACTCTCTCCAAGGCCTTGTGCATAGCTATAAGCTCCGCGTCGAAGTTTGACGCTGTAGTCCCACAAGGCCCGGAGAGTTTTTCATCGGGTGGTCCACCTACTGGGTACTGAATAAGCGCACCGTACCCAGCAGTTTTTTTCCTAAAGTCAGCAGAGCCGTCCGTGAACACTTTCACAGGTATGTGCGTAAACATATCCATGGTCTCAAGGGCAGCCACTCTCTGTACATGTTCAGGGCTTCGTTTCGTCACTGCTGCATCTGTCAAGGCCAAATGTATGGAGGGGCGTGAGGGTTCCGCATAAGGCGGATTAACTGGGATTTGGGTCAGTCGTTCTCTATTTGGGGGCAGGGGAACTGTCCTCTCCAGCTCCACGACCTGGTGCATGAAAGAGGACCTCTTTAGTCTCCTGCCACCCACCCAGTTATTTTGCATTTGAAAGGCTGGTTCATTTTCACCAAGCCGTCGGTACCTCTCTACGGTATTTAAAATGGATTTTTCCCTCCTAATTTGTAGCGGTTCTACATTGGCCAAGACTTCTACAGCAGCTGTGGGAGTAGTCCTGTATGCGCCACAGATGAATCTCAGTGCCTGATTCTGGATTCGGCCCAGTTTTTCCAATGCGGTCTTGCTTGCAAAGGATTGGACCGGCATACTGTAGTCCATCACCGACCTCACACTGCTTAGAAAGAGAGCTCTAAGCGTACTTGCGTTCGCGCCCCAACTTGTGCAAGCCAATTTTTTCACCAGGTTAAGCTTGGCGGTCGCCTGGGAGCAGAGGTCCTGTACAAAATTGTGCATTTGTACCTTTTGGTCCAGCTTAACTCCCAAGTAGACCGGTTGTTTGTCCCACTTTAGCGCTACATCGCCCACCTTGAGCTCGATCTCCTGTTTGAGAATGGTCCGCCCATTTGTGAAGAGTGAGTAGACCGTCTTCTCGGTGTTAATTTCCTGATGCCACCGCCGCATGTACCTGTTGATAGCAGAAAGGTCCTGCTGTAATAGCGTCTGCAGGCGGTGGACATCCTTCCCGGTGCTCCAAATTACCAAATCGTCCACATACATGGCAGAGCTAGTCGTTAGCACCTGTGGCAGGTCATTGATGTAGGCAAGGAAGAGGGTGCAACTGAGGGCAGACCCTTGCGGGAGTCCTTCCTCAAGTGTCCTCTTCCTGGAGGTTTCACCGCCGAATTTCGTGTTTATCGTCCGGTTTGTGAGGAAACCGGAGATCCACCTGTACATGTTCGCGGTTACTCCCAACTTCTGCAGTTTCAACAATAGACCGGACCTCCAAACTCGGTCATAGGCTTGTTTGAGGTCAAAAAATACTGCCACTGTATGGGATTTCTTTTGGAGCCCATCTGTTATGGACTGGAGAAGACGGAGCACTTGGTCCACAGGCTGCATTCCCTTGCGGAAGCCCGCCTGTATTGGGCTGAGACTCTTAGTGCTCTCCAAGTGCCAGTAGAGTCTCTGGTTGACCATTCTCTCGGCCACCTTCCCTAACATCGATGTCAGGGAGATCGGCCTGTATCCATCAGGTTTATCGAGTTTCTTCCCTTCTTTGGGAATAGGGACAATGGTAGCGCTTAGCCAAGCTTTGGGTAGGATTCCCGATACCCATGTTCTGTTGATAATTTCCAATAGCGTTTTCCTTGCTATTGGGCCAAGGTTTTTAATCATTTCATTGCAGATCTTGTCCTGACCTGGTGCCTTGGCGGCGTCGCACTTGTTAATGGCGGTTTGCAATTCGGCCAAAGTGAAAGGTGCGGTGAAGACCTCAGCATGCGGCCCCCACTTCTGGGCCACTTCTCCATTTCGCCGGAGACGGTTAAGGTTCTGGCTCTCTCTGGTCTCTTTCTGCTTCCGATTTATCTTTGCAAAATGCTTGTTTAGGGCATCGGCACTTTTACCATCACCTAGACAGCCCTCAAAATATGCTTGAGTGCTTTTCCTAGACTTCTCATCAGCATTTAAAACTATTCAACCACACCTTATGATAAAGAAACTTTCCTCGTTAGGTGTCAATTTAAATATTCAAGCTTGGATACTGAACTTTTTAACAAATCGCCCACAATATGTCACGGTAGAGGACCAATTATCTCTAACCAGATGAATAAGCACCGGGGGGCAACAGGGTTGCGTTCTCTCCCATGTACTGTATACAATATATACCAATGATATTCAGAGCTCAAGCGACACCGTTCCATCATAAAATTTGATGATGATGCCACCATCGTTGGCTTAATATCTGAAGGAGAAGGCTTATACCATAACTTATTTACAAACTTTACCAATTGGTGCGATGAAAATTTTCTCCAGTTGAATGTCTCAAAAACAAACGAAATGGTTGTTGATCTCAGGAGGGGGAAACACCAGATTACAGATCTCAAAATAAAAATCAAAGTGTAGAGAAAGTAGAGGCATACAAGTACTTAGGTGTCACCATTAATTAATAATAAGCTAACATGGCATTAGCACAACCAAATGCTGTATAAAAATTCAACCAAAGACTTTTCTACCTTAAAATAAACTGGACGCTTTTGGCAAAACCAAACAAGTCGTTAAATTATTCTACAGTGCAGCAATGGGAAGCCTATTTCATTTCAGTATTGCCCGCTGGGGTGGGAATTCATCGACTGATATTAAACACCGCATCAACCGACCAATCAGAAAAGCTAGGAACGTACAGCAACCTAAAACACCCTTCACTTGAAGAGCTATTTGAAGAAAGATGTTATTGTCAAACCAAACAAGTTTTGGATGATACATCCCACCCCCTTCATCACAGATAATAAGGATCGGCCCGTTCGGAACGAATTCTTTCTCTCAGGACGAGGACTGAACGATATACAAATTCTTTTGTTCCCTAATCTGTACGAACTTATCAGCGTACTCCCCCCCCCCCCATGAAGCCACACAACAAAATGAGATGACTGCGTTTTTTTTTTTTTTTCATTAGTGAAATAATTTAATGCAGATGTCTTGTGTTCAAATTGCTTTCTAAATATGCTGAAAATAAACGATGCAATCAAAACACATTTCCGTTTGTTAGGATTAGTAAAAGCTTCTTTTCTTATCTTATTTTATCTTATCTTAGTTGGATAATTATGTGACTAGATAGACGACGTTCGTCGGAAATTACATTTCTGTTTTCAGAGTGAAAAGCAACCAGATTTTTTTGACCGATTCCTAAATTAGATAGTTATTTAATTAAATTTCTTTTCCCCAAACGCTCAGTGCTCATGACATAACGGCTTCGTTTAGGAATCTGATCATAAAGATCGATTTTTTTTTATTTATAGGCTATCTTCTTTTGACGAAAGCAGAACTAATAAACAAACTCTTATTTCTATTTTTTTTTAACCTACGTCTCATTCAACCCGATTTTTTTTTAATATAATTTCTTTTTGTAGCATACAAAGCTGAGGATTTGAACTTTTCCGTAGCGGATTAATCTTCAATTAATTTGACACACGTAGAACGCCGCAGAACTAACCATAGCGAATTTAAAGTTTATAAAAATTCTCCCACGTCGAAGGAAAATCCCATTTTTTTTCATCCTTCATACAGTAAAATGTTTTATTACTCCCCCCCCCCCTTTCCATTTTTATTTTATTTCTCGTGCAGGCTCCATACTCTTAATGTTTCCTCTCTCAATCCTTATTTCCACTTCCGCCAAGCACTGACAAATTCCCCATTCATTTGATAAATCGGAGCACATCGCTTGGTGAAATTTGCTCGGCTTAATTTAGCTCCTTGTTCTATTGTTTGTTCTATTGTTTGTTCTATTGTTTGTTCTATTGTTTGTTCTATTGTTTGTTCTATTGTTTGTTCTATTGTTTGTTCTATTGTTTGTTCTATTTTTTGTTCTATTGTTTGTTCTATTGTTTGTTCTATTGTTTGTTCTATTGTTTGTTCTATTGTTTGTTCCATTGTTTGTTCTATTGTTTGTTCTATTGTTTGTTGGATTGTTTGTTCTATTTTTTGTTCTATTTTTTGTTCTATTGTTTGTTCTAATGTTTGTTCTATTGTTTGTTCCATTGTTTGTTCTATTGTTTGTTCTATTGTTTGTTGGATTGTTTGTTCTTTTTTTGTTCTATTGTTTGTTCTTTTTTTGTTCCATTGTTTGTTCTATTGTTTGTTCTATTGTTTGTTCTATTGTTTGTTCTATTGTTTGTTCTATTGTTTGTTCTATTGTTTGTTCCATTGTTTGTTCTATTGTTTGTTCTATTGTTTGTTGGATTGTTTGTTCTATTTTTTGTTCTATTTTTTGTTCTATTGTTTGTTCTAATGTTTGTTCTATTGTTTGTTCCATTGTTTGTTCTATTGTTTGTTCTATTGTTTGTTGGATTGTTTGTTCTTTTTTTGTTCTATTGTTTGTTCTTTTTTTGTTCCATTGTTTGTTCTATTGTTTGTTCTATTGTTTGTTCTATTGTTTGTTCTATTGTTTGTTCTATTGTTTGTTCTATTGTTTGTTCCATTGTTTGTTCTATTGTTTGTTCTATTGTTTGTTGGATTGTTTGTTCTATTTTTTGTTCTATTGTTTGTTCTATTGTTTGTTCTATTGTTTGTTCCATTGTTTGTTCTATTGTTTGTTCTATTGTTTGTTGGATTGTTTGTTCTATTTTTTGCTCTATTGTTTGTTCTATTGTTTGTTCCATTGTTTGTTCTATTGTTTGTTCTATTTTTTGTTCTATTGTTTGTTCTATTGTTTGTTCTATTGTTTGTTCTATTGTTTGTTCTATTGTTTGTTCTATTGTTTGCGTGTAACGTGTTTTTTTTTTGTTGTTTTTTTTAAAAATAAGTTGGCTGCGGCTCATCGCTTAAGGTGGGGGCTAGTGGTGGAGGGTGTAGTGGAAGGTTGGGTGAGGGCGGTTGGTGGAGGGGTGGTGGAGGGGGTGGGGCGGACGGTGGAGGGGGTCGGGTGGGGCGGTCTGCAGTGACGGCTGAATGTTGATGTTTGTTTGATAAGCTGTTGCTGCTGTTTTTCTACTGTCTGCTTCTAGACCTGGGGTGTGGAAAAGGGAGGGGGGGCGTATTCCGTTTAAGGACGCATTGCGCAGTTTATGCTATCAGCGTCATTGAGAAATAAAAGGTTTACATCTTATGCTTCAAATGTTTACATAACTGGTTTATTTAATTCAGAAAATTCAATTAAATATTTTTGTTTTTTTAGAAATGGGGTTTGTCAACTTATATCAAAGCTCTCAATCTGGCTCACTGAGCCAATTTAACCATTAGTCGATCGTTGTAACTGATTACAACATGACATGCTGGGTTAACCATGTAATCCACTTAATCTCTCTGAGAGTTTTCGTAACTGCCTCAACACTTATTGGTCGCTCACCTGATCTAAAATCGGTGACGACTTCTCTAACTTGGTCGAAAGGTCGTGAAAAAAGGCCTCCTAGCTCAGGACATCTCTAGCTAGGTCACTTGAATTCTATCAGGAGATCTCTAACAAGGTCATTTAAGTTCTATCAGGAGATCTCTAACTGGGTCACTTAAAACCTATCAGGGCATCTCCGACTAGTTCACTTACATTCCTTCTGTTGTCTCTCTCCACGGTGTGAAACTAGACCCTGTCCTTAATTGACAAATTGTTTTCTTTTTTGTTTGTTTGTTGTTTTTTTCTCCCTGTTCCAGCACTGCATATAGTAATTCCTCATCTAGGAGTCACACTCCACTTCGGTCGAAAGTTTGCGTAAAAATGATTGGGAGGGGGGC
This sequence comes from Lymnaea stagnalis, assembly GCA_964033795.1. Lineage (NCBI taxonomy): Eukaryota > Metazoa > Mollusca > Gastropoda > Lymnaeidae > Lymnaea > Lymnaea stagnalis. The sequence goes on along the minus strand of CAXITT010000149.1, from coordinate 45,483 downwards.
GGGGGACACTTTTAAAGTTGGTTTGGAAGCAAACGCTCGATCCCGTTACAGGAGATCGCCACAACAACCTCAATTGAACAAACCCCCGGAATCCCCCCTCCTTCCGGGGGCCGCCAACCCTACGCTCCATGCTTAGGGCCCCCAAACTCCTAAGAACGGCTCTGAATTGAAGCCAAAAAAATAATATGTATTTTAAAATTTTGCTTGGAACAATGGAAACGTATAAGAAACATCCACCATAAGGCAGGCTTGTCCAATATTTGTTTTAAAACTATTATTTATATTGACAAACATTTATGATGTCAAAAATTATTTTGTTTGTTTAGCATAAAGCGGAAAAAAGGGGGTGGGGTGGGTAATATTTATTTATTTTTGTTTGTTTTTTCCTTTTTTGTGTGGGGTGGGGGGGGGGGGGGCTTGGTGGGTTGGTATAGCGGTGTCCTTTTCTTAAGTTCCTATCACCAAGAGGGCAGTGAAGACGTTGTGTTTCTAAATCCTAGAAGGGCCGGTGACCTAAGATTTTTTTCTGCGTTGGGTATAAGGGTGTTGACAACCTGACCTTGTACATAAAACACATGTGAGCGTGAAATGATCAATCCAGAGAGTAGACATATTTTACAATGATGTCCCCCCTAGAAAGTATGGTTGGATCCACTGATCCTCAAGATGTGACCATCCATTTCAAATTTCAGGGATTTTTTCACGGATTTTACTGTATAGACACCGGGGCATCAGTTCCTTTCTGAAGAAGGAAACAGAAATATGATGTATGTGTGTGTGTTTATGTGTGTGTGCGCATGTACCTGGTTACACGTGACTGCATCGGTACATGTGACGCGTGTGTGTGTGTGATTGTGTCCGCGCGTCTGAGTGCATCTGTACAGGTGATATGTGAGTGTCTGTGTAATCTTAACCCCCCACCCCCACCCCCAAATGACTTTTAAAAAACACCAAGAGTTATCACGGACGGGATTTAATGATTAAGGTGTGTGGGGTGGGGGGGCTTGTGTAATCTTAACCCCCCCACCCCCACCCCCAAATGACTTCTAAACAACGCCAAGAGTTATCACGGACGGGATTTAATGATTAAGGTGTGTGGGATGGAGGGGGGCTGTGTAATCTTAACCCCCCACCCCCACCCCCAAATGACTTCTAAACAACACCAAGAGTTATCACGGACGGGATTTAATGATTAAGGTGTGTGGGATGGAGGGGGGCTGTGTAATCTTAACCTAAGGTGTGTGGGATGGAGGGGCGCTGTGTAATCTTACCCCCCCACCCCCACCCCCAAATTACTTCTAAACAACACCAAGAGTTATCACGGACGGGAGTTAATGATTAAGGTGTGTGGGATGGAGGGGGGCTGTGTAATCTTAACCCCCCACCCCCAAATGACTTCTAAACAACACCAAGAGTTATCACGGACGGGATTTAATGATTAAGGTGTGTGGGGTGGGGGAATCTTGAACAATAAATATCAATGAAGAGACGATAAGCTGCGTGGAACTACTCCCGGGAAGCAAGAGCAAGTATTGATGAATAGGTTAAATACAATTTGGCCATCATGTATTTATTATTATTATTTTTTTTTTTAGTAATAAAAAATATGCAACAAAGCTAAAATCAGTGTGTACCAGTTTCCGTAGAAGATAATACATGGGGAGGGGAAAGGGGGGGGGCATTCTTTTTCTCTTAAATCGTATTGATAGGCAGTGGCGTAGACTGGGGGTGCAGGGGGGGAAGGTGGCCCACCCCGGGCGGGAATTTATTTTCCTTTATTATGGAGGAACGGCAAGTCCGGACGACTGATCTGTTGATTTTTCGTGGAAAGCGGGGCGGCACATATCTTGGTCCGCCCCTGGCGGCACTAAAAACCCAGCTACGCCACTGTTTTTAGGTCTGTTAAATGGGGGGTTGCTTGGTGGGAATATTAGATGGAAGCAATGTTAAAGGTCAGATATGATGAAGCTCCTAGGAAACATTACCTGTATTGAGAAGGGAAACACAAATAAGGATTCTTCTATTTTGTTTGCTAAGGGAATTAAGCTCTCAGTGCTGTAGGCAGGCAAAGTCTAACGTAAGTGGGATTAAAGTTTGAGCGGGATCACTCTGGTATAGCAACGTGGTCCAGGCTGGTTGGAAACTCGGACACGACTTTAATCACCTTTTAATATAACAAAAGTCTCATGTGTCTTGTCTCGTTAGATTCCTGTCCATGTTAGATTTCATGTTCATGTTAGATGTCATGTCTATGTTAGATGTTCTGTTTATGTTGGACGCCATGTTTATGTTAGATGCCCTATCTATGTTAGATTCCATGCCTATGTTAGAGTACCTGTCACAGTAGATGCCATGTTAGATAACCTTGTCTATGTTAGGCGTCCTGTTTACGTTAGATAGTATCGTGTATGCTAGATGTCCTTGCTACCTTAGATGTCCTGTCTATGTTTCATAGCTTTGTCTATAATAGATGTTCTGTGTATGTTAGATTTTTGTCTCTGTTAAATGTCCTTGATATGTTGAATATTCTTGTCTATAATAAATGTCCTGAATATGCTAGATCTCCTGTCTACGTTAAATAGTCGTGTCTATTTTAGATGCCCTGTTGTCTATGTTAGATGTCCTGTCTATTTTTGGATGTCCTGAGTATGTTTGATGTCCTGCCTATGTAAGATTCTTGTCTATGTGGAGATAGTCATGTCTATTTTAGATGTACCGTCTGTGTAGGATAGTCTTGTACACATTGCCAATATCAGAACGTGCTTGGTATCGCAATCCACATGTAATGAACCCAAGCTGAAATTATGTGTGAAGACTGTAGAGGAGCTGTACGCTTGTATGACATAGCCGGTAAGACATTGGCGCCATGAAAATTCCGTCAACTCCTGGGTCGTGGAACGCACACAGCGCACGATGAAACACGCAAACAAACCTAAACCAAACACAACACAACTGCTGTTCATCTTCTTCAGTTGATTTCTCAATCTTCCTAAAGCCGCGACCCTTTAATGCAGTTCCTCATGCTGTGGTGGAAACCCCCCCCCCCCGGGCCATAAAATTATTTCCGCTGCTATAACTTCATAACTACGTGTTTTCCGATGGTCTTGGGTGACCCCTGTGTAAGGCCTGTTCGACACCCAAAGGGGTCGCGACCAACAGGTTGAGAAACGCTGATCTACTTCGTCCGGGTCTATTTCCAGTCGTCTTGACTAAGTCTTTGCCGATGGATCAAGTAGGCAAGGACGAGAGTGGGCAACTTTCCCTACACAAAGTGGCGCATCCATTGTCTTAGTTTTCCGAAACCAAATTGCTTTAGATTGTTATTTCAAGTTTCCTTATTCCACTGACGACACAAAAATCACCACACACACAAAAAAAAAAAAAAAAAAAAAAATTACTTTTTTTTTTTTNAGTAAGCTGTCAATTGTGGAGGCCTGAGTGGTCCTCTTGCTTGATAAAATGTTTCCTCTTTTGTCTTGTATCGCTTTCTGTTCCTTCTTTTGTTTATTTTGATTTCTAGTCCACTTTTATAACGCAACTAGGACAGTTCTGAAGTGATTGTTGATTTTTTATTTATTTTTATTTTTTATATGTGTGAGAAGCGTCAGGGGGGGGGGTTATACAAAAGCTGGTTTGTTTTGTTTGTTTGTTTGTTTGTTTGTTTATTTTTATTTCCTCTGGCTACTGCTATATTGTTGTGTTGTCGTTGGTGTTTTTTTTTCAGCATTGCTTTATTTTACTAAATGAGTTGTGAAATAGGTATTTGATTAGTGTCTCTAGAAGCCTTCTGTTGTTTTCCCGTTAAATTAAATCTGATACATTTTCCCGATCTTTAGAGGATGCTCTTTTTGGAATTTTTTGTTTAAAAAAAAAAAAAAGATAAAATTGTTGCAATGTCTTTGATTTTCGTGGCATCCAACATTAAAAGCGTCTCACCTTAAGACCATTTTGTAAGAGAGTGCCACAATACCTTCGCCAAACTAAACAAAATAACATTAATAATATATTTTTTTAAAAATTAATATTTATATTGTGTAACAGTGAATGTGTCAACTAGTATACAAATATAATTTGGAGTTTTTTGGCGATTATCGTGGGTTGCGGGATGATTAAAAAATAAATGCATGAAATAGTTAGAAGACATAATCTGATAAGAAATCCACCCAGACCTGTTTACCCTCCCCCCCCCCCCCCCAAACTCTTAACCCCCCCCCCCCAAACTCTTAACATCGTACAATATCCTCACAAAATCGTTCAAGGCATTATCTGAATAGTAAAAAAAAAACATACAGTAAATATAATATTTAGGCCTCAATATCGTACATTATACGCCGAAATCGTAAGAGTAAACATGTCTATGACCACGTGATCGAAAAGGTTTATGTTTGTTGAAATTACTCGTGTTCGACGCATGTTTAAATCAGGAATTAAGGCAAACGTGTCTGTGTGTGTTTCTCTTGTAGTGTGAACATTCATTTATTGAGATACCACTGAAGCGTATTGAGTAGAGATCGTTATCTTGGGGGGCGTAATGACAAGTTGTTGTTTCTTTTCCGCCACCTGTCACAGAAAGTAGTATGTAAACTTAACTAAGGTTTGATGATGCATGTGCAACTTTAACATAACAAAAAACTTTTTAAAAAATTTTTAAAGTTTGGGGTTTTTTTTTTTGTGTGGTGGGGCGGGGAGAGCAGCGTGGCGTCTTCGATATCTGCAACATCCGGTCCAGAACACATCATGAATGGCATGAATAATCAACGGTATGAATTAATTTCACATTTTTAATTCCCTAATAACTGGTCGGCGGGAGAGGACTAGGTTTGGGGGGGGGGGGGGTTTTTTTCCATTTTATTTTGGATTTTTTTTTTTTTTTTTTTTTGTTTTTTTTTTCCTTTTTAATTGATAAAAATTGAACACAAATCTTAATTGAATAATAAAATAGAAGGGCAAAATATATTTTCTTTTTAATGATATGAATTTAAAAACTTAAAATATAATTTTTTAAAGAATAAATTTGAACCCTTTTTAACTCTTCTAAAAAAAAAATAGTTTTAGATAAAAACAGAAATTTTTTTTATAAAAGATAAAATAACATGAATTTTACCTGGCTTTAAAAAAAAATAACACAAGGACATAAATCTTGTAATGTTATTTTTTTACCACCCCCTCCCCTCTCCCCCCCCCCCCCACCCCCCCCCCCCCCCCCCTCCCTCCCCCACCATTTCAGTTATTTTTTCCAAATTCACCACTCCACAAAAAAAAAAAAGTTAGCCGTCAGTTGGAGACTGGGGGTAAGACGGTTGGAGAAATGAAAACATGCAGGCGTCCAGAACAGCCAGCGACGTCATCAATAATATCAGGTGCTGAGGTTTACGAGATAACCGGAGCGGTTCCGTCCATACGACCTTTCAACAGGTCGGTAAACTGCCTGCAAAGGGGGGGGGGGGCAGCAGAGGGTGGCACGACCCTGGGCGGCCGTTCGGTGTTGTTTTGTTTTTTTTTTTTTGTTGTTTTTTTTGGGGGGGGGGGGTTAGAAAGGTGCTGCCGGCTTGTTTCAACAGATGATTATGGGAGCAGGAAGTGTGGATGAATGGGAGGAGTCGGGAGGAGGAGGAGAGAGAAAGAGAGAGAGAGCAGAACAGAGCAAGAGAGAGTGAGAGGGAGAGAGAGAGAGCAGAGCTGAGTGAGAGAAAAAGATATTGAATGAGAGAGAAGAGAGAGAAGAAGGAATAAAAGAAAGAAGAGAACAGAAAGAGTGAAACAAAGAGTAAGAGAGAAAAGGAGAGGTAGCCAGAAAGATCGAGAAAGAAGATGACATAATGTTAAACAGAGAGTGACATACAGAGAAATAAAAAGAAAAATACAGAAAAAAGTGGGAAGGTAGAGAGAGAGAGAGAGAGAGAGAGAGATTATACATAGTGACTTTGAAAAACACAAAGAGAGATGATGAGGTAAGAGACTAACTGAAAGTGAAAGATACAGCGAGGGAGTAAAATAAGGAGCAAAATAATGTGAGAGAAAGAGCGTTAGAAGGAGAGAGACGAGAAGGAAAGATCGAAAGAAAGAGAGAAAGATATGGAAAGGAGTAGATCAAGGGAAAAGGACCGGTAGAGTGAGAAGAGAAAGAGAGGGGGGGGATGCTTAAGTCAGAATCTGGGAGACGTGGTCTTAAGTCATGTGAATGTGGTAAAACCAAAATTCTTCAACCTGTACATGAATGTAGGCTAAACCAAGGTGTCATGTGACCCAGTGGGTTTGAGAGGGGAGGTGCGTAGGCCTTGAGTGGTATTAGTTTGACCAGAATCAGAGTAACACTGTTTGTTGTTTTTTTTTTATTGTTGTTGTTGTTGTTGTTGTTTTTCAATTGTCAAAAGTCTCTCTGTGAAGTGGATTAGTGTTCGCTAATTTGATAACGCTGTGACCGACTTTTAAAATTCCAGACATCTTTCTGGAATGGCCTGAGGATTCATACGGCTCGTTTTACTAATGCTCATAATCCTGGAGTCATGTTTTTTTTTTGGTTGGAGATCAGGGGGTTCAATTTTCTGACTGTTACGTCTATTAATTTTAAATTAATTAAATTGTAAGGATGAATTTACCCAGAGCCGTGTGTGCGTGGGGGGGGGGGGAAGAGAGCAGTTCTAGTTGCACTACGGTATCCTACTGTTGAGTCTTTAGATGTGAATACTACATATTTACTATTTAGAGTGGCATAGCTAGCAGCGGGCTAAGCTTTTTGCAGCTCCTTTTTAAAAAAAAAACAAAAAAAAAACACACACTTTGCATTTGGTCGAAAATGTCACCCCCTCCCCTTTTCCCAATTAGTATACGGAAAAAAAATGCCACCTGGGCCCCTTCCGTAGCCCCCCTCCGCAGCCCCCCTACCTACGCCACTGACTATTTGTTATTGTTTGTTGATGATGTATTTTGTTAACCATCAATTTTATTATGCATCTATGTTATGGTAAACTTTGCTTAAAGATGTTTCTTTTTTTTTTATATTTCTTGTCCCAGTGTTTGATTAAACACCGCCAACTGGTATCGTATGGTGACAGCTGCAAAGTGCAGGAAGACAGCTGAGGCCATCTACGGTTAGTGTTGAACTTGTTCTTTATTCTAGGTGGTTAAACAAATGAGATGACACGAATAACATAAATAATAAAAATAAGAGTCGCAGATTTCAAACGTACGCTCGGGAAATGGTTAGCTTATAATTATCGTAACATTTTGTGTCGGGGTGTGGGGGGGGGGGGGGGGGGGGGGGGGTTTACAAAAATCTATGGCCGGTTTTGACGGGCAGGAGATGGAAGACCACAAAGTCATGTCAATGGATTCTAGATCTGGTTAAATCAAGCGACATACTTCAGTAAAACAATATATTTTTTTTTAAACATATAAACTCTATTACCTACTATTGATCTATTGAATATATTACATTCCTCTTGTTGTCCTCTCGCATAATGCATTGCATGCAGAGTGTCTATTTTAATATATATTTTTTACATATATATATATATATATAAATATATATGTGTATATATATATATATTTATTTATTTATTTATTTATTTATTTACTTAGTGTTGTTTTGTTGTTTTGTTGTTTTTTTTGGCTCAAGAAAGGTTTCTTGTTGACACGTTCGCTGTTGTTTTGTTCTGGCATTTTTGTTCAAGTTTTCCCAATACTTTGTTTCACTTATTTCCCCATCTTTCCCAAACAGAATCCGATTCAAGGGACGTAACTCTAAATATAACTAATAAAATAACACGTCGCTATGACTATAACAAAAAAAAAAAAAATAATAATAAAACAAACTTATTAAGCTGACATTTTCAGCCAATTACACCTGCCTCGGCACATACCTGAGATGGCTGCCAAAGGGGAAGCTACCACCGTTGGTCCTCCGACCGTGTAGTGTAGAGCGAGGAGAAAGCATAGTCCTTCTAATGTCCTGCCCCTGGTGGAAGCACGGTGGCTGAAAGCAATGAGCGCAGGGAAACGCTAAAAGACCAATTCCCCCCGTTATTTTCATATCACTTGAGCTCGCGCTCATCTATCGGTCCGGCACTTTTGATTCCATGTCTTTCGGGTTGGGGTGGGGGGAGGGAACTTATAGGAATTTAAGAAAATCTGCCATTGATGGGGTCGGTTTTAAGTTGGTTGCTGAAACGGACTGATCAAAAAGCTCTCGGAGGCGAACGTGATGTTTGGCATGGAAGAAATTTGTCTGTGGTTTGGTTTGTTTGGTCTTCTTATGGTTGGTCTGGGTCGTGTCAGGCTGGAAGGGAACTCTCTTATCATCGACCCGACAAGGCATCGCCTGGTCATCTGCGTGAAGGGTTGTGATCAAGTTCACCAAAAAAACACCGTGTTAGACAACGCTTTACAAATGTTATTTGGACCCTTTTTTTCCCCCCAATACTATTATTTTTTTTAATTTTCAAAGGTCTTATAACTATTTTACTATCTGAAATAAAAGAGAGAAAAAATATGCCAATACCTTTTTTTTTTGTTCCTTCTTTTTTTTCCTCCAAAAATAAAATCGTTTCAGTTCCTTGGGATAAATAATACGTTATATAAAAAGTCCCACATTGTTGTTAGTATTTTTAGCAATAGTTTTCTATTTCTGTCATCTCCCGTCAGACAAGATGATTAATAGAGTTTTATCTCCACCAGATCAATATCGAAGATATCAAACATGAAATAAAGATTGTATCTCGGGGGTAAAAAAAAATTAGCCCCCCAGGCCCGAGTAATTGGAACATGTCACGAACACTTTTGTGTGGATAGTATCGTGGTGATTTTAGAAATCGTAATAGGAAAAAAAATGTCAAATTTAGGTCGTATTAAATAAAGTGAACGACTACCTCCGCAAGATGAGTCGTACCATGTGTCGTTGTCTTAACACAGACGGTTTTTGTCAACCTCTGTGTCACTTAGATACCGTGTTCGTTAGGGGGGGGGGGATGGAACCCTCTCGATAATGAGGAAAACCACTAGTTGTAAGGGGTGTGTGGTGTGTGTGTTGAAGATAACGGTGGACACTTCGAACACAAACTTTACCTGCGTTAAAATTTAACGTTGTCTTTGAAATTAAGTGAGTTTTGCGATTAACATTTACCATTTGTTGTTGTTTTTTTGTTTATTATTATAAAAAGGGTTCCCTTTTTTCCGGACAAAGTGCATTTTATATAGGTAAAGAAAAATATATAGCCTGTATTTTCAAAATACTTACAATTCATCTTAAAACTAGTCAAAAAATGTCTCCACGACAATCTTCTGTTTGATGTATGTGTTGTACGTAAATTGGACCAGGTCGTCCATTCAGTTGTAAGACATACAGAGAGGCAGTTTGTTTTGTCGTCGTTCAACCCTTTATGATGGGACACGACTTTTCTAGACAGCAATAGCAACCCCCCCCCCCGCCCCCAAATGAATGGTGATCAAAAAACATTTTTTTTTTAAAAATCAAAAATTCCAACGCTTTCAGCAACATGATTGTTCACTGTTCATCTAATTCACTGGAGTGAACTGACCATTCAGGCGGTCAAACCGTTCAAGGGAACATTTCAAACCCATAGAATCGGCACCAAGGGATCACTTCAACGTTAAAATATCCGTCATGTGAAAGTCTCTCAGATGGGTTTGAACTTTAAGATAATCATTATTAAAACTAAAACCCTCAGACCTCTATTTTGAAATAAGTTCTCGTCACTTCTAGCCGCGAATAATTTTTTTTTTCTTTTAAACAACACAAAAACACACGAACCAAAGAGATTATGTTTCTTAAATGTTAAAATCAAAACGCGATAATATTTATTTTAATATTTCTATCGGATGTCATTATTCAAGAGAGATGACGTTAAGGCTTAGAGCCTAGTCTGCTAAGAGGCAGAGGGAAATTTTTTTTTTTCCCCACAAGTCTTTTCAAGCTCATTATATTTTAACACGATCATTAGTTTATTCCTGTCGTTATGGAGAAGGAATGAGTGTTTTACATGCTGGATCTTGTTTATTTTTGTATTTTATTTTTTGTGTGTGGATAGGGGTG
>CAXITT010000149.1:6855-26617 GCA_964033795.1 Lymnaea stagnalis | reverse complement strand
AATGAGAGTGGGCCGCATCAAGTAATCCACAAAAAAGCGATTACAACTGTTACAATCTGCTCAACCTTTATAAATAACAATAAAATCATTAAGGGTTCTCAAGAACTAGGATTCACTTTCATCCACCTACTCACTGTTGCCAGAGAGCTGGCATACAAAAAATATATAGAGACATTTAAAAAAAAATCAGAATTAGATTAGTCGGTGAGATTCGACTGAAACCGTCGCGGAGAGTCACGTTATATATATGAGAATGGGGGAAACGGGCCGGCGCATTTACACTAAACTTTTCTGTCATGTAGCGGGCCGCAAAATATCGTCTTGAGGGTCACAAATGGCTCGCTGGCCGCGAGTTTGAGAACCCTAAATTAGATTTTTATTAATTAATATTTACGATTATCTCATTTTTATAAAAAGAATGTAAATATTTACATTTTCCTACATCATTTTCGATGTAAGCAGAATGTATGCGGGAACGAATTTCAAAATATCTTAATATTTCATTTTCGGTTTCGGCTTCGGTTTCGGTTTCAGCCGAAATTCATTTTTAACTTTCGGTCTTTTTTCGGTTTCGGCCGAAAGTCATTTTTAAACTTTCGGCCTTTTTTCGGTTTCGGCCGAAAGTCATTTGAAACTTTCGGCCTATTTTCGGCTTCGGCCGAAATCAGAAAATCACTTTCGGTCGGTCTCTAATTTAAATAGTGTACAAGTCTTTACCCCTCCCCCGTAGATTGCCTGTTGAATCACTAGCCGTTGATTGCCTGTTGAATCACTAGCCGTTGATTGCCTGTTGATTTACTAGCCGTTGATTGCCTGTTGAATCACTAGCCGTTGATTGCCTGTTGAATCACTAGCCGTTGATTGCCTGTTGAATCACTAGACGTAGATTGCCTGTTGAATCACTAGACGTAGATTGCCTGTTGAATCACTAGACGTTGATTGCCTGTTGAATCACTAGACGTAGATTGCCTGTTGAATCACTAGCCGTTGATTGCCTGTTGAATCACTAGCCGTTGATTGCCCGTTGAATCACTAGACGTAGATTGCCCGTTGACTCACTGGCCGTTGATTGCCTGTTGAATCACTAGCCTTTGATTGCCTGTTCCATCACTAGACGTAGATCACCCGTTGAATCACTGGAAGTATGCTGGCAGTCGCATTGAGTTCGGAGAAGAGGTTAAGAACATGATCCTATTCATGTCCCACGTGGAACTGTTGACCCAAAGACCTGATTGTTGACACCAGCTTCAGTTGATGTCCGTGATACCCCTGACCATCGTCTTTGATGCCACGTGATCTAGTTGTGTACTAACGTTCAAAGGCGTGCATGATGTAGTCCAGTGGTCCCCAAACTTTTTATCGCCGCGGACCGGTAAACGATAGATAATTGGGGTTGTTGAGTTTTATATTTTGGATTGTTTTGATTTTTAACTCGGTTCCCGCTGTGACTGCCCTCCTTGCCCCATTCCCGTGGCTCTGCCTGAGGGCAACATGGCACCCAGATCGACGCATAATATGGGGATCACTGGGCTGCCCAAATTGTCGGATGTATAAACGCGCAACTCATTAAAAAAAAAAAAAATATCCTATAACTTCACAATTACCCATTAAATTTTTTGATGTCTTTGTTTTTTTTCATAGGGATGGGGGCTAAAAGCTACGTGTACTAACGAGTTTGGGGGGTAGGGAGAGTCCCCACCACAAAAAAAAAAAAATTAAAAATCCAAGCACATACCCGCCCCTCGAGGAGTGCTTTCAGCGCCAAAATTAAACATATCATCCACCAGGGTCAGCAACAGCTCTGTCTCCCCCGCTATATATTAACATAAATGCAATCCGGTTCTGGCGCCCCCTGAGGGTATCCTTTTTGCCCCAGCGTAGTTCCGCAACTGGAATCTATACATTCCTACTATATAATATATACCAATCTAAAGGAAAATCATATTTTTGGAAGTTCAAGAAAAAAATATTTGAATTAGAGCCTACTAACATTCGGTGATTTGAACATTTGTAGATGAAAAAAGTGCCGGTACTGTCCCTTTGATCGGAGAGGGAATAGAAATTTAAGGCACCGAAATCAAGAGAACGAACATTGAAATGGAGTTGGGTTTGGGGGGGGGGGGGGGGGCAGTGAGCAATGGAAAACTTACACTAGTGGAAATTTAGGTTCCCTGAAGCAAAATAAATTGCCTCAAAATCTTTTAATTTTCATTAGCAGTATGGAAAATCTGATGCTCCTAGATGCGTGAGGCCCTACTATTGTGAATTGATGAACAATGTAAATAACTCGGCGAGAGAGTTACTTGATATTCGTCAACCAAATCGAGCTGCATCTATCACTAAAGCCCTTCGGTAAAAACCAGAAATCTACTAACCGGACATACTGAGATCAACAAATAACTGACAGGCGAATAACAAACTGTATATCTATAGCACTTCTATTGCTGCCCACAGATACTACTTACCAGCTAAGTGCTATTTCATATTTTATACCGTTTTTTTCTGTTGTTTTGTTCGCTGACGAAGGCTTTCTGCCGACACGTTCGCTGTTTTGTTGCGTTTATTTTTTCAGGTTTAACCCTACTCTGTTTTACTCATTTTATTCTTCCGGATATTGCTTATTTGAAATATCAGACAATTCCACTAAAATTGGCTGCATCATCCAAGTTGGAAAATCAATTTATTTCATCACAAAACCCTTCTTCTAAATCAGCTGACTAAATGTTTAGATGATCGACAATAACAAGTATAACGGTATCAGTCACGTCACATTTTTGGAGTCAATGAAACTTTTCAAATTTTTTGTTACAAACTTATTTCTGACACAAATCAATAAAGGGCAATGCAACCAAATATCTTCGCTTTTGCATCGACACGAATTTTAATTGCTCCATGATGTTGGTAATTTAATGTATTTAGTTTTTCAAAGATATCGGCTAAATAACTAACAAATACTTTGCCATCAAGTGTTAACAGGTCTTTCATTTCAGATTTCTCACTTAAAAAGTCATCAAGAGTATCAGATAGTTCCATAAATCTTTTCAAGCAGTTCCCTTCGAGAGCCACCTTACTTCAGTGTGAAGCCAAAGTCTCGCGTGGTCCACATTTTTTTTTTTTTACAAAAACAGCTTGAAGGGACACTCACATTTGGCAAAGGCTTTAATAGCATTGATACACTTTATAACAGAATTTAATACTTCATTAAGAACATGCGAACTAGTTTTAGCTATCAAGTTTTTCCTATGAATAACACATTGCACAAGAAGCATTTCTGGATTCTCAGCCATCGTAAATTTTAAGCAGCGATTGTATTATTAAGATCTAAGTACTTTTTTTTAGCATATTATATATATCCCTGGTATCTTTGTCAGTTGTGGTGCTTTCAAATGATTTACAGAAAATCATTTCTTCACAAAAATCTCCTTTATCAAAATATTTGACCGATTGCCCCCCTTAACAATCAAACAGTCCCCACTATGGGGCGTGGGCCCCACGTTGGGAAACACGGTACTACAAAGTTCTTTCGACGACTGCACACGAATATGCACATACGTGAAAGACAGTCTTGACAAGACGTCAGAAAATTAACATAAAAAATACGTCACTTAAGTAAATGGCGTGAAGGGCGTTCATTAACTACTTACTCTCTAAAGAGATCGCACCGCGCGCAATAAAGTACAATCTCCGTTCTCTCTAAAACAGAATATGACGGTATGCTGAATGGATCTCAACCGAACTTATCATATCGAACTGTTAATCAAATAGCCAATATCATATCCAATAACTCATCAATTAGCGCCTATCATATCCAAAGTCTCATCAATTAGAACCTATAATATCAAATTGCTCAATCGATCATTTCCATTTAACGTGGTCTTTTTTAGTGTTTTTCCTCAACCTGACTGTGTTGGCAATAAATCAAATTATTATTTACGAACACACGAAAACAAAACAACTCTTATCGACTCCTTGAATGCGCAGACACTCAGAGACAAGATCAGTCTGTACCAGTCCTAATGCTCCTCCCCCCCCAACCACCCAACTTCTTTCTCCGGCAACTAATTTCTCCGGCAGCTCATTTCTCCCATTACCTCTCTCTCTTATCTCAAAGCTTTGGCCACCCATGACTCCTGTCTATAACTTTCTAAAAGCAATTTGGTTATCGTCACGTAGGAGCCGGCATGTTCATCAACAATTTCACTTCCCTTAGTTTGTTCTCTAATATGGGGAAAAGGGTGGATGGTGTGTGTGGGGGGGGGGGGGGGGGAGGAAGGGCTTTTATTTTTTTTTTTTTGTGTGTTTAAAGTTTAAATTTTTTTTTTTCATCAACAATTTCCCTTCCCTTTGTTTGTTCTCTAAGATGGGGAAAAGGGGGGATGGTGTGTGTGGGGGGGGGGGGGCGGCTGAAGAGCTTTTATTTTATTTCTTATGTGTGTTTAAAGTTTAAATTTCTTTTTAGTGGTTGCTTGTCGGTAGAGACCGACCGGATTTCGGCTTCGGTTTCGTCGCCGAAAGCTGCTATTTAATCACTTTTGGCCTAATTTCGGCCGAAACTGAAAAGTTAACTTTCGGTTTACATTCTGTTTCGGCCGAAAATGATTGAGACTTTAGGCCGTCTTTTGTTCAATCTAGGTCAAATCTAAAATTAGACGACCAATGATAATGACCGATAAACAATTTCAGGTCGACTAATCAGAACACGAGTTTCAACAAAAAATGTGTGGGTTCTCGGAGAGCGATACCATTAAACGAGGCCTGCCAAACATATGGCCCGCGGGCCACATGCGGGCCGCCAGCCCCCACATTGCGGCCCGCGAAGTAACAAAATATTCTTTATTCTTATTATTTTCTTAATAGCTTCCACCCCCCCCCCCCCCCCCCCTTTCTTTAGGCACAGCACAAGTCCTGTTATACTTTGTTTGGCCCCCACACGTTTTCTTAAAGTATTACAGCCCGCCTTACATTTTGAGTTGTGCAGGCCTGCATTAAACAACAGATAGCCAAGCTCTCGGTCGATACCCTCTATATGTTTAGATAGCGTTGTAATTATATTTTAAAAGAATGGTCTATTTTGCATTAACTTTGCCCTTCCCCAGTCAAATTTTTAAATCAAAATATTAATTTAAATTTTATTTTTTATCAGCTTAAATTATTTTTAATGCTAATGGTAAAAGCCAAAGAAGGGGAGAAGGTTAATTTCATTGGATAAATTGTATGAGAGTCATTTAAGTCGAATAAACATTGCCACAACAGTTGTTCCAACATTTTTGCGGTGAGCAGAACGTGTGCGAAAACGAGTTTTGAAATATTTAAATATTTCGGCTTCGGTTTCAGCCGAAACTGAAAAGTTAAGTTTCGCTTTAATTTCGGTTTCGTCCAAAACTGAAAAGTTAAGTTTCGGTTTACTTTCTGTTTAGGCCGAAAGTCATTTTTAACTTTGGGTCTGGTTTCGGTTTCGGCCGAAATCAGAAAATCACTTTCGGTCGATTTCTACTTGGCGGCATAAACAAACTCGGATCTTTGATTGTGGTCTGAAACTATGACAAAGTTATTTCATTGGTGTTACGCACTGGCTTCTATTGTGAGAAATTAATCTCCTATTTTTAATTTATGGCTCGTTCAAAACAGTGCATAAGAAAAGGACGATACCATATGGAAATACATTAACAAAAATACGAAACCTAAAAAAAAGTACCAATTACAATTAATAAGATTTAATTTAGCAATAATACAATTATAAAATAAAAGAAATATAATTACAAATCATCAACTTACACTATGGTATATCTTGTACAGGTACACAGTTAACACAGTTAGTGCAATGTGCCAATGAGTGAAGAATGCGAATAAACACATATAAGCACACAAAGAATAACGCACGACTCGTGAAGGTAAAAATATCTATCTGAATCTCCCTCTCTCCGTATCTGTCACTCCTTTATATGCATGTAGCGTAAGACGCTTCCAGAAAAGAATTATGACGTGTTGTTTACATTTTTCGGGTTATCGAGAAGATTCGACAAGATACCCGGAGACATACTAACCATGTTTAATTGGTAAACACGACAGATGAAAAGAACTAGCCCCGCCCACAACAAACGCTACCGTCTACAAGGGATCTAATGTGGGGTGAAACAAAGTTTAAGCACGGAAAAAAAAGTGTACTCCATAACAATTGGTCTCGATAAATACTGTTGATTTGTCTTTTTTTTAATGTCACATGAATTATTATTTACCTTTTTTTCTTTTGTGCTGCAATCTAAAATTAATGAGTTTTTTTTTTTTTTTTTTTAATTTTTTTTTTTTTGTTTCATTTTAAAATTAATTATTTTTTTTTTTTTTTTTTTTAAATTATTTTTTTAAATTGGATATAAATGTGGTAAACTCAAAAAGGAAATTTTAGAAATAAGTTTACAGCACATTAAAAGTGTTTTCTCTGAGAATAGTTTCATCTTGTTAAGGAGAGCAAATACACAATTTCTTCTTCACCCGGTGAAATTGATACGGGTATGTTTATGCGTCCATGCCACTGGGCAGAGGCCCCCAAAAAACATCATTATATGAGGTAGATCTCAGATATCGGCCAGGTGTCATGTCAGTTTCACATGTCTCGTGTAAGTATGTAAAATCGCAGAGATGTGCACACACAAATTAAAATAACACCCACCCTCCAACCCAGAACACATGGAGGTCTCTAGTTCTCTTGTTTGTGGTATAAGATCTAAGTGAAGTATAACGTAATCTTGAAGTTTATTTTCTTTTTAAATAATAACAAAAGAAGAAAAAATGTAAAACAAAAAAAAATACAATTTGTATTTTATATAACTTAAGTCTCCATAAAGAAAGAAGCAGATTACCCACAGGAAGAACAATTAAACGTGCCAGTTACCCTTGATGCTACTTGGTCTAAATGGTGTTTGACGTCTGCTAAGACATGTTATCGTTAATGGGATCTGTGCTATCGTCCACAAGCTTGGAACTCGGATACATCTTGCTGGTACTGCTTCACGAGACGCTAATGTTCTTTTTTGGATCTGTTGAGAGAAACCATTTCTTTCACTGAGACCTGTATACTTTTTGGATCTGTTGAGAGAAACCATTTCTTTCGCTGAGACCGGTATACTTTTTGGATCTGTTGAGAGAACACATTTCTGTCATTGAGACCTGTATACTTTTCGGATCTGTTGAGAGAAACCATTTCTTTCACTGAGACCTGTAAACTTTTTGGATCTGTTGAGAGCATCCATTTCTTTTCTTTTGCAACTTTCCAGCTTGAAATAGGCCATAAGCTATTATAGAACCAGACACAACAAAAATTATTTTATTGCAAATTTAAACATTTGCACGGACGAAGTTCACTTTTACCCGTAAATGAACCTTCTCGTTTATTCACGTGCTAAGATTGCGTCACTGATTCTTAATTTTTATCCGTCAAATTTGTTGATAAAATGTTTAAACAATGTAGGGGGCCGCAATAACTAACAAGGGGTGCTTGACGCTGTGCGCTCAACCAGGTCATAAAGTTACCCATAAGTAGTCGCTTCTTCATGAAGTTTAAATTATTATGCATTACTTTCTTAGCCAAACTGCACTTGTACTTGTCTGGTTTGTGTGTACATTGCCACGAGACTCCTCTCACCAAGAAATGATCAACAGAAAAATCGAATATTTTTTTTATGAAATTTCACTCTGTTATGTAACTTTTTTTTTTTCAACATTAAATATTAAATTCGATTTTTGTCTTTCAATTTTTTAAATTTCATTTTCTTCAAAGGAAATATAACATCGTTTCTATAAAATAATTGAAGTACTCAATTCAAATTGATAAATTTGCTTCAATGTAAAGCTTCGTTTTGTTTCCCTTTTTATCAATTTTAATGTTCATATTTTTAATTTTATTTTTTATTCAATTATATATATATTTGTTTTTGTGTGTACAATTCATGACAATGACAGTTATCGATTAAAGACAACGTTGATATATTTTATTTTCAAACCTATATATGAACTTTGATTTTGTTTGTCTGATTCTGTGCGGCTAAAATCTTCGGAAGGCTAATTGACCCACTCCCCGTCACCATATAAAGCTGAAACTTGGCACATAGACTGGTTGCATATGACAACACATTCTATCAAAAACGTTTAGCCTCCAATACACCCCCCCCCCAACCCCACTGCAAAAAAAAATATTTTTTCCCTGTGCTTTGTAGTTGTGGCATTCGGTTACGGAGATGACGTTGAATGCAAACAAAAATGCATAGAATTGATTTATGTGAAAAGTTTTGTTTTTAGGGGTTGCTTAATTTGTTTAAACGTTTGTTAAGTTGTTGTTTTTTTTCCATTTCCTCAAAGAGATTGTCCAGTGCACAATTATTACGACTTTAAATTCTAGATCAGCGGTTCTCAACCTTTGGGTGTCGAACGTCCCTTACCCAGCGGTCGACTAAGACAATCGGAAAACACATATTCATGAAGCGGCAACGAAAATAATTGTTTTTTTTGGGGGGGACCACATCATGAGGAACTGTATTAAAGGGGCGCGGCCATTAAGAATGTCGAGAACCACTACTCTAGATAAATGTAGTTAGCTATTAAAAAGCTTGTTTTTAAGTTTCCAAGAGCTCGCAAGTTGAAGAATGGATTTCTGTTTTTTTTGTTTTTTGTTTTTTTAGATACCTAGAAAGCTCTACTATTATTTAGATTCTCAGAAAGCTCATTCCCGTGTGGTAAAGTTCATGCAGTCCTTTAAATTGGTCCTATGTCAGAAAAACAAACATTTTAACTTTTGACGGGCCTTACAAGAACTCACACAGAATAAACTTGGCGGCAGTGTCGGTCTCTATAGGCATCGGTGAGGTAAGAACCGTTTAAAGTTAGCAGTGACAATTTTTTACAAGCGTTTTGTTTATAGGAAAGGAAATTCAGCAATGTGGCAGGAAGATGGAAAGAAAATGCTCACCTTAAAAATTAAATCAATGGCTTATGTTTTTTTTCCCCTATACCTTTACTTTAACTTACCACAAGTCACTCGGCGCAACCCCGAAAGCTCTGTTGATATACACGTTTTTCCTTGTTGACTTTTCATGGATGGATTCCATGGTGCCCATCACCCTCTTTGACAGGAAAATGTCGAAAGTACATATATTTGTGCCGGGAGACAGTGACTTTGGATATGACACTGGGCAGGAGACATACATTAACAGACCTGAGTGATGTCTTATTT
This sequence comes from Lymnaea stagnalis, assembly GCA_964033795.1. NCBI lineage: Eukaryota > Metazoa > Mollusca > Gastropoda > Lymnaeidae > Lymnaea > Lymnaea stagnalis. Next base: position 17,394 of record CAXITT010000149.1, on the reverse strand, counting down.
GCTTTATCAAGAAGAATCACAGAGAAAGCGAAGCCCAGAGGTGTATTAGACCATATAAGTCGAATGAGCTCGGTTGCTTCTCTTTTTCCAAATGTATATGTGTCAATGTGACGCTAGCTAACAATCCCAGTGGCAGTTTCTAGTGCTGAAAGAAGCGTTTCAATGCTCAAACTCATTAAGAAAAACATTACTTCGGTTTACCGTGTCTCAAGATCGTTCGGTTGGTTTGGATGCAATATCATTAGAAAGAACGATTTCCGATAAGTTGGATAAGACTGAAATAATTCTGGAATTCGCTTATGCAAACGCAAGCAGAGTATGTTCTTCTTAAAATTAAGTGTTAATAAATAGATACTGTTAACAAAGTATTCATAAATATATACTTTTAACAAAGTGTTAATAAATAGAACCTATTAACAAAGTTTTAATGAAAAGATACTACAAACACTTTTGTAATTTGCCATTACAGAACTGTTTTTTTAGTTTCTGTAGCCTACCATTGCTATGTACGTCACTAGTAATCACTATAATAACACATATATTTGGGGGTCCTTTTACGATAGATTTTTAGCATTGGCTAATTGGTGAAATGGATAAATCTTAGATATGATGGATTAGGAACTTAACAGACTGGATTTCATTGATAGAATAGATAGATCATCGGTTGAGCGGGTATGACGTCGACAGAATGGAGTGGTCGGCGATAGATTCAACGATATAACTGATTAGGCATTGGTAGGGTAACTGCCCGCGCGAGAAGAGATCATTCATCGTTTGGCTCTGGACGGATAAGTCATAGACGCAATGGATTAGTCAACGATTGGACAGAATAGTCATTGATAGAATGGATTAGTCAACAATCGAATGGATTATCAATAAGGTGGAAGGCTCATCAATAGAATAGATTACGCATGAACTGACTGGCCAAGTCTGAAACAAGGCATTGCAGCTCAGGCCAGCCCACAACACAAGTTGACACTAATGGCTTTCAAGTGTCTGCTACCTTTATCTGCAATCCACAACGAAAGATCAAACTCGTTTTAAGGCGCTCCTCCTTTCTTATCCCCCCCCCCCTTTTTTCCCCCACACACACATACACACACAAAACCCGCCAGGCTGTTTCCTTTTCTTAAACTGACATTGAAGGGTTCTCATCCTGGCGCTGTGTCTACAACCCTTTTCAAAAACTTGACACTGGCTTAAATAAAATGCGGTTAAGTAAGGTGATCTATAGTAAATCTTTCATTGGCCTTACGTGGCCAACGTTATACCTGAACTATTGTAAATTTTCAATTGGCCTTACGTGGCCAACGTTATACCTGAACTATAGTAAATATTTCATTGGCCTTATATGTCCAACGTTTTCACCTGATCTATGTCGAGTTAATGAAGAAAACGTTTCTTTGGAGCGCTGTCAGATAGCTTGGATGTGACGTGGCCTTGGCTGCCGTGTGCCTGTCTAAAGTCTTAAGGGTCATTCTCTTTTCTACAGTATACTAAATAATGCTACGCCCACGCCGGCTGACACCCGTCGGCCCTAACGTTCTTTATGATAAAAGTCTCCTTCCTACGTGACTAAAACAAAGTAGCTCTATGACGGATGTTATACGTCAAAAAATGTATGACGTTATAATTCGAAATACGCATGGTGTGAAAATACAAATACTTTCCAGTGTCGTTAATTTTGTTGAAGATTTTTTTTTTCTTTTAAAATGTAAGCCGTATAAGAACTACTGGCCAAGCAACGACATCACTGTACGAATACCCATGTAAAAGAACTGTGGGGGGGGGGGGAACGACATTACTGCATAAAGAAATATTTTATTTTGATTTCCCGACGGTCAAGGTAGTTCAAACCCCTTAAGCCCAACTCGCTTAACCGCAATATTTTTTTTTTAAAAGCGTCTTGTTAATTGGTGGTAAATTTTCTCGTTGGTATAAATTGTATGCATTAAAAGAAAAAAAGGATCAAAATTTGACCTGTTGCCATTGATGAGTTTGTACTTTAAGATTGCTGCTCGGGAAATCCTTCTCAAGACCAAACATAATACTCTCAGGGCCTTGCGCCAATCATGTGGCTCAACATAGCATTTCCACTCTGTTGATCAAACATTTCAATTCGAAATCTTTTGTTCTCCTTTCAAATGCTCTTCGCTGCCTATCGGAAGAACGTGAATGCGATGCAGATATTCCTTTAGATTACGCCCAGTTAAGTTATCATTGGGAAAACTTCTTTTCTTTGTATTATTATTTTTTTAATTTATTATTATTTCTTTTTTTTTTTTTTTTTTTGAAAGACGAAGTTTTACAGATCAAGTTTAAAATGTTGGCCAATGATCATTTCAAAAACTCTTGGTATTTGTAGGAGTTTACAGGTGGTATTGTATTGTTTATTATTGTTTTTATTTAAAGGGGGTTCTTCCATTTTTACTTTCTGACGTCATGAGTGTTTCCTGGCTCTTAAATCATTGGTGTCTTTTTTTTCAATTTTTTTTTTTTTTTCGTGCTTAGGAATATATTAATCAGAATCATAATGAAAAAATAATGTCTTACATAGACTGAAGGAGGCGTGGTGCTGTTTCGACATGATAATAAACAGCAAACCGTGAAAACACACAGGCTGTTCCGCTCATACCCAACATCCCATTCTTGTCTCAATCTTTAAAAAAAAAAAAAATAGTAAAAATTGCGAAATTTTTTACATCACGAGTGCACTGTGTTTCATTCGATGGCATCACGAGTGCACTGGGTTTCATTCGATGACATCACTAGTGCGCTGTGTTTCATTCCATTGCATCACGAATGCACTGTGTTTCCTTCAATGTCATCACTATACCCAACATCCCATTCTTGTCTCAATCTTTAAAAAAAAAAAAAATAGTAAAAATTGCGAAATTTTTTACATCACGAGTGCACTGTGTTTCATTCGATGGCATCACGAGTGCACTGTGTTTCATTCGATGACATCACTAGTGCACTGTGTTTCATTCAATGGCATCACGAGTGCACTGTGTTTCATTCAATGGCATCACGAGTGCACTGTGTTTCATTCGATGACATCACTAGTGCACTGTGTTTCATTCGATGACATCACGAGTGCACTGTGTTTCATTCGATGACATCACTAGTGCACTGTGTTTCATTCAATGACATCACTAGTGTACTGTGTTTCATTCAATGGCATCACTAGTGTACTGTGTTTCATTCAATAACATCACTAGTCCACTGTGTTTCATTCGATGACATCACTAGTGTACTGTGTTTCATTCAATGACATCACTAGTGTACTGTGTTTCATTCGATGACATCACTAGTGTACTGTGTTTCATTCGATGACATCACTAGTGTACTGTGTTTCATTCGATGACATCACTAGTTCACTGTGTTTCATTCGATGACATCACTAGTGTACTGTGTTTCATTCAATGACATCACTAGTGTACTGTGTTTCATTCGATGACATCACTAGTGTACTGTGTTTCATTCGATGACATCACTAGTTCACTGTGTTTCATTCGATGACATCACTAGTGTACTGTGTTTCATTCAATGACATCACTAGTTCACTGTGTTTCATTCGATGACATCACTAGTGCACTGTGTTTCATTCAATGACATCAGTAGTGTACTGTGTTTCATTCGATGACATCACTAGTGCACTGTGTTTCATTCAATGACATCAGTAGTGTACTGTGTTTCATTCAATGACATCACCAGTGCACTGTGTTTCATTCAATGACATCAAGATTCTGTTCTTACGTATCCATCATCACAATTTAATTGTACATCTCTTGTCATGAAGCCGAGGTGGGTAGGGTTTTTACCAAAAAAAAAAAAGAAAAGAAAAACACACCCATAGCATAATTGTTTAAATTGAAAATCATCTGTTGAATGACGTCATGGAAGAATGCTCCATAGTAATCATGGCAAGAAGATTGTTTTTTTTTAATAACGTAACTCTGAATGTCTATTTATTTATATAAAGCGGAACCCCGCTATAACGCGCCCCCGCCATAACGCGAATTCGGATCTAACGTGGTCGTAGCATGGCTCCCGAAATTTGAAATTCTTTTACTCCATTAGGCCTGAGTTCTTTGAAAATTTTATCCATTGCTTGGAAAGCCATTTTTTAAAGGAAAAAGAAAATCACAACTTTTCAAAATATCGTAGAAAATGAGCCCCTAAACGCACCACGTTAAAACTAGTATCAAAATCAATGCCGAAAACGAGGCTTTCTTCCGGTAGATTTATAAGTAGTAATACGTAAGGGATTTCCGGAAAAAAAGTTCAATATTGTAAAACCGCGCATTAACGCAACCCCGCTTTAACGCGATCCGATTTTATGGACCCCGATCATCGCGTTATAACGGGGTTCCACTGTATATATATACATATATAAATAAACTATCTAGTTTTTTTTTTTTTCAAAAAGTTTTATATTTTAATGGAAGGTAAACTAGTGTTAAGAATTAAACACCGCCGCGGTAAGACCTGTTTATGGTGAACGAGAGAGAGAGAGAGAGCGAAAGGAGGGGGGAGGGGGGAAGAGAGAGAGAGAGAGGGAGAAGAGAGAGAAAGAGCAGGCAGGTAAGAACAAAATGAACAAGTGAAGACGGCGCGAAGGGTGAGCTTACTCGCGTTGACGTCAAAAAGAAAGCTTTAAACGTCCTTACTCTCGTTAATTACCAGGGGCCTGAATTTGATAACACCCAGTTACCTCCCCGGAGAACTACGCACCTGATTAGCTAAGCCACAAGGTTTCGTCTTTCAGCATATTCGATCCATACTGGTTGTTATTGATTTTTTGTTGTTGTTGTTGTTTAAAGATATGTATCTAAACAGAGATATGCAACATTCGCATCATATAGAGTTTGTGTCGATTTTTTTTGGATCCAAGATAAAAGAAACTGTAAACATTTAGTTGTGTACATGTGTTTAGGTGGTTGTGTATGTGTGTGTAGTTGTGTAGATGTGTGTGTGGAGTGTGTTGATAAAAAATAAAACACGAGTTATACTTCTTTTTGCTCATGTTATTTAAAATCATGTTTTTTATGGGTTGGCCTGTTTGAGTTATTTCCCTTCCCGGGCTTCTTTTCACTCATCTCTATGATGACATTATTTATGTTTCAAATTTTTAAAGCTCTTTTATTAAACTCTTTATTGATACCTTTCAACAGCCCCTTAAAGAAAACGATAAGCCAAAAATAGCTCCGGGAAGTTCCAAAAAAAGCGTACACATTTTAAAAGCAGTTTTTTTGTTGTTATTATTTTTTTTTTCAACCTATTTTTACTTCAATCTTCTTGCAAATAATTAACATCATCCGAATGGCGTCTAATCATCTCATCTGTGCTTCCGCTGTTATTCAGTGTGGCTGATAACTGCAAGACATAATCCTACTCTGTCTCGACTCGTTAATCCAGAGAGAGAAAATTATTGTTTATTTCCACGCCCCTACACACGCACACACAAATAATTAGAAAATCGGTGTCTGACGTAACACATATGTTATGTAATAACACGTTAATAACACGTTAATGAAGTTGGACTATACTTGTTCATTAACACATTCGTTGTTTAAAATAAAAAAATAAATAAAATAAATTTATAACCAAAGTAAGACAGATAATGAACGTAAGTAATTACCCCGATAAATAAACAGAGTGAAAAGAATATAAAATAAGAATTTAAAAAATTGAGTTTATGTAATTGTGCCTGTTACCACGAGACTTCAGCTTACGTGAGATGGCCGCAATCAACAACTAACACACCAAAAAAAAGAATCCTTTCAGCTCATTGCGTCTTTTTTGTAAATGAAAGTTGGCAACTATTATGTGGATTATAAATTACGACCCCACTTCAACATCCCAAAGATAGGAATCGCAGTCACCACCAACTTCCCCCCCCCCACCCCACCCCACCCCTACCCACCCCCCCACCCCCCACACACACACGTCATCCACACGAAATTGCAACTCGTAATATTATTTACGAGGTCCGGGGGAAAATCTCATAGTATAGCGTGAGAACGAAATAATGGACGGCATAAATTTGCTAGAGATGGCGTCTTTTCGCCCTCACCCATCAGGTGATGTGTGCACACCTAAATCGTTGGCTCACCTCGGCCTCAGTGCTCCCCCCCCCTCTTTTTCCTGATCGACCCCTCCCCATTCCCCCCCCCTTTCTTTGCCGAATACTATCGGTTGAACAAATGGACCAGTTCCGAGTGTGTCATCACAGTCAGCATTTGAATGCATGTATTCAAAAAATTTCAAAATGTAAAATTCCTGATTTTATAGTAATGTCTATGTAGTAGCAATAAATTTTCTTAAAGTATCATTTCAAACGAGCGTGCGTTCTAAATAGTTGCCTGGGTTACGGAAGCAAACAGACCTAAAAATACATTTGAAATGTCATGTGGTGAGTCGTGAGTCACGACGCAAAAAAAAAAAAAAAAAAAAAAAAAAAAAAAAAAAAAAAATTTTTAGAACCGGTTACTGTTTCAAGCCCGTTTGAGTGAACTTGAAAAGAAAAGAAAAAAACGTCCTTAACAAGATAAGGATGAAGGGGGTTGATAGGAATTATAGATACTGTCTGTGATCTGATAACCCAGGTGCTGGTATCGTCTCTTTTCATCTGAAGGTTCTAGATGGTTTTGAAGAGCTCACGTTCAATCAAACAGCAAGCTGAAGACGAGCCGCCCGGTGACCTGGACATTTCAAGCAAAGATTTTTTTATTTTTTTTCTTAATGGGCAATTGAAGTTTAAGTCACGATGTCAGTTCATCTCAAATATGTACCTCAGTGGTTCCCACTTTCTTAACTTTAACTTACCATTTTAAATAAACAAAGAACCAACTAACTTTTCAAATCCATGAGGATTTAAAAAAGAGCCAAGACACCCTTTTCCTGAACTAAAAATGACATTGAAATACGTGCTACATACTCCCAATAATGCTATCATGAATTAGTAACAAAGTAAACTATATCCGTCTTAATGTTGGCTCACTAATGTGTATGTTAAACTGTATATTACGGTATCGATAGAGAATTTTGCCTTAACCCTTGACCTTCGATCATTATTTTAAGTACAACTAGTGAAAAAAGCTTTTTATTTTCTATTTAATTTTTTAAAATATTTTTGTTTTTGTTTTTGCATTATTATTATTATTTTTATTTTGCTTCTTTAAAAGCTTTTAATTTATTTTTTTATTTCAAAAACCTTTTAAGTTTAAGTAAATTTCTATCTTTCCGTGTAATTCAAAATTCAAACATGTTCCACTTTAAGATCCCCAAATCTAATAATTTTCTCATCCAAAGCAATGTTTTCACCCAAGTCCATTATAACGCGACTAAACGCCTTGAGCTGTGTGATCTGATCCACTTTGAAAACCACAGGTTAAGGGCATGCAAATAACATTACTTACAGATAAGACATTTTAAATCCCTTTATTTTCTTTCTCATCCAAAAACAGATACAAGATGCCAGGGGGGGCCCAAACTCTGCTGCAGACAGACTTGTAAAAACATCTCATCCAAGCTGATTTTGTCTTCAAATTACACTCTTCTTTAATGAAAGTTTCTCAGACCCACACACACACACACACACAAACAAAAAAAAACGTGTCTGTTGACAGCTTCACAGTTTCAAATAGCAGACGACACCGCACTCAAGGCTCATGGTGGAAAAAACTCTTGGTGCAAGTAGTTTATGGTGATCTTTCTCTCTCTCTCTCTCTCTCTCTCTCTCTCTCTCTCTCTCTCTCTCTCTTGGCACTTGATTGATACATCATTGAAAACGTTAGTGATACTCGGGATTTGAACAAAGACACTTTTTTTATTTGATACACGGGAGGGGACAGTAAGGACCAAATGCTGTATAATTATTGAGATAAATGCGGTAGTAATAGTCTTAAAGGACTAGCCACGAGACGATGCATATTGTGATTGATCAAAGGACTTTGAATTGCTAGGAAAGAGAATGGTTATGTATATCTTCCCAAGACAGACTCAGTGCTGTAACACGTTAAAATGGTATAGGATAATACCGCAGTGAATAGTTTGAAAATTACTCAGCTTAAATTTGTATATTTTTTTTTTAAAGAATCAAACGATCAACTATAATTTACACCAATTTTTTACCCAAGTTATCCAATTTACAATTTAAAGTTGTAAAAGTTGTGTCAAATTTGAAAAAATTAATTCAAACAGTATGATGAACTGAACACGTGACACTATTCCAAACAAACATCACACTCAACGGCAATGTCAAGGTCGCGTGCTGACTCCACAAAACGTCAAACCAAGGGGGCCCCATGTCTCTCATCTACACGAAATTCGTGGTCTCCGTGAACACAACCGCCCTCGCCGTCATCGCCGCCACCACCCGGACCCCGGCAGCCACGTCCCCAGCAACGACAACGACAACAACGTCGACCACACCCGTGCCCGCTGCCGCAGTCACCCTCAGCGACTCCATGCGTAAAGAGGCGATGGACGTTGTGGTAGCCAAGATCATCTGCCTGCTCATACTGACCATCCTGTCCGTGCTGTGCGGGCTGCTTCCCTTGCGGCTGCTGATTCATACGCCGCACCTGTTCACCAGAAGCCGGAACTCCGTGGACTACTTTCTGTGCGGTCTTCGATTATTCTCGGGAGGTAAGCTTTTTTTTTTTTTTAACTTTAAAGCAGCACTTAATGAAAAGAGTTCTTCATATATAACGTTTCTTTTCTTCCTGCAATTCTTTGCACACTTTATTTAATAGATCCACTAAGCCAGTGGCTCTCAACCTTTCTAGTGCCGCGACCCCTTAATACAGTTTCTCGTGTCATTGTCGACCCCCAGCCACACAATTATTTTCGTTGCTACTTCATGGCTGTAAGGATATGTTTTCAGATGGTCTTAGGCGACCCCTGGAAAAGGGTCACCGCGACCCCCAAAGGGATCGCGACCCACAGGTTGAGAACCGCTGCACTAAGCAATGTGTTTAAGCCTAAAGATAAATACTTTTTTTTTTTACTTTCTCTTTTCTAAATAAGATAAAACCTCTAAAAATCCGTAAATTTTTTTTTGTTTTAATTTTTTTTTTTTTTGGAATTTTCTCTTTTCATAATCTGATAAAACCTCTATAAACCCATAATTTTAAAAGTTCTTATGAAAAGGTACAACCGTTAAACATAGTCTCGATAATGTATTCCCTGCACCCGACAACATCGGGCGTGTAGTCACCTGGTGTTGAAATAACTCATCGGGAAGTTGTTGGTTTTTTTTTTCAACCAACACAGGTGGATCCACATTTTGACGATCAACAGTTCCACGCGATTTGGAGAGGATTCCGTTGTAAAGGATTAAACATGAAAAGCAGCGTAGAAGTTGACTCACGCAGAGCGTCTGAGCGACTTCTTTTAAAAAAAAAAAAAAAAAAAAAGTAATTATCCGTCGTCTGAAGACCTTGGTCTAGCTCACGAACGGGGGGGGGGGGTGTCTAGCAAAAGGGGAGTTAAACAGGGTGAGGTGGTGCGAAACGCAAACCCTTGTTGTCAGGAAGGGCATGATTGAGGGGAAAGCTAAAGAAAGAACAACACCAGCTTTCACCTGCGTCAAGTACACCACGAGTCATGTTGCAAATCTAGAATCAGACTCGTGAGCTCATTCAAGGATCATGTCACAAGGACTGACGGATTTGCCGACTCGCATCAATTCAGCCGTCAAAAGACCGACGTGTAAATGTAGACACATATTATTTCGTTTTTTCCCGACAGAGCCCAGCTTAAAATTATTTAACGCGTTGCGCAGGTTTAAAATTTTAATCTCTTTGCCTAATCTAATCAATCTAAATTTAAAAAAAAAAATAATAAACAAATTGTGACATGGAAGCAAGCCTTGTCTTAATCCTATGGAGAGCGATAATCCTACACATTACACTATCGGTTGCGATTAATTTTATCTCAAAGCGAGCTTAGTATAGTGAGGGCCGACATCATAAACATGGAGTTTATTCAAATATCAACCTTGGAAAATCGGTACATCGTGGATTCTATGACGCTGACACTTTCTTAGTTTCAGTTTTAGCAAAAATCGATTGAGTTAATTTTTAAGAAGGTAGTTGTTGTTGTAGTTGTTGTTTTTGTTGTAGTTGTTGTTGTTGTTGTTGATGTTGTTGTAGTTGTTGTTGTTGTTGATGTTGTTGTAGTTGTTGTTGTTGTTGTAGTAGTTGTTGTTGATGTTGTTGTAGTTGTTGTTGTTTTTGTTGTTTTTGTAGTTGTTGTTGTTGTTGTATTTGTTGTTGTTGATTTTCAAGGCTTTGTAAACAATCACAATATATTTTCAAAAAGAAAAAGAAAAAAAAAAGGGAATAAAATACAACTCAGCGAGGTGGCAAGTCACGACTGATTGAATATGCCCAATAATCATGACTGCGGAAACTGGATGGCATTAAAGTTGACATTGAAAATTCCGCTGTGTCTCCAGTGAGCGGTGCAGGCTCATAACGTAATGATTAGATACTCGCCGTTTTTTGTTTTTTTTTGTGTTTTTTTTTG
>CAXITT010000148.1:1331714-1343415 GCA_964033795.1 Lymnaea stagnalis | reverse complement strand
CTTTCCCCCCTCCCCCCCCGCTTTTCCACCCTCCCCAAAATCAGTTTTACGATTCCCGTTGGGTTAGGAGACAGCCACGAAAAGACCCCAGCCATTTTGATGTCAAACTGTGGTTTTTTTTTTTAAATTTTATTATTCTTATTTTAAATTCTGGCTTGAATTGACCAAAGGTTTGGGAAAGTGGCGGACTATTGTTGCCCAAGTTGGTTTAAAGGTATGGGGCAAGAAGGGGCTCACAATCAAGGGGAGAGTAGCTGAGACGTTGTCAAAGATTAGAAAATGAGTTTTGATCGGAGATAAAAAGGGTGGGGGGTGGGGGGAGGGGGGAAGAACAACGAAAAAAAAGTCCGTACGTTTCGTAATTTTTGGGTTTGGGGGGGGGGGCTAGTGAGTTTAGACTGGGGTTAAACTGAGGTTATATATGATGTAGTGGTGTCATGGTGTCATGGTGTGCCGGGAAGGTGTGTTTGTTGTAGTGGTGTCATTGTGGTATGATTTATGGTGTGCCGGGGAGGTGTGTTTGCGGTAGTTCTGTCATGGTGGTATCATTTATGGTGTGCCGGGTAGGTGTGTATGCTGTTGTGGTGTCATGGTGGTATCATTTATGGTGTGCCGGAGAGGTGAGGAGAAACGTTTAGACGAACATAGCGTGGGAGTGAGAGACTTCGTCACAAAATGTTGAGTGAGTGGCGATCTAGCCGGACACATCGTCCCACAATGTTGAGTGAGTGGCGATCTAGCCGGACACATCGTCCCACAATGTTGAGTGAGTGGCGATCTAGTCGGACACATCGTCCCACAATGTTGAGTGAATGGCGATGTAGACGGACACATCGTCCCACAATGCTGAGTGAATAGCGATGTAGACGGACACATCGTCCCACAATGTTGAGTGAATGGCGATGTAGACGGACACATCGTCTCACAATGTTGAGTGAATGGCGATGTAGATGGACACATCGTCCCACAATGTTGAGTGAGTGGCGATATAGACGGACACATCGTCCCACAATGTTGAGTGAGTGGCGATGTAGACGGACACATCGTCCCACAATGTTGAGTGAGTGGCGATGTAGACGGACACATCGTCCCACAATGTTGAGTGGCGATGTAGACGGTCACATCGTCCGACAATGTTGAGTGAATGGCGATGTAGACGGACACATCGTCCCACAATGTTGAGTGAATGGTGATTTAGACGGACACATCGTCCCACAATGTTGAGTGAATGGCGATGTAGACGGACACATCGTCCCACAATGTTGAGTGAATGGCGATGTACACGGACACATTGTCCCACAATATTGAGTGAATGGCGATGTAGACGGACACATCGTCCCACAATGTTGAGTGAATGGCGATGTAGACGGACACATCGTCCCACAATGTTGAGTGAATGGCGATGTAGACGGACACATCGTCCAACAATGTTGAGTGAGTGGCGATGTAGACGGACACCTTCTAGCCAATGGTATCATGTTTTTAATTTGGGACCACCGTTCCGAGTAGTGCCAATAATTTATCTACCTGTCAATAATGATCATCTATCACCCTCTCCTGTCAATACTGATCATCTATCACCCTCTCCTGTCAATAATGATCATCTATCACCCTCTCCTGTCAATAATGATCATCTATCACCCTCTCCTGTCAATAATGATCATCTATCACCCTCTCCTGTCAATAATGATCACCTATCACCCTCTCCTGTCAATAATGATCATCTATCACCCTCTCCTGTCAGTAATGATCATCTGTTACCCTCAGTGATTATATATAGTTCATTTCTGATAATTTTATAAAACTATTATTGATTTTGAATGTTTTTTTTTTTAATCAATAAATTGAATTCATCGAAGTTTAACTATATTAAATGTTTATTTTTATTTGACATATTTATTCCTCTTGGTGAGTTGGGGGGAGCAGGAACGGTTTCCCCCCCCCCCCCAACTGTTTGAGCATAAGGGGATCGCCCCCCTTCTCTTGGCCCAGGTATGTTGTGTTGCTAGGGGGCCCAGTGCGTTGCTGTGCCCAGGGCCTCCTATGTTGTTACGACGGCGCTGACCGTAGCTAGAGATGACCGTAGCTAGAGATGACCGTAGCTAGAGATGACCGTAGCTAGAGATGACCTCAGCTGGAGATGACCGTAGCTAGAGATGACCGTAGCTAGAGATGACCCCTTAGTGTGAAAATTCAGAGTTTTTGATGAGCTGAACTGTTCAATATTAAGTTTAAGAAAACACATGTCGTTTGTTTGACCAGCAATAGATGTGTTACTCCTCTCAACCAATAGATGTGTTAATCCTCTCGACATGTAAACACCAGCAATAGATGTGTTAATCTTCTCAACGTGTGAACACCAGCAATAGATGTGTTACTCCTCTCGACATGTAAACATCAAATGTTCACGCAACTAATGGAGGAAGCCATTTAAAGACACATAAAGCATGTTTATGTTTGTTAAAGCTAATGTGTCACTATACTTACTACGTATATCAAATGTCCACAATTTTAGTAAATTTTCTCCCATTTTCAAACAGGCTGTTGCTATTAAACAGATTTGATTTTAGGCATACCTCACTGACTAAAAATAAGAACTGATGTTGCTTCATTATGTGATGCCGTAGGGTGGGGTTTTCTACCCTTTGTACACCCTGCACCTCCTGCAAATTGTTTTTACTTAGTCTCACCCCCACCCCCCTTACAAAAGTAACAATTCATTTTAATATGTGAACATAAGGGATTTCTTATTGCTTCATTAAGTTTCAAAGAAAACTTTAGAGCTTATAAACTAAACATAAAAACTTAACTTATAAACAGAACTTATGACTTCAACTTTAAAAAAAAATAAACTTATAAATTAAACTTATAAACTAAACTTATAAACTAAACTTATAAACTAAACTTATAAATTAAACTTATAAACTAAACTTATAAACTAAACTTATAAACTAAACTTATAAACTAAACTTATAAACTAAACATATAAACTAAACTTATAAACTAAACTTATAAACTAAACGTATAAACCAAACGTATAAACCAAACTTATAAACCAAACTTACAAACCAAACTTATAAACCAAACTTTTAAACCAAACTTTTAAACCAAACTTTTAAACCAAACTTATAAACCAAACTTATAAACCAAACTTATAAACTAAACTTATAAACTAAACCTTTAAACTAAACCTTTAAACTAAACCTTTAAACTAAACATATCAACTAAACATATCAACTAAACATATCAACTAAACATATCAACTAAACTTATCAACCAAACTTTTAAACCAAACTTATAAACCAAACTTATAAACTAAACTGATAAACTAAACTTATAAACTAAACATATAAACCAAACTTATAAACCAAACTTATAAACAAAACTTATAAACTAAACTTATAAACTAAACATATAAACTAAACGTATAACACAAAATTATGACCTAAACGTAAAAACTTAACTTATAAACTAAACTTATAAACTAAACTTATGACCTAAACTTAAAAACTAAACTTATAAACCAAACGTATAAGCTAAACTTACAAAATAAACGTATACACTAAACTTAAAAACGAAACTTATAAACTAAACTTATAAACCAAACTTATAAACTAAACTTATAAACTAAACATATAAACTAAACTTATAAACTAAACATATCAACTAAACTTATAAACTAAACTTATAATATAAAATTATGACCTAAACGTAAAAACTTAACTTATAAACTAAACTTATAAACTAAACTTATAAACTAAACTTATAAACTAAACTTATGACCTAAACTTAAAAACTAAACTTATAAACCAAACGTATAAACTAAACTTACAAAATAAACGTATAAACTAAACTTATAAACGAAACTTATAAACTAAACTTACATAGACTAAACTTATCTTACTAAACTTATTACAAAAAGGAAAGTTTTCGTAAAGAAATCTTAAAAAATATATAAATATTTAATGATGTTTCAAAATTGTATGTCTTCTAGCACCCCATGAAATTTCTTCTCACAGTGAACTCACTCCCCCACCCCCTTCCCCCGCGAGGTGCGAGCACCCCTGGTTGGGAATCCCTGCAATATGGTATGAACCAGTAAAAAGAAACAATGAGTCTTGAAATTATTTTTTTTTTAAAAATTCAATGAATGAAACAAAGTATGGGAAAACCTGGAAAAAGGAACGCAACAAAACAATCGACGTATCGGCAGGAAGTCTTCACCGACAAACAAACAATAGTAAAACAGAATTAAATTAAAATATCACTAAGCTTGGGAAAAAAAGAAACTACCATAAAGGTAATTTATCATCGTCTGGTTGCGAATACGTCATAAATTCATGACAAGTGTCTCTTAACCTTTACACAGGTGAGACCTAGCCCCACCCCCCACCCCCGCCCTTTACCTTTTCCCAATAAAATCGTAAACAATCAAATCTCGAGTCACCGGTTGCCATGACGACCGCAACACGCTTTGCCCCCAATGGTAAACCCATTAATGTCTTTCTTTAGTGCCGCAGTGAATGCTAGACGAATTGTGTTCATCACCACAAGGCAGCACGAGGCGTTAGGTAAGGCCTAAAGGGTGATAAAGGACAGGACAAAAGCAAGGGATCTGCAACAAACAGAAAAGGGTTCTATTTTCACAATGTATTTGTCTGGACCTATTTTCACAACTTATTTGTCCTGAGAAAAAAAAAATGAATGTGAAAAATGGCTCTTGACCCCATATCTTATCCCGTTGAACAACAATTTAATTTATGTGGACGTGCGCCCCAACATTATTGTTTGGCTCTGTGATGTGGGGAGATGAGGTGCTATTTGTTTGGGAAATGGTGGTGCTGTGTGTTTGGGAAATGGTGGTGGTGTGTGTTTGGGAAATGGTATTATTCAAAATCGTTCAATTATTTGTTTTACATACCATAAATTTTATTGAAGGAAATTAAAGGGGCGTATACAGCCAAACGGCATCAACTATATCATCTAAATCCTTTAAATATGTCACACCCTGTATTGACAATGGCTGGTGGGAAAACAAAGAGAATGTTAGAGACAAGCATAGAAAATAAAGAGAATATGAGAGACAAGCATAGAAAATAAAGAGAATGTTAGAGACAAGCATAGAAAATAAAGAGAATATGAGAGACAAGCATAGAAAATAAAGAGAATGATAAAGAAAGTTATATAGATAATAATAGAACAGAAAGTGGTGACAGACAGTAAACGGTAATATAAGAAAGTGGTGATGCACAGAACGTGGAAAGAGTTAGTAAGTGGTAAAAGACAGAAGTGGTGATAGATAGCAAGTGATAATATACAGAACGTGGTGACAAGCATAGAAAATAAAGATAATGTATAGAAAATAAAGAGAATGATATAGAAAGTTGTATAGCTAATAATAGAACAGAAAGAGGTGACAGACAGAACGCGGTGATAGACAGTAAGTGGTGACAGATATTAAGTGGTGATAAATTGAAAGTTTTGGTAGACAGAAAGTGGTGATAGACACAAAGTGGTGATAGACACAAAGTGGTGATATACATCGGGCCGCGACAGATGTTCAGTGGGGCGTCAAGACAGCCACCTGGGGGGGGGCACATAGGTGTGGCGTTAAGAAAAGGGTGGGCGCGGTCTCCCAAAACTTTCAATGGCTCACCTGGGCTGTGTTTCATGGCCGAGTGGATAGCACGGTCCAGTGACATCTGATGACTTGACGTCATTGTGCGTGCCGATAGGGTTATTTTTATGTCAGTGTGGGTATGTGATTATGTCAGTGTGGGTATGTGATTATGTCAGTGTGGCTATGTGATTATGTCAGTGTGGGTATGTGATTATGTCAGTGTGGGTATGTGATTATGTCAGTGTGGGTATGTGATTATGTCAGTGTGGGTATGTGATTATGTCAGTGTGGGTATGTGATTATGTCAGTGTGGGTATGTGATTATGTCAGTGTGGGTATGCGTATGTGATTATGTCAGTGTGGGTATGCGTATGTGATTATGTCAGTGTGGGTATGCGTATGTGATTATGTCAGTGTGGGTATGCGTATGTGATTATGTCAGTGTGGGTATGTGATTATGTCAGTGTGGGTATGCGTATGTGATTATGTCAGTGTGGGTATGCGTATGTGATTATGTCAGTGTGGGTATGTGATTATGTCAGTGTGGGTATGTGATTATGTCAGTGTGGCTATGTGATTATGTCAGTGTGGCTATGTGATTATGTCAGTGTGGGTATGCGTATGTGATTATGTCAGTGTGGGTATGCGTATGTGATTATGTCAGTGTGGGTATGTGTATGTGATTATGTCAGTGTGGGTATGCGTATGTGATTATGTCAGTTTGGGTATGCGTATGTGATTATGTCAGTGTGGGTATGTGATTATGTCAGTGTGGGTATGCGTATGTGATTATGTCAGTTTGGGTATGCGAGTATGTCAGTGTGGGTATGCGATTATGTCAGTGTGGGTATGTGATTATGTCAGTGTGGGTATGTGATTATGTCAGTG
The DNA here is from genome assembly GCA_964033795.1 of Lymnaea stagnalis. NCBI lineage: Eukaryota > Metazoa > Mollusca > Gastropoda > Lymnaeidae > Lymnaea > Lymnaea stagnalis. The sequence goes on along the minus strand of CAXITT010000148.1, from coordinate 1,336,907 downwards.
TGGGTATGTGATTATGTCAGTGTAGGTATGTGATTATGTCAGTGTGGGTATGTGATTATGTCAGTGTGGGTATGTGATTATGTCAGTGTGGGTATGCGTATGTGATTATTTCAGTGTGGGTATGTGATTATGTCAGTGTGGGTATGTGATTATGACAGTGTGAGTATGTGATTATGTCAGTGTGGGTATGCGTATGTGATTATGTCAGTGTCGGTATGCGTATGTTACATGCCAGTGTGGATATGTGCATGTGATTATACCAGAGTGCGTATGTGCATGTGATTATACCAGAGTGTGTATGTGACTGTGATTATGTCAGTGTGTATGTGCATGTGATTATGTCAATTTCGTGTGGGTGTATGTTTTTATATCGGTGAGGGCATGTGTGTATGTATTCTTATGTCAGTGTGGGTATGAGTTTGTAGGTTTATAATTCATTGAACGTGTGTATTTGTGTGTGTGTATGTGTGTGTTTTTTTTTAAATTATGTTTGTGCGTGTGGTATAGATTGTGTGCGTGTGTGTGTGCAACGGAATGTGTGCGCATGTCAATGTAAATGTGCGTTTCTATATATGTGCGTGTGAGCTGTTTGTATGTGTGTGTATGTGCGTTCACGTAAGTGTGTGTGTGTGCGTATGTTGTGAGTATATGTGTGCAAGCATTCGAATGTGCAAGTATTTATGAATCGTAGAAGTGGACGTATGAGAGGAGATGATTTAATTTCTACTCCATAACATTCTCCCATCCCGCAACCAACCCCCAACACACATACACATTTAAACCACACAGACACACACACACACATTATATACAATCCATTTGAATCTCTCCTCTATCCGCCCTCGCTGCGGGTCCCCACCCCACCCCCCCCCCCACCCCGCCCGTGCCATGCTCCCCCTATCCTTTAAACCCGGCCTGTCTTTTCATCGGCCGGCAGAGGCCGATTTCTTTGGGCCGGTCTTAGAGCCGCGGTCCATTGGACACAAAAACCCAACCTCGTCACGGGAAGCTACGCCCCCGACCGCTGTTACCTAGGACAGGATCTAGTCTTCGGGACTTCTCACCTGGAAAACGCGAAGAGAAAGCCTCGGCTACCTGTACACCTGAGGAGCAGCGCTTTCAACGATTTGCCCGTTCTTTGAAAAAAAAAAAAAAGTTAAAAAAAAAAATTCTTCTTCGAAACCAAGAAATCACTCTGATGTTTCTTGGGGGAAGGTATTGCAAAAGTTGAAAAATGAATGAAATATCTCGTGTTAAAGAATATTTAAAAAAAAGAAAAAAGTTATAGCTTCCTTTTGCTTTGGACATCTAGGTGGTTATGGAGCTGGGTAGTTGTATCACGTCACAAGGTCGGGGCAGACGTGTACGTTTCAAGATTGCTCAAAGTTTTGGCGGTAACCCTGGACCTGTTTGATTTGTGTTGACGATTAACAGAAGAAAAAAACAAACAACCAACCACCACTTCCAGCAGCCTTCCTTCCGTCTTTCAAAGACCTCGCGCTGCACTCCAAGACGTAATGCCATCTTCACACAGGCTTCGCTTCATCCAGGCGGTTCTGTGGCGAGGGGCATTAAAAAGGGAGGGGGGGCACGACGACTCTCCACAAGAACACCGCCGTCAAGAGTCAGCCTTATAGGTTTGGAGTAGTCGTTATTGACGCATACAATAACATTCAGACGGTCGTAATGGACATCGGGGCGAGTTTATGTAACGTTCTTCTTGGGAGAGCGTGGAGACTGTATCATCGGGGTGTCGTGTGGGAGGGGGGGGGGCATTTTTGAGGGCAAGAAATCCATTTTGTTTTATTGTACAGGTGCTGCTAAATGCATTTTTTTTTTTTTTTTTGTTCGTAAGAATATCTTTGAGAAATTATTGATTGCAGCGTTTTGGGAAAGGGGGATTTTAGTCTGAGCTGTGACAACTGTTGACAAGTTAGAACATGAACCTAGAATAACGGGGTCGTGTGACAACGTGGAGCTATAACAAAAGATTGACATGGACCTTTAACGAGCATTAAAATGTTGCTAGCATGGACCTGGGACAAAATATTCACATCGAAGTGTAACATGCATGGACCTGTAAGAAAAATTGTGTGTAACAAATGTAGACCCTAAGCAGAAATAGAACAAATAGATCCATTAAAAAACCCAACAAAGACCTATAAACAATGTGGTCGTGTTACAAAGCCACATTGACAAATCAAAACATTAATGACATTGACGCATCTATTGACAGAAACCATTGACCAATAAGTAAGAGCTGTTCCGAGCCGTTAGCCACGGAGTGCACGACCATCAAATGTGACACTGAGAACGTCACAGAGCTTCTATTAATTTACAGCTTGTTCCCAGGTCTTGACCACTGGTACATAATCTTTGAAAACGTCCGGCCTTCAAACCTATGACCACAATGACCCGCGATCGCCCCTCCCCCCCAATCCCTGCCCACGTGTGACTTGTCTCTTGGCCACCCTCTCAAACACCGCGTGTGGCCAGTGTGGCAGCTCCCTCCCTACACCCCCCCTATCTCTCCTTCCCTCCCCCAATCTCGACACCCTCGCGGCCAACGCATCGCTGGACTGCAGAGTGCAGATCCTTTACGACCCTCGCATGCGTAAAATCGGGTTTTCATAAGAAGGAAGCGGCCCGGTGAGACCACGGGCGGGTGAAAGCAACTCTCGTCGAACGAGAACCCCGCCCGCAAGTAACCCAGCTCTTGTCTCTCCCCCCTCTCGCCCTCGGTGGGGACCTCGGGGTGTGATGTCTCCCCCCCGGCTGAATCGCTCTGAGAGCGGTGCTCGGAGGCCCGCTGAAGATATCCAGTTCCTTGGATTGGTTTCCGCGCGAAGGCTCTGAACCAGGCCAGGATGATTAGACAAACTGAATTGTGTTGGTATTAGCCTGATGCGCCCAATATTGTGGGCTGGACCCGGCGGCCCTTCATGTCTGATTATTCCACAAGAGTATCAATGGGAGTTACCGCCCTCGTCAAGGAATATCTCACACACAGGTGTTTGTGCCATTCTGGTTACGGGGAATGAAGGAGAAAAGAATTGCAATAAAATTCTTTATGAAAAAGTTTCTAAAAAAACAAGAAGAAAAACCAAAACGGGATGTTGGCAACAGAAAATGTCTTCTTTACCATCACGATTTCTATTGTACATTCAATAAAATACGACTGTCACTTGTAAGCCATTTTGTTTTTACGGGTGTGGGGGGGGGCGGGGCGTGGGGGCCGGGGGGGGGAGGAGAGGATTGCTAGTGTTTATGAATGTGAGTCAATGATGATCAAGTAGCTGCTCTTAATGAATGTCCTTGACTTGAATGTCCTTGACTGGAATGTCCTTGACTGGAATGTCCTTGACTGGAATGTCCTTGACTGGAATGTCCTTGACTGGCGATGACAGTGTCATCATGAACATGCATGACGTGGCAATACAGTGCCAAAATGTACAGCACGCGCCAAAATTTACAGCACGTGCCCAAATGTACAGTACGTGCCAAAATGTACAGGACGTGCCAAAATGTACAGCACGCGCCAAAATGTACAGTACGTGCCAAAATGTACAGGACGTGCCAAAATTTACAGCACGTGCCCAAATGTACAGTACGTGCCAAAATGTACAGTACGTGCCAAAATGTACAGTACGGCAACTCGCACGTCTGCGTTTGTCAGCGGTGCTGAGCTCGGCCGCCACGTGTTCCCAGTAGTTAAAATGAAGATATGATGGGGCAGTCTGGTGGTGGACACGAGTCTCTCGACGTCTGAAAAAAACTATTCTTATTTGAGTATTATTATAGCTCAAACTTAAGTGGCCGGGTTACTGGAAAAGTGTACGAACCCTATGTGTACCAAATCAGTTTCTACGACTGGAAGTTTTTTCCAAATGATATTTGTTTCACAGACATTTGTATGACTGATATTTGCTTGACTTATATTTGCTTGACTTATATTTGCTTGACTTATTATATTTGTTTGACTTATATTTGCTTGACTTATATTTGTTCGGATGGACATATTTTAGAATTAAAAAAATGCTAATATAGTAAGTGAATAATTGTTGAATTGAGGGCAGGTCAAACAAAGGCGGAGATTGAGGGCAGGTCAAACAAAGGCGTAGATTAGACAGGTCAAACAAAGGCGTAGATTGAGGGCAGGTCAAACAAAGGCGTAGATTAGACAGGTCAAACAAAGGCGTAGATTAGACAGGTCAAACAAAGGCGTAGATTAGACAGGTCAAACAAAGGCGTAGATTAGACAGGTCAAACAAAGGCGTAGATTAGACAGGTCAAACAAAGGCGTAGATTAGACAGGTCAAACAAAGGCGTAGATTAGACAGGTCAAACAAAGGCGTAGATTAGACAGGTCAAACAAAGGCGTAGATGAGACAGGTCAAACAAAGGCGTAGATGAGACAGGTCAAACAAAGGCGTAGATGAGACAGGTCAAACAAAGGCGTAGATTAGACAGGTCAAACAAAGGCGTAGATTAAACAGGTCAAACAAAGGCGTAGATTAGAGACCTTTTGATGGCATTTACAGTTTTAACAGCATTTATTTGAGAGATTGTTCCAGAACAAATCTCTATCGAACAGTTTTCCTTTCGAGCAAACTACTGTTTGAAGAACATCCCTTCGTGCAAATTGGTTTCATAGTATTTAAGGATACTCAGTGGACCTGACTGTGGGCCGAAATGGACGTGAATGTGGGCCGAAGTGGACCTGAATGTGGGCCGAAATGTGACACATTCAAAGTTCGGTAGCCGAACAATGTTACATTGCTCCAAAGTGTCCACTCATCCGTGTCACGTGTGTGTAATGAGTGAAGTCCCTTGACTCAGACTTTTTGTAAGCATTCGTAGTTGAAAAAAAAAAAAAGGTCAATAATTCTCCTTGTGTCCAGATTTTTGAGATTAAACTTTCGATACCAATTAAACAAAGCCCCCCAAAAAACAAAGGGTTTTTGGGTAAGTCCTTTATAAAATGCAATATCAAGCAATGAGGGGGTGGGGGGGGGGGTATGAAAATTTAAAACAAGTAACACACTTTACAAGAATCCCATTTAGTGCTGCCACACACTCCCGTCAAGACTCACATCCACACATTTAGTGCTGCCACACACTCCCGTCAAGACTCACATCCACACATTTAGTGCTGCCACACACTCCCGTCAAGACTCACATCCACACATTTAG
>CAXITT010000148.1:1313117-1331305 GCA_964033795.1 Lymnaea stagnalis | reverse complement strand
GGGGGGGGGTCTGAAAATTTAAAACAAGTAACACACTTTACAAGAATCCCATTTAGTGCTGCCACACACTCCCGTCAAGACTCACATCCACACATTTAGTGCTGCCACACACTCCCGTCAAGACTCACATCCACACATTTAGTGCTGCCACACACTCCCGTCAAGACTCACATCCACACATTTAGTGCTCTCACACTCCCGTCAAGACTCACATCCACACATTTAGTGCTCTCACACTCCCGTCAAGACTCACATCTACACATTTAGTGCTCTCACACTCCCGTCAAGACTCACATCCACACATTTTCCCCCACGTCCCTGCACTATATCAATATACTAATGCCCCGTCCACTTTTGCCCCGCAGATTTAGTTCACCAACTATTTCAGAAACACCAAAGAAAAAATGACGCACCAAACGCCCTTGCGTTTAACTTGTGTTAAGAATCTTAATTTAGCGCAGTTATCGGGAATTTTCCTCCACGTGACCCTAGAACAGCGGTTCTCAACCCCTTTGGGGGTCGAATGACCCTTTCCCATGGGTCGCCAAAGACCGCCGGAAAACACATATACTCTAAATTTATTACTTAGCAACGAAATTAATTTTATGGTTGGGGGTCGCCACAACACGAGGAACTGTATTAAAGGGTCGCGGCATTAGGAAGGTTGAGAACCGCTGCCCTGGAAAAACATATTTAGGGTGGGGTGGTTGAGGGGTGGGGCTGAAAATTTGAAAGAATGTGTTGTCATTAGCAACGAGTCCTTGTGCCAAGCTTGACGGGAAGTGAGTCAATTAGCCGTCCGTAAATTTTGCCTGCCAACCAGCCAGCCACCATTGAACATAAGCGAAGTTAATATAAAGGATTTAAAAAGTCAAAAAAATACATACATGTTTTAAAACATTTAAAAAAGGGAAAAAAAGGACTAACTCTCAAAATCGAGTTTAAACACAATAAAACGAAATATATATATATATATTTAAAATGCGTTATGCAAAGACCTTCTGTGCAGAAAATATTTTCAAAAGTTAATCAATTTAAAATATATAAAGTTACGTGAACATTTGAACCATTTGGCCTCACATGGCGCCACCCTACGCCTAGACTTCTTTGGGTAGTGCTTTTTATGAAATTTTACATTATTTTTTTAGTGCATTATTAAAACGTCAAATTTTTTTTTTTGTTAAATAGTTTTTAATTTTTTTTCTTCTAAATGCCAAAAAACTGCCGTGCCTCACACACAATCGTTGGTCACTCACGATTACAATTAATAAGTAAAACTCATTCAACAATAACAACAACAACAAAAAAAGATTCCCTTTATGTTTTGCACGTTTTACTCTTTAAAAAGGAGAGGGGGGGGGGAAGTGACGAGAAAGCTGAAAACGAAATCCTTTGTTGAAAATTTCCTGATCAACTCGGGTGATTAACGGCCGAAACTCCTCCCCTCCCTCCCCCCTCAGCCACCGACCCAGCCGCCCCCTCTAGCCCCCAACCTGCGTGAGCTCTTCTCATTGGTTGGTTCTAGCCCCCAACCTGCGTGAGCTCTTCTCATTGGTTGGTTTCGCTGCCATCTCGACCGATTCCTTTACGTTTTTGTTTTTTCTCTCCCCCCTCCAGAGCCCGCGACCACCAGGGGACGGCACTGTTCTGTCCACTTCCGGTGCCGTAGCGAGTAATTGCCGACTCCTACAAAAAGCATTTGTCTTTCCGACAAAGCATCAAACAGCCGGGGGAAAAAAAAAAAAGATATTCCATCTAGACTTGTGTTAAACGGCCACGAGAACCTCTACCAGCAGACGCGATGGTGGCGTTTCGATTATCCGGGCTTAGAAATAAACAAGATGGGGAAAAAATCAAGCCAGACCGTTTACGGTTGATTCGGGTATTAAAGGTGTTTCTCTCCCACCAATAAATGGGACTTGAATTCAAAGTCGAGGACAATTTCATCGTATAAAGAATCAGATCAAATAGATGAGAGAATCAGAGAGGATTGAAAAGAAAGGAAATTAAAAAAAAAAAAAAATGGGAAAAACCAAAAGTCGTTTAAAGACCGGCTTAACAATGCCAGGACTTGGAGCAAGTGCAGTGTCTGATCATGAGCGGAAAGAAAGAAGGGGTGGAGGGGAGAGGGGGTATGATTTATTTAGTTCCAGTAAAACAATTTATCGAGTTGAACTTGATGGGGTTGGAAAAACGTATATTTAAACGAGCCCCCCCCCCGCCCCCTCCCACCCCCCCGCCCCAGCCCCCGCCTTGAAACCATGATTGGCTGTACATGTTTAAAATGGACGCCAAGTGATGGACGCACCAGTGCCGATGTGAGCTAAAAGCGATTCATTTGTATTGAACAGTTGGCTCGTTTCCGATCTGAGTCAAGTATTAGAGATGAGCAATGGACGCGATGACGCTGAAACATCCAAACCGAAACAAGGAAATCATGGTTTAGAGAGTCGATAAGCCACTTTCACTATTGAAGTAACGTACTCGTCAACAGTCAACATCCTACCTAGAACTGAATGAGTGAATGAATGAATGAATGAGTGAGTGAATGAATGAATGAAATAATCCTGCATCTCCTTAGGATAAGAGCCATCTTTCCCGGTGATGAGAATTCTCATATTCTTGGGATGGAAACTAGTTTCTTTGCGTGATAAAGAGTTATCTCAAGTTTGTTATTGATTTTGAAACAATTACAACAACCAAAAAACAGCCCGTACTTGGACTTGAGACGTTATAGTCTTCTTAATGTTTATTGTACCTTCAGCTTTATTGTACCTTACGTTTTATTGTACCTTACGTTTTATTGTACCTTACGTTTTATTGTACCTTACGTCTATTGTACCTTACGTCTATTGTACCTTACGTCTATTGTACCTTACGTCTATTTTACCTTACGTCTATTTTACCTTACGTTTATTGTACCCTACGCCTATTGTACCCTTCGTTTTATTGTACCTTACGTTTTATTGTACCTTACGTTTTATTGTAACTTACGTCTAATGTACCTTACGTCTATTGTACCTTACGTCTATTGTACCTTACGTCTATTGTACCTTATGTCTATTGTACTGTAGATCTATTGTACTGTAGGTCTATTGTACCTTACGTCTATTGTACCTTACATCTATTGTACCTTACGTTTATTGTACCTTACGTTTATTGTACCTTACGCTTATTGTACCTTACGCTTATTGTACCTTACGTTTATTGTACCTTACGTTTATTGTACTTTATGTTTTATTGCATTTTACGTTTATTGTATTTTACGTTTATTGTACTTTATGTTTTATTGCATTTTACGTTTATTGTACTTTACACTTATTGTACTTTACGTTTATTGTACTTTACGTTTATTGTACTTTGCGGTTATTGTACCTTATGTTTATTGTACTTTATATTTATTGTACTTTATGTTTATTGTATTTTACAGTTATTGTACCTTATGTTTATTTTACCTTATGTTCATTGTATTTATGTTTATTGTACCTTATGTTTATTGTACTTTATGTTTTATTGTATTTATGTTTATTGTACCTTACGTTTATTGTACTTTACGTTTATTGTACTTTATGTGCTTAGTTTATTACGTTTTTTTTCATTTCATTTTTGCTTCATATTTTTTTTTTTTACTTATCATGTGTTTGTTGTACGCAAACGAAGTCTTTTAGCCGGCACGTTCGATGTTTTATGGCGCAGTTTACCCCAAGTTCCCTCTTACCTCGTGTTTTTCTTTACCTCTTAATGAGAGCTATCTCCTCATTGACACATAGGATAAAGAAGAAGAGAGCCATCTCCTCATTGACACATATGATAAAGAAGAAGAGAGCCATCTCCTCATTGACACATAGGATAAAGAAGAAGGGAGCCATCTCCTCATTGACACATAGGATAAAGAAGAAGAGAGCCATCTCCTCATTGACACATATGATAAAGAAGAAGAGAGCCATCTCCTCATTGACACATAGGATAAAGAAGAAGAGAGCCATCTCCTCATTGACACATAGGATAAAGAAGAAGAGAGCCATCTCCTCATTGACACATAGGATAACGAAGAAGAGAGCCATCTCCTCATTGACACATAGGATAACGAAGAAGGGAGCCATCTCCTCATTGACACATAGAATAAAGAAGAAGAGAGCCATCTCCTCATTGACACATAGGATAAAGAAGAAGGGAGCCATCTCCTCATTGACACATAGGATAAAGAAGAAGGGAGCCATCTCCTCATTGACACATAGGATAAAGAAGAAGGGAGCCATCTCCTCATTGACACATAGGATAAAGAAGAAGAGAGCCATCTCCTCATTGACACATAGGATAAAGAAGAAGAGAGCCATCTCCTCATTGACACATAGGATAAAGAAGAAGAGAGCCATCTCCTCATTGACACATAGGATAAAGAAGAAGAGAGCCATCTCCTCATTGACACATAGGATAAAGAAGAAGAGAGCCATCTCCTCATTGACACATAGGATAAAGAAGAAGAGAGCCATCTCCTCATTGACACATAGGATAAAGAAGAAGAGAGCCATCTCCTCATTGACACATAGGATAAAGAAGAAGAGAGCCATCTCCTCATTGACACATAGGATAAAGAAGAAGAGAGCCATCTCCTCATTGACACATAGGATAAAGAAGAAGAGAGCCATCTCCTCATTGACACATAGGATAAAGAAGAAGAGAGCCATCTCCTCATTGACACATAGGATAAAGAAGAAGAGAGCCATCTCCTCATTGACACATAGGATAAAGAAGAAGAGAGCCATCTCCTCATTGACACATAGGATAAAGAAGAAGAGAGCCATCTCCTCATTGACACATAGGATAAAGAAGAAGAGAGCCATCTCCTCATTGACACATAGGAAAAAGAAGAAGAGAGCCATCTCCTCATTGACACATAGGATAAAGAAGAAGAGAGCCATCTCCTCATTTACACATAGGATAAAGAAGAAGGGAGCCATCTCCTCATTGACACATAGGATAAAGAAGAAGAGAGCCATCTCCTCATTGACACATAGGATAAAGAAGAAGGGAGCCATCTCCTCATTGACACAGGATAAAGAAGAACAGAGCCATCTCCTCATTGACACATAGGAAAAAGAAGAAGAGAGCCATCTCCTCATTGACACAAAGGATAAAGAAGAAGAGAGCCATCTCCTCATTGACACATAGGATAAAGAAGAAGAGAGCCATCTCCTCATTGACACATAGGAAAAAGAAGAAGAGAGCCATCTCCTCATTGACACATAGGAAAAAGAAGAAGGGAGCCATCTCCTCATTGACACATAGGATAAAGAAGAAGAGAGCCATCTCCTCATTGACACATAGGATAAAGAAGAAGGGAGCCATCTCCTCATTGACACATAGGATAAAGAAGAAGAGAGCCATCTCCTCATTGACACATAGGATAAAGAAGAAGAGAGCCATCTCCTCATTGACACATAGGATAAAGAAGAAGAGAGCCATCTCCTCATTGACACATAGGATAAAGAAGAAGAGAGCCATCTCCTCATTGACACATAGGATAAAGAAGAAGAGAGCCATCTCCTCATTGACACATAGGATAAAGAAGAAGAGAGCCATCTCCTCATTGACACATAGGATAAAGAAGAAGAGAGCCATCTCCTCATTGACACATAGGATAAAGAAGAAGAGAGCCATCTCCTCATTGACACATAGGATAAAGAAGAAGAGAGCCATCTCCTCATTGACACATAGGATAAAGAAGAAGAGAGCCATCTCCTCATTGACACATAGGATAAAGAAGAAGAGAGCCATCTCCTCATTGACACATAGGATAAAGAAGAAGAGAGCCATCTCCTCATTGACACATAGGATAAAGAAGAAGAGAGCCATCTCCTCATTGACACATAGGATAAAGAAGAAGAGAGCCATCTCCTCATTGACACATAGGATAAAGAAGAAGAGAGCCATCTCCTCATTGACACATAGGATAAAGAAGAAGAGAGCCATCTCCTCATTGACACATAGGATAAAGAAGAAGAGAGCCATCTCCTCATTGACACATAGGATAAAGAAGAAGGGAGCCATCTCCACATTGACACATAGGATAAAGAAGAAGGGAGCCATCTCCTAATTGACACAGGATAAAGAAGAAGGGAGCCATCTCCTCATTGACACATAGGATAAAGAAGAAGGGAGCCATCTCCTCATTGACACATAGGATAAAGAAGAAGGGAGCCATCTCCTCATTGAAACACACGATGAAGAAGAAGGGAGCCATCTCCTCATTGAGACACACGATGAAGAAGAAGGGAGCCATCTCCTCATTGAGACACACGATGAAGAAGAAGGGAGCCAACTCCTCATTGAGACACACGATGAAGAAGAAGGGAGCCATCTCCTCATTGTGACACACGATGAAGAAGAAGGGAGCCATCTCCTCATTGACACATAGGATAAAGAAGAAGGTAGACATCTCCTCATTGAGACACACGATAAAGAAGAAGGGAGCCAACTCCTCATTGAGACACACGATGAAGAAGAAGAGAGCCATCTCCTCATTGAGATACACGATGAAGAAGAAAGGAGCCATCTCCTCATTGAGACACACGATGAAGAAGAAGGGAGCCATCTCCTCATTGAGACACACGATGAAGAAGAAGGGAGCCATCTTCTCATTGAGACACAGGATAAAGAAGAAGAGAGCCATCTGCTCATTGTGACATAGGATCAAGAAGAAGAGAGCCATCTCCTCATTGTGACATAGGCTAAAGAAGAAGAGAGCCATCTCCTCATTGTGACATAGGCTAAAGAAGAAGAGAGCCATCTGCTCATTGTGACATAGGCTAAAGAAGAAGAGAGCCATCTCCTCATTGTGACATAGGCTAAAGAAGAAAAGAGCCATCTCCTTATTGTGACATAGGATCAAGAAGAAGAGAGCCATCTCCTCATTGTGACATAGGCTCAAGAAGAAGGGAGCCATCTCCTCATTGTGACATAGGCTAAAGAAGAAGAGAGCCATCTGCTAATTGTGACATAGGATAAAGAAGAAGAGAGCCATCTCCTCATTGTGACATAGGATAAAGAAGAAGAGAGCCATCTCCTCATTGTGTCATAGGATAAAGAAGAAGAGAGCCATCTGCTCATTGTGACATAGGATAAAGAAGAAGAGAGCAATCTCCTCATTGTGACATAGGCTAAAGAAGAAGAGAGCCATCTCCTCATTGTGACATAGGCTAAAGAAGAAGAGAGCCATCTCCTCATTGTGACATAGGCTCAAGAAGAAGAGAGCCATCTCCTCATTGTGACATAGGCTCAAGAAGAAGAGAGCCATCTCCTTATTGTGACATAGGCTAAAGAAGAAGAGAGCCATCTCCTTATTGTGACATAGGCTAAAGAAGAAGAGAGCCATCTCCTCATTGTGACATAGGCTAAAGAAGAAGAGAGCCATCTCCTCATTGTGACATAGGCTAAAGAAGAAGAGAGCCATCTCCTCATTGTGACATAGGCTAAAGAAGAAGAGAGCCATCTCCTCATTGTGACATAGGCTAAAGAAGAAGAGAGCCATCTCCTCATTGTGACATAGGCTAAAGAAGAAGAGAGCCATCTCCTCATTGTGACATAGGCTAAAGAAGAAGAGAGCCATCTCCTCATTGTGACATAGGCTAAAGAAGAAGAGAGCCATCTCCTCATTGTGACATAGGCTAAAGAAGAAGAGAGCCATCTCCTCATTGTGACATAGGCTAAAGAAGAAGAGAGCCATCTCCTCATTGTGACATAGGCTAAAGAAGAAGAGAGCCATCTCCTCATTGTGACATAGGCTAAAGAAGAAGAGAGCCATCTCCTCATTGTGACATAGGCTAAAGAAGAAGAGAGCCATCTCCTCATTGTGACATAGGCTAAAGAAGAAGAGAGCCATCTCCTCATTGTGACATAGGCTAAAGAAGAAGAGAGCCATCTCCTCATTGTGACATAGGCTAAAGAAGAAGAGAGCCATCTCCTCATTGTGACATAGGCTAAAGAAGAAGAGAGCCATCTCCTCATTGTGACATAGGCTAAAGAAGAAGAGAGCCATCTCCTCATTGTGACATAGGCTAAAGAAGAAGAGAGCCATCTCCTCATTGTGACATAGGCTAAAGAAGAAGAGAGCCATCTCCTCATTGTGACATAGGCTAAAGAAGAAGAGAGCCATCTCCTCATTGTGACATAGGATAAAGAAGAAGAGAGCCATCTCCTCATTGTGACATAGGATAAAGAAGAAGAGAGCCATCTCCTCATTGTGACATAGGATAAAGAAGAAGAGAGCCATCTGCTCATTGTGACATAGGCTAAAGAAGAAGAGAGCCATCTCCTTATTGTGACATAGGCTAAAGAAGAAGAGAGCCATCTCCTTATTGTGACATAGGCTAAAGAAGAAGAGAGCCATCTCCTCATTGTGACATAGGCTAAAGAAGAAGAGAGCCATCTCCTCATTGTGACATAGGCTAAAGAAGAAGAGAGCCATCTCCTCATTGTGACATAGGATAAAGAAGAAGAGAGCCATCTCCTCATTGTGACATAGGATAAAGAAGAAGAGAGCCATCTCCTCATTGTGACATAGGATAAAGAAGAAGAGAGCCATCTGCTCATTGTGACATAGGCTAAAGAAGAAGAGAGCCATCTCCTCATTGTGACATAGGCTAAAGAAGAAGAGAGCCATCTGCTCATTGTGACATAGGCTTAAGAAGAAGAGAGCCATCTCCTCATTGTGACATAGGCTAAAGAAGAAGAGAGCCATAAACTTATTGTGACATAGGCTAAAGAAGAAGAGAGCCATCTCCTCATTGTGACATAGGCTCAAGAAGAAGGGAGCCATCTCCTCATTGTGACATAGGATAAAGAAGAAGAGAGCCATCTCCTCATTGTGACATAGGCTAAAGAAGAAGAGAGCCATCTCCTCATTGTGACATAGGATACAGAAGAAGAGAGCCATCTCCTCATTGTGACATAGGATCAAGAAGAAGAGAGCCATCTCCTCATTGTGACATATGCTCAAGAAGAAGGGAGCCATCTCCTCATTGTGACATATGCTAAAGAAGAAGAGAGCCATCTGCTCATTGTGACATAGGATAAAGAAGAAGAGAGCCATCTCCTCATTGTGACATAGGATAAAGAAGAAGAGAGCCATCTCCTCATTGTGACATAGGATAAAGAAGAAGAGAGCCATCTGCTCATTGTGACATAGGATAAAGAAGAAGAGAGCAATCTCCTCATTGTGACATAGGCTAAAGAAGAAGAGAGCCATCTCCTCATTGTGACATAGGCTAAAGAAGAAGAGAGCCATCTCCTCATTGTGACATAGGCTCAAGAAGAAGAGAGCCATCTCCTCATTGTGACATAGGCTCAAGAAGAAGAGAGCCATCTCCTCATTGTGACATAGGCTCAAGAAGAAGAGAGCCATCTCCTCATTGTGACATAGGCTCAAGAAGAAGAGAGCCATCTCCTCATTGTGACATAGGCTCAAGAAGAAGAGAGCCATCTCCTCATTGTGACATAGGCTCAAGAAGAAGAGAGCCATCTCCTCATTGTGACATAGGCTCAAGAAGAAGAGAGCCATCTCCTCATTGTGACATAGGCTCAAGAAGAAGAGAGCCATCTCCTCATTGTGACATAGGCTCAAGAAGAAGAGAGCCATCTCCTCATTGTGACATAGGCTCAAGAAGAAGAGAGCCATCTCCTCATTGTGACATAGGCTCAAGAAGAAGAGAGCCATCTCCTCATTGTGACATAGGCTCAAGAAGAAGAGAGCCATCTCCTCATTGTGACATAGGCTCAAGAAGAAGAGAGCCATCTCCTCATTGTGACATAGGCTCAAGAAGAAGAGAGCCATCTCCTCATTGTGACATAGGCTCAAGAAGAAGAGAGCCATCTCCTCATTGTGACATAGGCTCAAGAAGAAGAGAGCCATCTCCTCATTGTGACATAGGCTCAAGAAGAAGAGAGCCATCTCCTCATTGTGACATAGGCTCAAGAAGAAGAGAGCCATCTCCTCATTGTGACATAGGCTCAAGAAGAAGAGAGCCATCTCCTCATTGTGACATAGGCTCAAGAAGAAGAGAGCCATCTCCTCATTGTGACATAGGCTCAAGAAGAAGAGAGCCATCTCCTCATTGTGACATAGGCTCAAGAAGAAGAGAGCCATCTCCTCATTGTGACATAGGCTCAAGAAGAAGAGAGCCATCTCCTCATTGTGACATAGGCTCAAGAAGAAGAGAGCCATCTGCTCATTGTGACATAGGCTCAAGAAGAAGAGAGCCATCTCCTCATTGTGACATAGGCTCAAGAAGAAGAGAGCCATCTCCTTTTTGTGACATCGGCTAAAGAAGAAGAGGGCCATCTGCTCATTGTGACATAGGCTCAAGAAGAAGAGAGCCATCTCCTCATTGTGACATAGGCTCAAGAAGAAGAGAGCCATCTCCTCATTGTGACATAGGCTCAAGAAGAAGAGAGTCATCTCCTCATTGTGACATAGGCTCAAGAAGAAGAGAGCCATCTCCTCATTGTGACATAGGCTTTAGAAGAAGCGAGCCATCTGCTCATTGTGACATAGGCTCAAGAAGAAGAGAGCCATCTCCTCATTGTGACATAGGCTCAAGAAGAAGAGAGCCATCTCCTTATTGTGACATAGGCTCAAGAAGAAGAGAGCCATCTGCACATTGTGACATAGGCTAAAGAAGAAGAGAGCCATCTCCTCATTGTGACATAGGCTCAAGAAGAAGAGAGCCATCTCCTCATTGTGACATAGGCTCAAGAAGAAGAGAGCCATCTCCTCATTGTGACATAGGCTCAAGAAGAAGAGAGCCATCTCCTCATTGTGACATAGGCTCAAGAAGAAGAGAGCCATCTCCTCATTGTGACATAGGCTCAAGAAGAAGAGAGCCATCTGCTCATTGTGACATAGGCTCAAGATGAAGAGAGCCATCTGCTCATTGGATATAATCATGATGATGATTATTACGGTCGTTAATCTTTCACACCTGAAAATTTAAAAAAAAAATAAAATAAAATAAAAAACCAACACATGTTACTATGGCAACGCCCAGGCAGGCTGAAAGAGCTTCCATAATTAATCTTATCCCTAATTTCTTTATGAAGCATCTTTTTGTGTGTCTGCATCGGTCTCCAAGACACTTTTGTGTGTCTGCATCGGTCTCCAAGACACTTATGTGTGTCTTCATTGGTCGCTAAGAGACATTTGGTTTGTCTCCATTGGTCGCTAAGAGACATTAGGTGTGTCTTCATTGGTCGCTAAGAGACATTTGGTGTGTCTTCATTGGTCGCTAAGAGACATTAGGTGTGTCTTCATTCGTCGCTAAGAGACATTTTGTGTGTCTCCATTGGTCGCTAAGAGACATTTTGTGTGTCTCCATTGGTCGCTAAGAGACATTTTGTGTGTCTCCATTGGTCGCTAAGAGACATTTTGTGTGGCTTCATTGGTCGGTAAGAGACATTTGGTGTGTGTTCATAGGTCGCTAGGAGACATTTTGAGTTTCTCCATTGGTCGCTAAGAGACATTTTGTGTGGCTTAATTGGTCGCTAAGAGACATTTTCTGTGGCTTCATTGGTCGGTAAGAGACATTTGGTGTGTGTTCATAGGTCGCTAGGAGACATTTTGTGTGGCTCCACTGGTCGCTAAGAGACATTTCGTGTGGCTCCACTGGTCGCTAAGAGACATTTTGTGTGGCTCCACTGGTCGCTAAGAGACATTTTGTGTGGCTCCACTGGTCGCTAAGAGACATTTTGTGTGGCTCCACTGGTCGCTAAGAGACATTTTGTGTGGCTCCACTGGTCGCTAAGAGACATTTTGTGTGGCTCCACTGGTCGCTAAGAGACATTTTGTGTGGCTCCACTGGTCGCTAAGAGACATTTTGTGTGGCTCCACTGGTCGCTAAGAGACATTTTGTGTGGCTCCACTGGTCGCTAAGAGACATTTTGTGTGGCTCCACTGGTCGCTAAGAGACATTTTGTGTGGCTCCACTGGTCGCTAAGAGACATTTTGTGTGGCTCCACTGGTCGCTAAGAGACATTTTGTGTGGCTCCACTGGTCGCTAAGAGACATTTTGTGTGGCTCCACTGGTCGCTAAGAGACATTTTGTGTGGCTCCACTGGTCGCTAAGAGACATTTTGTGTGGCTCCACTGGTCGCTAAGAGACATTTTGTGTGGCTCCACTGGTCGCTAAGAGACATTTTGTGTGGCTCCACTGGTCGCTAAGAGACATTTTGTGTGGCTCCACTGGTCGCTAAGAGACATTTTGTGTGGCTCCACTGGTCGCTAAGAGACATTTTGTGTGGCTCCACTGGTCGCTAAGAGANGGGGGGGGGGGGGGGGGGGGGGGGGGGGGGGGGCTTGGTCAGAAGAACTGGTTTTGTAGGTTGTCCGGTTAAATGGCAGTTGTCGTTAATAGCAATGTTGCTTTGCGGACACGTAAGAGATGGGGGAAAGAAGAGGGGCAATTAATTTAAAACAACAACAACCTAAACGATCGACAGAGTTTAGACTTCAAGCTGTCTATACAATGCTGGTTTGATTTTAACCAGAGGCCTATCGAGGGGGTCTGGCGCCCGGGGACAAGATTCTAACTAGCTGGCGCCCGGGGACATCTTTCCCCCCCTGCCCCCCCTGCCCCCCCACCGCTACGCCTCTGATTTTAACTTATGAATATCCATACCTACCAAGACTTATTAATATCTATACCTACCAAGACTTACCAATATCTATACCTACCAAGACTTATGTATATTTTTACCAACCAAGACTTATGAATATTTATACCTGCCAAGACTTATGAATATCTATACCTACCAAGACTTATGAATATCTATACCTACCAAGACTTATGAATATCTATGCCCGCCAAGACTTATGAATATCTATACCTACCAAGACTTATGAATATCTATACCTACCAAGACTTATGAATATATATTCCTACCAAGACTTATGAAGCAATCCTGAAATACCATTTAAGAATTTTCAACGTGAAGCGTTTCTAAAAGTATTTTCTCAAACACCAAACTCAATCATTAAAGATGTACTCCCTCGTCACATCCTTCCTATACAAATCTTAAAACTACACGAGCAATTCAGTGTAACGTTCCTTATGGCCACGAGCAGCTGGTAGCACCAATGTTTGTAGCTTAGTAAAACAAGTCAAATATTTATATTATTCCGTTCCTGTTTTGGTTCGAGAATTTAATGTATCGACCGGATGTTTATATTCGAACCACCTGCAATCAACAGAACGTTAGAAAAACAGATGTTTTTCGTTCATTTTGATTTAATTTCCAAGCTAGTTACAAAATTGTACAACTTGTTTACCATAGCAACACGTGACATGGTTACTAAGGACATATAAGTAACTGGAAGTGTAACTATTATTCAGTTTCTGTGGTCTTTGATTCATTATTCTTATTTTGGATAAACTATTTGGAAACATCAAATAAAAAGCTTCAACTGTTTTGGAAATGTAAACATGTATCGGTAAGTTTGCACATTTGTCTATTTTTTGTTTTTTCTGTTGCAATTACTAATTTAATAATCCCAGACTTAAATTGACAAATGTTTTAAGTTCATATTATAATCCTAGAGACAATTCATTTGCTTACAAAATGATTTTTTACTCATGATAATCTGTTTAAATAAGAAAACTGCAGCTGAATTTCTACATACACCTGGAATGAGAAAATGGAAACTAAATTTAATTAGGCCACAGCCAATTTGTCAATCTGGTTGTAAATCAGTTATATACCCCCCCCCCCTTCCTATACAAATCTTAAGTGATATATATCACCTTCTTATACACATTTTAAGTAATATATACCCACTTCTTATACAAATCTTAAGTGATATATACCACCTTCTTATACACATTTTAAGTAATATATACCCACTTCTTATACAAATCTTAAGTGATATATACCACCTTCTTATACACATTTTAAGTAATATATACCCACTTCTTATACAAATCTTAAGTGATATATACCACCTTCTTATACACATTTTAAGTAATATATACCCACTTCTTATACAAATCTTAAGTGATATATACCACCTTCTTATACACATTTTAAGTGATATATACCCACTTCTTATACAAATCTTAAGTTATATATACCCACTTATTATACAAATCTTAAGTTATATATACCCACTTATTACATACATCTTAAGGGATATATACCCACTTATTATACAAATCTTAAGTTATATATACCCACTTATTACATACATCTTAAGGGATATATACCCACTTCTTATACAAATCTTAAGTGATATATACCACCTTCTTATACACATTTTAAGTGATATATACCCACTTCTTATACAAATCTTAAGTTATATATACCCACTTATTATACAAATCTTAAGTTATATATACCCACTTATTACATACATCTTAAGGGATATATACCCACTTCTTATACAAATTCAAGTGATGCACATCTTTTTATACACATCTTAAGTGATATATACCCCCCCTTCCTATACAAATCTTAAGTGATATATACCACCTTCTTATACACATTTTAAGTAATATATACTCACTTCTTATACAAATCTTAAGTGATATATACCACCTTCTTATACACATTTTAAGTAATATATACCCACTTCTTATGCAAATCTTAAGTGATATATACCACCTTCTTATACACATTTTAATTGATATATACCCACTTCTTATACACATCTTAAGTGATATATACCACCTTCTTATACAAATCTTAAGTGATATATACCCACTTCTTATACAAATCTTAAGTGATATATACCACCTTCTTATACACATCTTAAGGGATATATACCCACTTCTTATACAAATCTTAAGTGATGTATACCCACTTCTTATACAAATTCAAGTGATGCACATCTTCTTATACACATCTTAAGTGATATGTACCCCCTTTTCATACAAATCTTAAGTGATAAATACCCCCACTTCCTATTTAAATCTTAATTCATGTATACCCCTTTCCTGTACTCATCTTAAGTGATATCCCCCCCCACCCCCCTTTTCGTGCACGTTTTTTCGAAATGGTATATTTATATAAAGAAGGCAGCATACACACCTATATATATATTTAATAACTTTACTGTATTTAATATATCAAAGCCCCTCCAAATAAAGCTATCCAATTCATCCATATAACAAAACAACCTATAATGCTATCCAATTTATCAAAAGCACATAACAATCTATAAGCTATCCAAATTATCCATAACACAAAACAACCTATAAAGCTATCCAATTTATCCGTAACACAAAACAACCTATAAAGCTATCCAATTTATCCGTAACACAAAAACAACCTATAAAGCTATCCAATTTATCCGTAACATAAAACAACCCATCAAGCTATCCGGTTATAAGCGCGCAGAGGTGTCACCAAGACGGTTGCTGTTACGTGGCGCCGCCACCGGCATCCAATGTTTCTTGTTTGATGTAATGCGACGCACTCCCCCCCCCCCCCCCCCCCCCCCCGGGCCACAGTTCTTAAGTGCAAGTGTTGAGCTGTAAGGGAGACTCGTACCGTTGTCTCACCTGCAGGTTCATTACCCAATCACTCACCTGGCTGACCTCGTCATCAAATGCGCGCGGTGAGGGTGTGTGGGGGTGTGTGGTGGGGGGCGGGGGGGGGAGGAGATAAAGAACTCGTCGCTGGTCCCCGGGGAGGCATCGCGGGGACATTCAC
Organism: Lymnaea stagnalis; assembly: GCA_964033795.1. Classification (NCBI taxonomy): domain Eukaryota; kingdom Metazoa; phylum Mollusca; class Gastropoda; family Lymnaeidae; genus Lymnaea; species Lymnaea stagnalis. The sequence continues at coordinate 1,315,606 of CAXITT010000148.1, read as the reverse complement.
CCCCGGATAGAGTTATCTGCCGTTTTATTGGGCTCTTTTAGTTGGTGGCGAGGCTCATTGTATGCTGGCCTGGGGGTGGTTTTACCGAGGAGATCTGGTCACAATAAGATGGATTTCATTCTCATGTAGATCTTTAAATAAAGTGTCATTGTCATGTAGAGCTTTAACTTAGGTGTCAATCTCAAGTAGATCTTTTAAAAAGGTGTCATTGTCATATAAATCTTTAAGTAAGGTGTCATTGTCATGTAGATCTTATAAATTGCGCCTTTCTCATGTATATCTTTAAAACAAATATGTCATTGTAATGTAAGTCTTCTAATTAGATGTCATTGTCATTTATATCTTTACATAATATTTCATTGTAATGTAAATCTTTAAATAAAGTGTGATTTTTGGAAGTTCTTTAAATAAAGTGTCATTTTCATGTTGATCTATAAATAAGGTGTCAAGGTCATGTAGATCTACTAAGATTCCATTGTCTTTAGATCTTTAAGCATTCTGTCATCTCATTTGGATCTTTAAACAAGGTGCCATTGTCATGTATATCTTTAGATGACCTTGTCATGTATATCTTTAAATGATGTGTCATGTAGATTTTTAGATGGCCTTGTCATGTAGATCTTTAGATGACCTTGTCATGTAGATCTTTAGATGGCCTTGTCATGTAGATCTTTAAATGACGTGTGTCATGTAGATCTTTGCAAAAGATGTCTTGTAGATTTAGTTCTAGTATAAATAATACAAGTCATCCACATCTTTCTGAAGCTCTTGTATATTCGTCTTCAGTGGATTGTCACTGGATTCAATAGAAATACTGAACTACTGGATTCAATAGAAGTACTGAACTACTGGATTCAATAGAAGTACTGAACTACTGGATTCAATAGAAGTACTGAACTACTGGATTCAATAGAAGTACTGAACTACTGGATTCAATAGAAGTACTGAACTACTGGGTTCCATAGAAATACTGAACTACTGGATTCAATAGAAGTACTGAAGTACTGGATTCAATAGAAGTACAGAAGTACTGGATTCAATAGAAGTACTGAACTACTGGATTCAATAGAAGTACTGAACTACTGGATTCAATAGAAGTACTGAACTACTGGATTCAATAGAAATACTGAACTACTGGATTCAATAGAAATACTGAACTACTGGATTCAATAGAAATACTGAACTACTGGATTCAATAGAAATACTGAACTACTGGATTCATTAGAAATACTGAACTACTGGATTCAATAGAAATACTGAACTACTGGATTCAATAGAAGTACTGAACTACTGGATTCAATAGAAGTACTGAACTACTGGATTCAATAGAAGTACTGAACTACTGGGTTCCATAGAAATACTGAACTACTGGATTCAATAGAAGTACTGAAGTACTGGATTCAATAGAAGTACAGAAGTACTGGATTCAATAGAAGTACTGAACTACTGGATTCAATAGAAGTACTGAACTACTGGATTCAATAGAAGTACTGAACTACTGGATTCAATAGAAATACTGAACTACTGGATTCAATAGAAATACTGAACTACTGGATTCAATAGAAATACTGAACTACTGGATTCAATAGAAATACTGAACTACTGGATTCATTAGAAATACTGAAGTACTGGATTCAATAGAAATACTGAACTACTGGATTCAATAGAAATACTGAACTACTTAGTTCAATAGAAATACTGAACTACTGGGTTCAATAGAAATACTGAACTACTGAGTTCAATAGAAATACTGAACTACTGGATTCAATAGAAATACTGAACTACTGGATTCAATAGAAATACTGAACTACTGGGTTCAATAGAAATACTGAACTACTGGGTTCAATAGAAATACTGAACTACTGGGTTCAATAGAAATACTGAACTACTGAGTTCAATAGAAATACTGAACTACTGGATTCAATAGAAATACTGAACTACTGGGTTCAATAGAAATACTGAACTACTGGATTCAATAGAAATACTGAACTACTGGATTCAATAGAAATACTGAACTACTGAGTTCAATAGAAATACTGAACTACTGGGTTCAATAGAAATACTGAACTACTGGATTCAATAGAAATACTGACCTACTGGATTCAATAGAAATACTGAACTACTGGATTCAATAGAAATACTGAACTACTGGGTTCAATAGAAATACTGAACTACTGAGTTCAATAGAAATACTGAACTACTGGATTCAATAGAAATACTGAACTACTGGATTCAATAGAAATACTGAACTACTGGGTTCAATAGAAATACTGAACTACTGGGTTCAATAGAAATACTGAACTACTGGGTTCAATAGAAATACTGAACTACTGAGTTCAATAGAAATACTGAACTACTGGATTCAATAGAAATACTGAACTACTGGGTTCAATAGAAATACTGAACTACTGGGTTCAATAGAAATACTGAACTACTGGGTTCAATAGAAATACTGAACTACTGAGTTCAATAGAAATACTGAACTACTG
>CAXITT010000148.1:1284179-1307933 GCA_964033795.1 Lymnaea stagnalis | reverse complement strand
CCCCCCCCCCCCCACAGTCCACAATCTACACCAGAAGACTGCTCGGGCCACTTTGACATCTAGTCAACTGTTCGCTGACCATATGTCATCACACCTGGCCACATGTCATCACACCTACATGTCATTACACCTGACCACATGCCATTACACCTGGCCACATGTCATTACACCTGACCGCATGCCATTACACCTGGCCGCATGTCATCACACCTGACCGCATGTCATCACACCTGACTGCATGTCATATTAAACTATAAATGAAACATCCACTACATAGTGTATAGAAATGTTCATCTACCACTACATAGTGTATAGAAATGTTCATCTACCTCTACATAGTGTATAGAAATGTTCATCTACCACGACATAGTGTATAGAAATGTTCATCTAGTCTTGGTGCACCCAAAACAGAATAAAACTGAACTAATGTGACGTCATTTGATCTGTTCTCTCCTTGATCTGTTTTCAAATCGATTTCTTTGTCCCTGAAACGAAGATAGACTACCTGTGCTGTGATCAATCAGGCATCTGCGGGCCGCAGTGCTTGACGTGGCGGGCGGCCCGCAGGGCGGCCCACCTTGGTCTATCGCGACAGTTCAACGACAACATCAACACCCGCCAAAGACGGGTCGGGGGGCTGAATTGGGACAAGTGAGGGAGGCACATCGCAACTGTAAAGCTTTAGGGGTTAGGGCCCACCTACAACCCATCTCCTGATCCCTCCGACCCCCCCACCCCCACCCACACCCCCACCCCCCTTTCACCATTTACGCCAATTCAAAAAAGAATAAAAGAAACCTTGCCCACCCCCTACCCCCACAAAAAATGTGTTTGTATTATTTATATCTTACGTTGCCATGGAAACAGAGGTGAGATATGCGAGATTTCGGGGTGGGGTTGGCCATGTGTCAAATATTTTAGGTTCTGTCTAGGTCCTGTCTAGGTCCAACGTTTTGTCATATGAATATTGACATGAAAGTTATTGAAAGGTGGAAAAAAAAAAAAACAAGCCTAAGAAAAAATGCAAATATTGGTGTATGNGGGGGGGGGGGGATACAATCGTTTGGAGGGTGGGGTGGGCTGGTGTTCAGCACCCACTGCAATATCTTGAGGTATTCCCGTAACGAGGGGAAAGTCAGTGAGGCTAGGATAATCTGAAACGCCGAGGGGGGAAAAAAAGGCCAAAAAGCAGCGCCCCCACGTATCTCGATTAATTGGTCAATTTTTATGCCCCCCCCCCCCCTTTTTCCCATTCGTTCCCGGCTGCCATTGAATGGGGCGTTCGACGTATTGGGCAATTCTGCTGGGCTCCGATTGTCAATGGGCTTAGGGGGCCTAAGGGACTGAATGGCCCTCGCTGTAGTCTGTCAATCCCGAGTTCTCTCGGGGAGAGAAATCGCTACGCGAGCCCAATGTAAGGGGTTTCATAAACTCAGCGGAACAGCTAAAGAAACATTTCAACGGGGCGAGGGACCCGGTGGAATCTCTGTGTATGGCGATTGGGGGTGGGGGTGGGGGAGGGGTAAGAAACGGGAGCGGAGAGGGGGTGGCCCCGGTGGGGGGGGGCTCTGGACTTATTATTAATATTATCATTATTCCAAAAGAATGTAACAGAAAACGAACTGTTCACGAGCTGGAAGGTGTCGCGGAAACGTATTAGCATTGAAACATGGCCACCAGATTTGATGGAAGGATTGTATCGGGAAGCTTTGAAGATTGTGATCAGTTGGATTGTCAAATGTGTGATGTTTGGGAAAGATGATGGCTGACTGATCTGGAGGCTATCAACGTCAACGATGTCAAAATATGGTATTGAAGTATTGCATGATCTTTTCATTTGCCGACAGTATTGAATTACTGTATGATCTTTTCAGTTGCTTACAGTATTGAATTACTGTATGATCTTTTCATTTGCTTTGAGCGTGGCGATCCTCATATCATTGTAAAGTTGGTGTCATATGATGCTAGTGTGATTTCCGTCATTAGGGCTGCATATTGGGTCAGTGGCGTAGCTGTGGTTAGTGCCACCCGGGGCGAGCCAATATTTTTACCGCCCCTTACAACAACAAAAAACATCTGTGGAGTTGGCCAAATATACAAAGAAAAAAAAAGTGGCTCCCTGGGCGGTTGCGCCCCCCCCCCACGCAGCCCCTGTCGACGCCACTGTATAGGCTGCGACTAAATTCTAAGCGTCCAAGATGCAGGAGTTTCAGCGCTGCTACATTTGGCACTTACTGAGTCTAACAGTAGCTGTGAAACTTCCCAGAGAACACGATAATCAACCTTCATCTGGCGAGAATCTCAGGCTTGACATTTCCCAGATTCACAAACCTCCTGGTGAGACAAATGTCTTATGCCATCACGCTGGGGAGACAAATGTCTTATGCCATCACGCTTTTCATGGGAGGCTGTGGCAGAAGTAGCTTATACTTGGGGGGGGGGGAGATTCCCTCATGGGGGGGGGGAGTTTCCCTCATTTGGGGGAGGGGGTTCTATGGTGAGGATCTAACACGGTTGTAATGGTAATCTTTTGTGTGTGTGTGTGTGTGCATTCGTCATTGTTATTACATCGTGACATCAACTCACCGCACGTCAATACATCGGACATCAAGACTTCACTGATCAAGACCTGATACACCACAGTATCAAACATCAAGACATCACACATCAAGACAATCACTCATCCAGAGAGTATCAAACATAAAGAAATAACTTATCCTTGCGTACACAATCTGTACATACCAATCCACCAATCCATCCCTGTGACGCTGCAGCCCATTTAGGGCTTTGGCCTGCCTCACTACTTCCTTCCCCTCAGACCTAACGGATGCTTTTCTTTTCCATGCTTGCGATTCCCAGCTGCTGCAGATCTTTGTCCACAGCATCCATCCATCTGAGCCTAGGTCTGCCTTTGAGCCGCTTTCCTCTCGGGTTTTGGGTGGTGCAGCCTCTTCACTCCTCTGTCTGCTCCTAGCGTGGGATCCTGATTTAGACAAAACAATTCTTGGTTGGTTCGTATTCTCCAAATCAACACACTGGCATTATTAACATCTAACGACTTCTGCGCATAGGTGATCATACATGACCAACGTCTCTTCACGCTTGTCACTGTCTGGCTCTGTTGGCTGTAGTCCACGTAATAAGCACTCTCGTGTTTAATGCAATGAGTTGGGCAAAAAACCCAAGTGTCCCATTGTCAATGGGGAGTGTTTACATAACGTCGATGACCTGTCCTCTCCTCCCCCACCCCACCCCCTCTGCTACATCCCGGCCCCCGGGGTGTGGGGGGGGTCAAGAGCCATAACATTTACCCATTAACGTGTTTCATTTCAAGTCATGGCCCATCAGCGGCGGCGACACGATGTCATACATGAAGCAATATCACCAGCACGAAACAGCTCGTGATTTCATTGGTAGTCAAAGGTCACATGACCGGCCACCAACCAATCACGGGATCGACTGGGGAAAAAAAAACAGGAAAAAAAACCCAGACAACTTCCGGCCGGCGATCGAGTGCTGGGTTATTGATGGTTTATTACGATGGAGAGACGCTTATGCAGATTCAGAACACCCCCCCCCCTGCACCCCATAAATGGGTTTCATTTCCCTTTTTTTTTCCATCTCGTCAAACTGTTTGTCTATTAGGCCGGCTAACGGGTTACCCGAGCCCCCATCCCACGTGCGCGGCTGTCGAGCGCCCACCGACTGCGAACAAAATTTCCCCCGTTTGTTATTGATGGTTTATTACGATGGAGAGACGCTTATGCAGATTCAGAACCCCCCCCCCCCCTGCACCCCATAAATGGGTTTCATTTCCCTTTTTTTTTCCATCTCGTCAAACTGTTTGTCTATTAGGCCGGCTAACGGGTTACCCGAGCCCCCATCGCACGTGCGCGGCTGACGAGCGCACACCGACTGCGAACAAAATTTCCCCAGTTGAAAGATGTGCGCGCGCACTGTGCAGTAATGGGACAATTAGAAGGGCCAATAACTCCCGATCAACACTGTCAAAAGACTTTATTTGGTGACTACAGGAGAGAAGAAGGGGGCGGTAGGGGCAGTGTGGGTGGGGGAGGGGGAGGAGGAGGAGGAGGAGGAGGGCGGTTTCTTCCGAATTTGGATAAATAACTCTGAGTGATGTGTCGAGGGCTTTATTGCTGGGACTCGGTCAATGAAAATGGCCTTCCGAGTCTTCACTCGGTCAAGCCTTCGCCATTGCCTCGAGATTCTACGGAGTGGTTTTGCTAGTTCGTGGTCTAGCCCTTTTTTCACCCCGTCACCTAGAGCAATAGCTGTACTTTGGAACATTAGCTTTACTTTGGAACAATAGCTTTACTTTGGAACAATAGCTTTACTTTGGAACAATAGCTGTAATTTGGAACAATAGCTGTACTTTGGAACAATAGCTGTACTTTGGAACAATAGCTGTACTTTGGAACAATAGCTGTACTTTGGAACAATAGCTTTACTTTGGAACAATAGCTGTACTTTGGAACAAAAGATGTACTTTGGAAAAATAGCTGTACTTTGGAACAATAGCTGTACTTTGGATTAATAGCTGTACTTTGGATTAATAGCTGTACTTTGGAACAATTGCTTTACTTTGGAACAAAAGCTTTACTTTGGAACAAAAGCTGTACTTTGGAACAATAGCTTTACTTTGAAACAATATCTGTACTTTGGATAAATAGCTTTACTTTGGAACAAAAGCTGTAACATATAACAATTACGTACAACCATTGCTTAACGTCTTGTTATTGGGACAGGCAGACACTAATGTAATCCCCACACATCCCCACCCCACACACATTTTTCTCCTCACTCAACTCTCAACGTCCGGGGGGGGGGGTCACAACCTCTCCCCGTCCACCAGGGATGTTACCCTTGGCCGTGATTGGGGCCCCTAATGAAAATGTCTCCCAAAGTTCCACTAATAAAGCGGGGCCGTGTCTAGGGGTCCCCATTAGGTCTCAGGCGCGGATTACTGCCCTCGCCATGGGGGGCTCGGCGGTGAGACGTTGGCTCTTGGCTCCTGATGGAAGTCGAGCCATTGATTTCAGACTCCTGATCGGGGACGACGACTTGTCCCGTCTCGTCTGTGATGGTAGAAGGGAAGTATTGTAGTGAAATGTCTCATCTCATCTGTGATGGTAGAAGGGAACTATTGTAGTGAAATGTCTCATCTCATCTGTGATGGTAGAAGGGAACTATTGTAGTGAAATGGCTCATCTCATCTGTGATGGTAGAAGGGAAGTATTGTAGTGAAATGTCTCATCTCATCTGTGATGGTAGAAGGGAACTAATGTAGTGAAATGTCTCATCTCATCGGTGGTGACAAATCGAGGCTTCTGATGGTAACTGGACACCTCATCTCATCTCATCTGTGGTGTTAGACAAATCGAGGCTTCTGATGGTAACTGGACATCTCATCTGTGGTGTTGGACAAATCGAGGCTTCTGATGGTAACTGGACACCTAATCTCATCTGTGGTGTTAGACAAATTGAGGCTTCTGATGGTAACTGGACACCTCATCTCATCTGTGGTGTTAGACAAATTGAGGCTTCTGATGGTGGCAAAACTCAAATTAAAAAAAAAAAAATTATTTAAAACATCTTTTAAAAAAATGACATTTTAAAGATGAAAATAATGAACAAAAATTAATTTGGTCAAACATTTGACCTAAAACATAATTCAACTACAGAATGGTGTGCTAGTTACATACAGTCATGTCTGAGAGATGACCTACTAAACATAATTCAACTACAGAATGGTGTGCTAGTTAAATACAGTCATGTCTGAGAGATGAGAAAGTAAATTTGAACATCCAGACCTGCGGATTACAAGTTCCGTGTTTGAAGACAAAGCAGGCGATGACGTTATATTTCAACGGACGTGTGTTCACGTGAGATAAACGTCAACAGGGTAGGGGGAGGGGGGGGCCTCTGCCGTGGTCACGTGATCCGATAAAGGTCTGACATGCTGTGTTCCATTATTGGTGATAAACTAACTTTCTCGAATCTCTGACACCCGCAACCCCTTGCAACCACACCCCCAGGCCTGGCTTGTCATGACATTCAGGAAGTCTACCCCCATTACCCCCTTCTCCATTCTCCCCCACGTTATCCCCCCCCCCCTCTCCGATGGGGGACATTTGTTTTCATACACCATCACTAAAACCCTGCGTTTCCGCGAGTGCTCGCCCATGACCGCACGTGGTGCCGGTCACACCCCCAGGCCTGGCTTGTCATGCCATTCAGGAAGTCCACCCCCATTCCCCCCTTCTCCATTCCCCCCCACGTTATCCCCCCCCCCCTCTCCGATGGGGGACATTTGTTTTCATACACCATCACTAAAACCCTGCGTTTCCGCGAGTGCTCGCCCATGACCGCACGTGGTGCCGGCGCCCCCACCGTTCAACTGAGCCCGCGCTTGTAAATATATTGGCCCGTAGAAGACAGATAGCCCGGGTTGTCAGCGCCCCTGTAATCGAACACTCATCAATGTCAGGGCAATACGTTCTCACAGGGGCGGGTCTGTAGGTTGGGTTGTTGTTGTAAAGGAACTAGAGATTAACACACAATTTTGAAATTTCAATGATAGCCGCATAGGCGGAGTGTTACTATTAAAATTTGCAACGACTCCGACCGGATTGACTTGGAATGACGTGTGGCTACAACTTAATAGTATACGTGTTAAAAAAAATAAATTTAGTTTTAAATCTCTGGCCTCATTTGAGGATAACTGGATGCCTCGTTATTTTTAAATCCGGAATTTTTATTGTCCTCACGGAAAATGAACGTGCAATTAAACATTTGTTATAAGCCGCAAAGGCAAATATGGGAGTCTTACAAAGTGCATTGCTTATTGGCATGCTTTGTACAATATACGAATGAATAGTCTAAAGTTTGGAGTCTTGCATCGGTCGCGTTATAACGGGGTATTAGATCAATGTTTGAATGAATAGTCTAAAGTTTGGAGTCGTGCATCGGTCGCGTTATAACGGGGTATTAGATCAATGTTTGAATGAATAGTCTAAAGTTTGGAGTCGTGCATCGGTCGCGTAATAACGGGGTATTAGATCAATGTTTGAATGAATAGTCTAAAGTTTGGAGTCGTGCATCGGTCGCGTTATAACGGGGTATTAGATCAATGTTTGAATGAATAGTCTAAAGTTTGGAGTTGTGCATCGGTCGCGTAATAACGGGGTATTAGATTAATGTTTGAATGAATAGTCTAAAGTTTGGAGTCGTGCATCGGTCGCGTTATAACGGGGTATTAGATCAATGTTTGAATGAATAGTGTAAAGTTTGGAGTCGTGCATCGGTCGCGTTATAACGGGGTATTAGATCAATGTTTGAATGAATAGTCTAAAGTTTGGAGTCGTGCATCGGCCGCGTTAAATCCGAATTCGAGTCTTATAGAGGGTTGCGTTATAGTGGGGCTCCAGTGGATAGGTGGGGTGTTGAGGAGATGTTTGGGGAGCTGTCTAAAGAAGTGTTTGGGGAGCTGTCTAAAGAAGTGTCTTGGGAGCTATCTAAAGAAATGTTTGGGGAGCTATCTAAAGAAGTGTTTGGGGAGCTGTCTAAAGAAGTGTTTGTGGAGCTGTCTAAAGAAGTGTTTGGGGAGCTGTCTAAAGAAGTGTCTTGGGAGCTATCTAAAGAAATGTTTGGGGGGCTGTCTAAAGAAGTGTTTGGGGAGCTGTCTAAAGAAGTGTTTGGGGAGCTGTCTAAAGAAGTGTTTGGGGAGCTGTCTAAAGAAGTGTTTGGGGAGCTATCTAAAGAAGTGTTTGGTTAGCTGTCTAAAGAAGTGTTTGAGTAGGTGTCTAAAGAAGGGTTTGAGAAGGTGTTTGAGTCTATGCTTGGTTACGTGTTTGCGTCAATGTTTGAGGGGGTGTTTAGTCTGTGTTTGTGGAGGTGTTTAAGGAGATGTTTGAGTCTGTGCTTGAGGAGATGTTTGACTCTGTGTTTGAGGAGCCATCTAAGGAGGTTCCCGAAGAGGGACAAACCAATGAATCTTTGTATACGGACATTTGAGAACAAAACGAACAGACCAACAGCTAACCTAAGTCCTATAAGTCCCAATATTCGATCTCGTGTTAAAAAAAAAAAAAAAATGGACCAGGCAGCTCCTGTCCCCTCCTTTGTTTCGAGTGGCTCCGTCACCCAAGTGAAGACCGCATTTCCTCCAGTGATAGGGCGCCACTCTACCCGCCGACCGTGTTCTGTTGTGGCACTCGGAAGCCAGGGCCAGAGGAAACACGGCAAGCAGTGTTTGAAGCACGCGAGCTAAATGGGAACTTAACGAAGCCAGCATCGATTTTTGTTCATGTTGCTTTTTTTCCCCCTCCATACTCACCCGACCGGTGGAGGACGCCCACCCTCCCTCCATGTTCACCCGACCGGTGGAGGACGCCCACCCTCCCTCCATACTCACCCCGTTAAACACTCTTGCCAGTGTTTTAGCACTTCCTCCCGGGAATAGACTGACACGTTTTTGTTTCAATCAACATCTCTCACGTGACCTGAGCCACATATGAACATTTCCGAGTGCCAGTGTAAAAGCGACCTGAGCCACATATGAACATTTCCGAGTGCCATTGTAACTGTGACCTTGGCCACATATGAACATTTCCGAGGGCCATTGTAGCTGTGACCTGGGCCACATATGAATATTCTCGATTGCCTTTGTAACTGCAACCTGAGCCAGTTATGAACATTATCGAGTGCCATTGTAGCTGTGACCTGAGCCACATATGAACATTTGCCGAGTGCCATTGTAGCTGTGACCTGAGCCACATATGAACATTTGCCCAGTGCCATTGTAGCTGTGACCTGGGTAACATATGAACATTTGCTGAGTGCCATTGTAGCTGTGACCTGGGCCACATATGAACATTTGCTGAGTGCCATTGTAGCTGTGACCTGGGTAACATATGAACATTGCTGAGTGCCAATGTAGCTGTGACCTGGGTAACATATGAACATTGCTGAGTGCCAATGTAGCAGTGACATATGAACATTGTTGAGGTCAGGTCACGGACAGCACCGTGTGAACATGACCATCGTCGTGTGCTGTAATCCACATCAATTAACACACAATGCATCGCTGTGTATCTCATGATCTGTGTATCTCTTTATTAACTACATGCATATCTTTATCTTCTGTTTATCTCTTTATTATCTATGCATGTATTTATTAACTATGTATCTATTTATTATTTATGTATCTCGTTTTTATCTATGGCAGTCCTGTAGATGTTGTCTTAACTCCAATGACAGTCTTGTAGACGTGGTCTCAACTCCCATGACAGTCCTGTAGATGTGGTCTCAACTCCCATGACAGTCCTGTAGATGTGGTCTCAGCTCCCATGACAGTCCCGTAGATGTGGGTTTCAACTCCCTTGACAGTCCCGTAGATGTGTTCTCAGCTCCCATGACAGTCCCGTAGATGTGGTCTCAACTCCCATGACAGTCCCGTATATGTGGGTCTCAACTCCCATAACAGACCCGTATATGTGGGTCTCAGCTCCCATGACAGTCCCGTATATGTGGGTCTCAGCTCCCATGACAGTCCCGTATATGTGGGTCTCAGCTCCCATGACAGTCCCGTATATGTGGGTCTCAGCTCCCATGACAGTCTCGTATATGTGGGTCTCAGCTCCCATGACAGTCTCGTATATGTGGGTCTCAGCTCCCATGACAGTCTCGTATATGTGGGTCTCAGCTCCCATGACAGTTCTTGTAGATGTGTTTGTCTCCCGTTTTTGTTTTGGTTGTCCGCTATTTAGTTTATAATTTGATGCACCAATTTCACCACCCCAAGTCGGTTGATACAAACAACTGGATACTAACAAACATTCAAACTTTCAAAGATAGTCTCATCACATCTTTCAAAAGGTCAACAAAATGGCCACCAATGGAACTTAAACAACAACCCACCAAAGCCATCCCAAGTCCCAAGCACCCCGGGTGGATGGGACCCGTTAGCCTTGGACGGCAACCCCTCTAAGAGAAGGCAAACTCTGAATTTAAACCAGGAGCCAGAATGATCAACAAATTGTTCGTGGGCCCCTCAAATATAAGAAGAATATAAGAAGAAGACATGCAACTGAATTCTACTCAAACGTAGTCTTTATCTGAAGTCGCTGGGAGACATTACTAGAACCGCTGTGGCCAAAGCACTCTGATTGGAAATTCGCAATCTATCACATTAATTAAGCACACATATACTGGAGTGCTGCGTTGCATTGAGATGGATGTATTTGCCTGGCCGCCTCTAGCCGCTCTCCAGAACAAACCAATGAAACGTTCTTGTGTACATGTACAACTCGTCACTTCCTGTTCGTAGAACTGATTGGTCTGGATTTAATTTGTACTATTGTATCTCAGTCTATGGACGACACTTTAAAATGAGCGCACTTATCTGTCCATATCAATGGCGCTGTGAGAAGGAAAAGATGCTCCAGGGGCGAAGACTGAATTTTGGCGCCATTTTCGAATAAACGTTTTGTATATGAATAATAACGCTTTTTGCGCCCCTTGATTTGGTGGCCTGGCGCCTACCCACCGTCTGCCCGATCAAGTCGCATGACTGCCCGATCAAGTTACGTTACCGCCCGATCAGGTCACATGACTGCCGGATCAAGTCACATGCCTGATAAATTCACGTTGTTGCCCGATCAAGTCACATGCCCGATCAAGTCACATGCCCGATCAAGTCATGTTGTTGCCCGATCAAGTCATGTTGTTGCCCGATCAAGTCATATGCCCGATCAAGTCACGTTGTTGCCCGATCAAGTCACGTTGTTGCCCGATCAAGTCAGATGCCCGATCAAGTCACGTTGTGTCCCGATCAACTTACGTTGTTGCCCGATCAAGTCATGCCCGATCAAGTCACGTTGTTGCCCGATCAAGTCACGTTGTTGCCCGATCAAGTCACGTTGTTGCCCGATCAAGTCACGTTGTTGCACAATCAAGTCACATGCCCGATCAAGTCATGTTGTTTCCCGATCAAGTCAAGTTGTTGCCCGATCAAGTCACATGCCCGATCAAGTCACATGCCCGATCAAGTCACATGCCCGATCAAGTCACGTTGTTGCCCGATCAAGTCAGATGCCCGATCAAGTTACGTTGTTTCCCGATCAAGTCACGTTGTTTCCCGATCAAGTCACGTTGTTGCCCGTTCAAGTCACGTTGTTGCCCGATCAAGTCACGTTGTTGCCCGATCAAGTCACGTTGTTTCCCGATCAAGTCACGTTGTTGCCTGATCAAGTCACGTTGTTGCCCGATAAAGTCACATTGTTGCCCGATCAAGTCACGTTGTTTCCCGATCAAGTCACGTTGTTACCCGATCAAGTCACGTTGTTACCCGATCAAGTCACTTTGCAAATCGGAGACACAAGAATTTCTTCGTTTTAAAATCTCCGCCAACCATTTTTGTAACAGCTCTCCGCACACCGCAACGGATTTTTGAACCGTTCAAACCGCTGTCGTCCGGTGTCAAGGATACAACGAAAATCAATGGCCAGCTAACAACCACTGCAGTGGTGTCCAATGGGTTGGGTGCCGCACGGCCCGTCCTGGGGCGCCGCCACAGCCTGCCACCACCACAACAACAAAATGTATCGGGGACGTCAGTGGCCGTGTGGCTGATTTAAAGACAGTTGAAAACTATTCTTGGATGATAAAGGCTTCACCGAGTCGGCCATTGGGACCAATACAATGGCGTTAGAAATGTATCGTAGACGCTAGACAAGTAAAGAGAGATGGTGTGTGCGCCGCTCTGAGGTGTGTGCGCCGCTCTGAGAATCAGCAGGGATGTTAATCAATCTGTTTAACTGCGGTAGTTTAGATGTAAGGTTGATGGAATGATGTTATGCGTCAATGATGGATGATGAGCAGTTTCGTCCTTCTCATGCGAACGTAACCATTGGTCGGTGAGTGTGTGGGTCGCTTTCCGGTTGTGTTTGGGTCGCTTGCCGGTTGTGTGTGGGTCGCTAGTCGGTTGTGTGTAAGCCATGAATGCTTGGCCCGACTTAGGAGACACTTGTTGTGGGGTCCCAGTTGGATTGTGGGGGTCAATTTGTCTTTTCCTTTCTGTGTGCTTCATTTGTGGGGTCCCAATTGAAGACCTTAGTGCTAAAAGTACTTAAGTCACAAAATAACCATTTTGAGATAATCAAGTTCAAATATTCAAAACGACCTTTAAATCAGGCAAGACATTCCATTATATTTCTGATTACTGCTACATATTTGTAGTGTTGTAGTGAATAGACCTGCACATTTTTAAGCTTTAAACCCTCATTTTTTTAAAGATATAGATAATTTAGTTTTTTGACTTGAGTACTTTTTGTCCTATTCCGTGACTTAGGTACTTCTTGCACTGAAACCAAACACTGGACTTAAGCACTTTTTCAACAAAATCATGTTTTTAAATACATTTTATTATATTATTAACACACAAAAACACACTTTAGTTGGAAAATAATGCTACTCTCAGCACAACTTAAGATGGCAAATGAGTCTACTCAATGTCATCAGTGTCACTCTTGTCTTCCTCTGTATCTTTACCTTTATTAGTACTATAAAAGGTAACATCATCTGGAATATTGACATGCGTTAACAATTAACAGTTCACATATGTCATTATATTTTGCTGTCTTGACAGGCAAAAAATTGATGTAAGCACAATCAGGTTTCGTTGAAAGGAGTGTTGAAAGTTTTTTCCCACTTTTAAAAGTATATATGACGTCTGAGCATTCTGCAGTCATAGAATTTCGGCTTAGTGGTACCTGGCCTCTTTCAATCTTCGCCCCTCTAAACTCACTAATAAGTCACTGGTTTTAGCAAGGGGTCATATGCTCTTTTATAGTCAAGGACTTTAACAACAGGGGTTCCATCTTCCATCATGTTGTCTGTTAGTGGATGTTCAGTGCAGTGACTGAATATGAAAAGCTGCTTCGTTCTTTGCCATTTTCTTTTCTGGGCCTTTGACGAATACTAGTGTCATCGTTTAGTAGTGTAGTAGGGAGGAATCAGACCTCATATTGGCGGCGCATTGACGGCGCATCGACGGCACAAGGACGGCGCCGCCAAGGGGCATAACCCGATAATGACTGCCTTATAAAAGTGACCTCCCTTTGTTGTCCGAGTGTAATTATTGTTGTATTGTTGTGTATGCTTAACTTTGTAATTAGTTTGATTAATTTTAAAAACAAAGACAAAAGAGGGCTTTTTATATTACTTTTATTATATTTTATGACAAGTGCATGATTCAACAGAATCATGATTGATTCAACAGAATCACAATTTTATTGCATAATTTTATTATAAGTGGTTCTCAAATTTCTATTGAGTGGTTCTCATTTTCTCTAATGAGTGGTTCTCATAGTGTTTTGGTTGTATAATTTCTTATATTTTTAATTAGTTTTCTTGTATATTTTAAGTGGTAATCACGATGTCGGGGTTGATTTTCTAATAAGTGGTACTCATTAGGTGTGACTCATAACGAGTTTTCTTCTAGTTATGGAATAATTCTGTTGTAACAGGATAAGTTTATTGAATTTTATTGATGAGTAAGCAAATATTTCTCATTTTCAGTAGGTTCTCGTTTACACTTATGCAACCCTGAAGATATATATTTGAGCCTCATGATCTGTATAAGACCATTAAATTCTGATAAAATTCTTTCAAAATTCTTTCATCTCAAAATCTGTGAATTTTGTCAGACATTTACAAGGACATTCTACTCTTGCAGGCTCCCTTGATGGCTTGACCTTGTTATCATAGGATGTGTGAGCTTCTCCTGAAATAATATGTTTTAAAATTTAATTCCATGGCATGGTCAATGTTATTTATCTTGTCTCATGCTAATAACAATAGAACACTGCCCTTCAACTGTCAATATAGATCTAGCCTAGTTTATAGTATAGTAATCCATTTTATTTTTTAGACACTTTATATAAAAGCAGTAGTATACTACTTTAACTTTAAGTTACTATATCACTATTTAAGAATAACTAAATGCAATATAAACGTTTGGTTATTAGTATTAGTATTAGGCATTAGGAGGCCTAAAACTACTAAAAGCAGGACAGTAATGAGTGAACAGTTATGTAATGCCATGCAGTGCCACTGCTGCTACTACTACTACTAGTTGATACTTGTGTAATCTTAAGTACTAAATTCTATAGACTAGAATATTAATATAAAAATATGACATAGAGTTGTGGGAGTTATATAGTTCTATTATATTTAAAAATGCTGACAATGTTTCAGTATCAGCTAAAAATACCTGGGCCTGGGTAAGACTAAGGTCTAAGTCTAATAATAGTAAGAGTTAATAGTTATCGATCGGGGCCGGGTCATCGTGACCCAGTTTGCGATAGTGTAATTTTAATATCCCCACAACAGTAAATTGATTTTAATAATATAAATATATTCTTACCTCTGACTTTAGCCAGCTTAATTACATTTCTTTTCCATTTTGATGGTGTTAGTCTTCTCTTTTTCGCTTTGGATTCATATTCAGTTTGGTCAGAGCTCGCCTCGTCCGCCATTTTGTTCGAGGTTTCAGACAACTAAATGCAGCTAAGTGATTGGCCAAGGGGAGATAAGAACTTTTAGCACCGAAACATAGGACTTCAGTACTTTTTGTCCATTAAATTTGATCATTCTTATTTTTGGTTTGTATAAAAAGGGGACTTAGGTACATTTTAACGTCTCCAAATTTATGCTATATATGGGGCTAAACCGGATAAGTAAAGGTCAACGTTTCGTTTGATTTTCAAAAAAATGTGACTTAAGTACTTTTAGCACTAGGGTAAGGGGACTTAGGTACATTTTAACGTCTCCAAATTTATGCTATATATGGGGCTAAACCGGATAAGTAAAGGTCAACGTTTCGTTTGATTTTCAAAAAAATGTGACTTAAGTACTTTTAGCACTAGGGAAGCATTATAAGACTGTTTCAAGGCTACAGCATAAAGCTTTCAATGAAGCAAGTTTAAATCGCTATAGTTTGAGGTTAAAAGGCTATAGTGTGAGGCTAACATGCTAAATGGCACTAGTTCGTCTCTCATAAATTACCCCCCCCCCCCGGTCCCCACAAAGGTAGCCCTTTAATTCATTACTATGTGTTCATTTTCACTTTTACGACAGTTGTCTTTGACAGTTGTCCAACATAACACTCAAGTTGAAAACTTGACATCGCTCCTTCAGGACGGCTTAAAAACTTGACCATTGACCCAAAATGAACACCTAAATTTTCTCCACGGTTGGACAGCTCCATCCACGGGTCTGATTTAAAAGGGGAAAAGGAAAAGGATTTTCCACAAGGCGATGACGTCCGAAGACAACGTGTACTCAGGCAGAAAATGGCCAGTCTGACACGGATTCATCACACCTGCATAACGACCGCTGACGGAAGCCATAACACTAGAGCAGTACAAAATCTTTTTTTTTGTTTGTTGTTGGTGCGGCCAAGGCCCTAACCAGTTGATTGGCGAACAACGGCCCGACCCCCCCCCCCCACTCACCCGTTCGTGGGGACTCATTACGGCCCTGGCATAAGTCGTGCTGTAAAAGTGTCTAAGGCTTGGCGAGGCGGACGAGGTCATTCAACCGTGACGCCCGAGAATTCTGCCCGGCGCGCTGGTTCCGTCATTATTTTCTCATTTTCTGCTTTTCATTAGTAGTTTTTACTGCCGGTCACGTGGTCGGTCGTGTTATTGGACTCTGGGGGCGGAGAAAAGAAGTCTGTTAGGCCGAGATCTGGAAAAAAAATGGGGGAAAAAAAGGGAGGAAAAAAAAGGGGGGGGGGGAGAAAAAAGTAACAGAAGATCGATGTGGTAAAGAATTGAGACCCCATCCAAACAACAGCAGCCAACTCAAGCCGTAGTCAAACAACTTAACATAACAACTGTTCGTTTAGTGCTAGCGGCTCCCTTACATGTTAGAATATATACACGGACTGTTGGCGCAAATCTCACTGATAAAATTTGGTCTTCATGTCGCGACTATTGACACAAATCTCACTGATATAATTTGGTCTTGATATCGCGACTATTGACACAAATCTCACTGATAAAATTTGGTCTTGATATCGCGACTATTGACACAAATCTCACTGATATAATTTGGTCTTGATATCGCGACTATTGACACAAATCTCACTGATAAGATTTGGTCTTGATATCGCGACTATTGACACAAATCTCACTGATATAATTTGGTCTTGATATCGCGACTATTGACACAAATCTCACTGATAAAATTTGGTCTTGATATCGCGACTATTGACACAAATCTCACTGATAAAATTTGGTCTTGATATCTCGACTATTGACACAAATCGTCTTGATATCGCGACTATTGACACAAATCTCACTGATAAAATTTGGTCTTGATATCGCGACTATTGACACAAATCTCACTGATAAAATTTGGTCTTGATATCTCGACTATTGACACAAATCTCACTGATAAAATTTGGTCTTGATATCTCGACTATTGACACAAATCTCACTGATAAAATTGGTCTCGATATCTTCTTTTCTTCTTCTTCTTCTATATTTTCAGGGCCCACGATCAATGTATTAATCATTTTGGCTCCCATGTTCGTAGAGGGGCTCTTGACAACTACCAATAATAACAACGATTCGCTGCTAATTGACCTTTGCCCTTATGGCACGTACTTTTTTTTCCCCCCGAAAACTGGAGCTGTACAGTTCATGGGCGTAACCCTGAAAGCGTTTACAACCAAGACACAAAGATTTCTAGAATGTACATTAAAATTAAGCGTTTAACGGCGCAGGTAATTAGCAGAGGCTGTTGCTCTTCATTCGAAGGACGGTGAATGCTTTGTCCCGGTTACAGATTAGTTGGGTAGCCAATAGTCTCCACACCAACTGACCAAAAGGAAGTTTGAGCATTTTCTGTTCTGTTGTCTCGTTCAGGGTGACATGTGTAGTCACCTGGTATTTTGCTGTTGTCGCCTCAAGTGAGGGGGGGGGGCATTACATGAGAAAGGCGTCTATCTCCTTTATTAATCCTGTATAATTTGGATCGGTTGTGTAGTACGGTCCCCGATGAGACCTGCCGGGTCGGACAATGGTCAAGGAATGGCTGTAATTAACACTGGCGGGAGGAGGCGATCCTGCTGTAGTACAATTAGGTTTGTGATGGGGGAGGGGGGGGCAGGAAGTTGACGGGGATCTTATGATTGGCATTGGGTGGGATGGGGGGGGGTCAGCAGGAGTCGGTGAGTTGTGGGGAGTCATCAGGAGTTGTGTGGGGTAAGCAGGAGTAAGGGAGATAGTAGGAGTAGGGGAGATAGCAGGAGTAGGGGAGATAGCGGAAGTAGGGGAGTCGTGAGATGTGGGGGAGTCATCAGGAGTTGTTTGGGGTGAGCAGAAGTAGGGGAGATAGCAGAAGTATGGGAGTTAGCAGGAGTTGGGGATTCATGAATAAGATAAGATAAGATTCTTTTATTGATTCAAATAAATGGAAATGTTTTTTGATTGCATTATATATTTTCAGCACATAAATAAAACAATTTGAAAACAAGACATTTATAATACATTATCTCAAACAGCCATTCAGTGAGTTCTCTTAGCCAAATCGGGGACTTATTAGTTCTCATGAAGATGTGCGACTTCAGAGGGAGCACGCCGGAAAATTCGTACAGATTGGGGAACAAAATAATTTTTATATTTGTCAGTCCTCGACCTGATGGAAATAATTCGTCCCGAACGGCCCTATCCTAAGTATCTGTGATGAAGAGGGTGGGATGTATCATCCATAATGTGTTTAGTTTTACAAAAACATATTTTTTTCAAATAGTTCTTCAAGTGAAGGATGTTTAGTTTGTGTTATGTTCCTAGCTTTCTTGATTAGTCGGTTTATGCGGTGTTTAATATCAGACGTTGAATTCCCACACCAGCAGGTCATACTGAAATTAAGTAAGCTTCCAATAGTTGCATTGTAGAGTAAGTTAGGGGAGTCAGCAGCAGTTTGGCAGTTAGTAGGCGTTTGAAAGTTAGCACGGGGTTTGGCAGTTAGTAGGAGTTTGTCAGCAGTAGTTTGTCCGTTAGCAGGAGTTTGTCCGTTAGCAGGAGTTTGTCCGTTAGCAGGAGTTTTGTCCGTTAGCAGGAGTTTGTCCGTTAGCAGGAGTTTGTCCGTTAGCAGGAGTTTTTCAGATAGCACAATTTTTTTTCAGTTAGCACGAGTTTGGCAGTTGGCAGGAGTGCGTTTGAGGGTGGGGGAGAGAAAGTTTGCGGAAAAGTAAGTTCTCACACAGACACAAGTATGCCACACAAGTATGTCACAAAAGTATGTCAGACTAGTATGTTACACAAGTATGCCACACAAGTATGTTACACAAGTATGCCACACAAGTATGCCACACAAGTATGTTACACAAGTATGCCACACAAGTATGTTACACAAGTATGCCACACAAGTATGTTACACAAGTATGCCACACAAGTATGTTACACAAGTATGCCACACAAGTATGTTACACAAGTATGCCACACAAGTATGTTACACAAGTATGCCACACAAGTATGTTACACAAGTATGCCACACAAGTATGTTACACAAGTATGCCACACAAGTATGTTACACAAGTATGCCACACAAGTATGTTACACAACTATGTCAATAGAAAATGGGGACTTCTGAGTGACAAACTCAGTATCTGAATGAAGGACTATAAATTTAATAGAAAACCTGAAACATTGGAGTGAAGAGCTAAGAATGGGAGGGAAAGAATGACAATTGAAATGAAAGACTCACAATTGAAGTTAAAGACTCCCAAATGAAATGAAAGACTCACAATTGATAGACTCCCAAATGAAATGAAAGACTCACAATTGAAGTTTAAGACTCCCAAATGAAATGAAAGACTCACAATTGAAATTGAAGTTTAAGACTCCCAACTGGAATGAAAGACTCACAATTGAAGTTAAAGACTCCGAAATGAAATGAAAGATTCACAATTGAAGTTAAAGACTCCCAAATGAAATTAAAGACTCACAATTGAAGTTTAAGACTCCCAAATGAAATGAAAGACTCACAATTGAAATTGAAGTTTAAGACTCCCAACTGTAATGAAGGACTCACAATTGAAGTTAAAGACTCCGAAATGAAATGAACGATTCACAATTGAAGTTAAAGACTCTTAAATGAAATTAAAGACTCACAATTGAAGTTTAAGACTCCCCAATGGAATGAAGGACTCACAATTGAAGTTAAAGACTCTCAAATGAAATGAAAGATATTCACAAATGATGTTAAAGACTCCCAAATGAAATGAAAGATTCACAATTGAAGTTAAAGACTCCTAAATGAAATGAAAGACTCACAATTGAAGTTAAAGACTCCCAAATGAAATGAAAGATTCACAATTGATGTTAAAGACTCCCAAATGAAATGAAAGACTCACAATTGAAGTTTAAGACTCTCAACTGGAATGAAAGACTCACAAATGAATTGTTAAAGACTCCCAATTGAAATGAAAGACTCACAATTAAATTTAAAGACTCCCAAATAAAATGAAAGACTCACAATTGAAGTTAAAGACTCACTATTGAAGTTAAAGACTCCCAAATGAAATGAAAGACTCACAATTGAAGTTAAAGACTCCCACATGAAATGAAAGACTCACAATTGAAGTTAAAGAATCCCAAATGAAATGAAAGACTCACAATTGAATTGTTAAAGACTCCCATATGAAATGAAAGACTCACAATTGAAGTTAAAGACTCCCAAATGAAATGAAAGACTCACAATTGAATTGTTAAAGAATCCCAAATGAAATGAAAGACTCACAATTGAAATGAAAGACTCCCAAATGAAATGAAAGACTCACAATTGAAGTGAAAGACTCCCAAATGAAATGAAAGACTCACAATTGAAGTTAAAGACTCACAATTGAAGTTAAAGTCTCCTAAATGAAATGAAAGACTCACATTTGAAGTTAAAGACTCCCAAATGAAATGAAAGACTCACAATTGAAGTTAAGGACTCCCATATGAAATGAAAGACTCACAATTGAATTGTTAAAGACTCCCAAATGAAATGAAAGTCTCACAATTGAAGTTAAAGACTCCCAAATGAAATGAAAGACTCACAATTGAATTGTTAAATACTCCCAAATGAAATGAAAGACTCACAATTGAAGTTAAAGACTCACAATTGAAGTTAAAGTCTCCCGAATGAAATGAAAGACTCATAATTGAAGTTAAAGTCTCCCAAATGAAATGAAAGACTCACAATTGAAGTTAAAGACTCACAATTGAAGTTAAAGTCTCCCAAATGAAATGAAAGACTCACAATTGAAGTTAAAGTCTCCCGAATGAAATGAAAGACTCATAATTGAAGTTAAAGTCTCCCAAATGAAATGAAAGACTCACAATTGAAGTTAAAGACTCACAATTGAAGTTAAAGTCTCCCAAATGAAATGAAAGACTCACAATTGAAGTTAAAATCTCCCAAATGAAATGAAAGACTCACAATTGAAGTTAAAGACTCCCAAATGAAATGAAAGACTCCCAATTCGAATTATAATTGGAATGGAAGACTTGGTATAGGAATATGAATTAGAGACACTAAAGTTGAGTTGAGGAAGGGGAGAGGGGGGTGTAAACTAGTTCCTAAGTCCATTTGTGACTTTTAGCGACATCCCAGTTGGCATGAGCAGCTACGGGCTTTTAGTGGCATCGCAGTCGCCTCGAGAAGCTATAGACTTTTAGCGATATGCCAGTGAGCACAAGAAGCAAGTGACTTCTAGCGACATCTCAGAGGGCATGAGAAAGCTAGAGACTTCTAGCGACATCTTAGATGGCATGAGAAGCTAGAGACTTCTAGCCACATCTCAGAGGGCATGAGAAGCTAGAGACTTCTAGCCACATCTCAGAGGGCATGAGAAGCTACAGACTTCTAGCCACATCGGCATGAGAAGCCAGAGACTTCTAGCGACATCTCAGAGGGCATGAGAAGCTAGAGACTTCTAGCGATATCTCAGAGGGCATGAGAAGCTAGAGACTTCTAGCCACACCTCAGAGGGCCAGGAGCAAGAGACAGTTCACCCACAACCGGGCTCTCTCAGTGGACGCTGGAAATGCCATTTCATCCATCTTCGCCTTCTCCGACCCACGTATTGACAGGTCTTATACGTTCACTGGAACAACTCTGATGAAGATTCAACAACCCCCAAAGGGGGGGGGGGAGCGCACTCGCACAATAAGCTCCCTTGTCAGCTTTACTGCTCCCACAGGTTCCATTCTCGCCCCCACAATCAGCGACCCTTGTTGGCTACACTTTTACCAATGAAACACAAACATCGGCATGGCGGGTAGGGGTCATCGCCATCATGATTCAAGTACCGCAACCCCCTAGCAGAATGAATTAATCACGCAGGGTGTTGTGCCCCTGCGTAAAAAAAAAAAAAAAAGGGGGGGTGCAGGGCGGGTAGGGGTCCTCGCCATCATGATTCAAGTACCGCAACCCCCTAGCAGAATGAATTAATCACGCAGGGTGTTGTGCCCCTGCGTAAAAAAAAAAAAAAAGGGGGGGAAGAAGAAGCCTCGTTAGCCCCCTGCTGAGGCGGTGTCGAGTCCCCACCGGGTGTCGTTTTCACCGGTACTCCATTGGAAATTGCCCAAGCTTTGTATTTTTCTATTTTTTTTTGGCGGGGCAGGAAATCGCTGATGTGGAAAAGTGGAAGAAGAATCCTCTCAACAAGATAACTTCGTTTCGTCTCAGTTGACTTACGGTGGCTTTTATCACCTGAGGGGATATTTTTTTTTTTTTTTTTTTTAAAAAAGGCCTTTAAAATGTGTCAGAGGGGGGACTCTTAGAATCGTTTATGACGCAGCGTTCCGTGGATGTCCGTGGCCATCAAGATGTCAGCATGGGGTCCTGTCAAAGATCGAACGTTGGCTGCAGGAACCAAGGGGATAATACCCGAGTCATTTAGACTCCCGAGCCCTGGTTAACCACGTCGATTCTGGCAGGGGAACTCGCAAAGAAATGTGTGTATCATGACCGGATAATAATAAATTGACCACTGACACAAGGAAAAAAAAAAAGTCAGATTAGGAGGTAACGGACGAATGACGACAGAAAACCATTTTAGTTTTAAAATATAAAAAATCTTATACATTTCACGATAAGAGATATTAATAAAAAAAAATTATAAAAAAATAATTTAAAAAAAACTCAGCTGAAAAAGCTTTACAAAAACTACTTTAGCCAGATATGGGTTTATAATAGGATTCAGTGATCTCGCCTTTAAGCTATCTGAGTCCGGACACACAAAAGGGTGGGAGTCTGTGACACCTGAAGTCTGTAATTGCCCAAAGCCATCAAGGTGGCAGCATGAGGCCCGACGTGGTGAGAGCGCCGTATCAGAGCATTCTCGGGGCCGGGGGCGGGGGGGGGCACTGCAGCGAGCCGAGTGTGAAATCGGCCATTGATGGGGAAAGTGGGTCCGATGAATCGCTCCGCAAAGGCTCGCGAGGTACGGGTGGGTCGCCGTGGCTGGCCGGACCTACAGGGATGACCCATTAGCTGACCGGACAGGCGGTCATTGTTCGGCCATCGGTGGGCC
The DNA here is from genome assembly GCA_964033795.1 of Lymnaea stagnalis. Classification (NCBI taxonomy): domain Eukaryota; kingdom Metazoa; phylum Mollusca; class Gastropoda; family Lymnaeidae; genus Lymnaea; species Lymnaea stagnalis. The sequence goes on along the minus strand of CAXITT010000148.1, from coordinate 1,285,318 downwards.
CTGATGGAGATACGGGGGGAGATTGGTGGGGTGGTCCGAAGAATTGACAGTAACTGATGGGGGCAGTGTGGCAGCTGACCATTACTGACCATCTCAGTGTAATGGCCAGTTCCCACGTGGACCGCACGTTGGTGGGACCGCTGGTGCCGTCAATAAAGGTTGGTCGCTCTCCACAGGTAGCGACAGCGAAGGTGCGAGGTTCGTGGAGACGAGACTTTCCGTTGCCAGGCGAGAATTGAGAAATAATTAAAACTTGTCACAGATCAATACAAGAGTTCACACGGAACTCTCGGGACATGTTGGGGTCATCTTGGTGTTTTATTGGTGTTATGTTGGTGTTTTATTGGTGTTATGTTTGTGTTATGTTGGTGTTTTTATTGGTTTTATATTGGTGTTTTATTGGTGTTATGTTGCTGTTATATTGGTATCATATTGGTATCATGTTGGTGTTGTGTTGGTGCTATGTTGTTGTGCCTGTGTGCTGTCAGACAGAGAGCTTGATCGCAAGGCTAAACTAAATATGTCATATTGTTTTATTATACCTATGACGTGGCCTATATTTTTTTACAACAACCTGGAGCTATTTTTAGCCACTACCATCGTCTCGGCTAGTATGGCCTTGAAATTGACGTAACCGAGTAATTTTTGCCGTGTCGCCCCCTTCCTTGTCCACCCTTTCTTGGCTGGGAAAAGGTTGTTTACATTCGAATGCGTTCCGTTTGTTCTAAAGAATGCATCATGTGACGCAATTTCTAGAATTTCTTTACTAGACCGTTCTGAGTTTTTTTCCTATTTCTTAGCAGAGAGACATAGTTGGATGGAGAGAGCATGAGAGAGAGAGAGAGAGAGAGAGAGAGAGAGAGAGAGAGAGAGAGAGAGAGAGACAGAGCCTTTTGCAATCAGAGACGTTATATCATGGTTTGTGTAAATCGATATTTGTTATTCGAGACGTGTACCCCTTTTTCTCTTGCTGTAAGTTGATACGGTATTTGGCATCTGTATTAGAATTTGTATTTTTATAGACATTTATTTGTATAATTAAATTAAATATTGTTAGTATCACTAAGTTTGGTACTGTGTTCTGCTCTCTCAGTCCTTTGCTACAAAGCCTACTGCACATACTGTCTCAGTCCTTTGCT
>CAXITT010000148.1:1250411-1273624 GCA_964033795.1 Lymnaea stagnalis | reverse complement strand
ACCCACAACCACAGCCACAACCACAGCCACAACCACAGCCACAACCACAGTCACAACCAAAACCACAGCCACAATCACAATCACAGTCACAACCACAACCACAACCACAGCCACAGCCACAACCACAGCCACAACCACAGCCACAATCACAATCACAGTCACAACCACAACTACAGCCACAACCACAGCCACAGCCACAACTACAGCCATAACCACAACTACAGTCACAACCACAACCACAACCACAGCCACAACCACAGCCACAACCACAGCCACAATCACAAACACAGTCACAACCACAACTACAGCCACAACCACAGCCACAGCCACAACTACAGCCATAACCACAACTACAGTCACAACCACAACCACAACCACAGCCACAACCACAACCACAGCCACAACCACAGCCGCAATCACAATCACAGTCACAACCACAACTACAGCCACAACCACAGCCACAACTACAGCCATAACCACAACTACAGTCACAGCCACAACCACAGTCACAACCACAACTACAGCCACAACCACAGCCACAACTACAGCCACAACCACAACTACAGACACAGCCACAACCACAGCCACAACCACAGCCACAACCACAACCACAACCACAACTACAGCCACAACCACAACCACAACCACATCCACAACTACAGTCACAGCCACAACCACAACCACAGTCACAACCACAACTACAGCCACAACCACAGCCACAACTACAGCCATAACCACAGCTACAGTCACAGCCACAACTACAGCCACAACCACGGCCACAACTACAGCCACAACCACAACTACAATCACAACCACAACTACAGCCACAACCACAACCACAGCCACAACCACAACCACAGTCACAACCACAACTACAGCCACAACCACAGCCACAACTACAGCCATAACCACAGCTACAGTCACAGCCACAACTACAGCCATAACCACGGCCACAACTACAGCCACAACCACAACTACAGTCACAACCACAACTACAGCCACAACCACAGCCACAACTACAGCCATAACCACAACTACAGTCACAGCCACAACCACAACCACAGCCACAACCACAACTACAGCCACAACCACAGCCACAACCACAGCCATAACCACAACCACAACCACAACCACAACCACAACCACAACCACAACCACAGCCACAACCACAACCACAACCACAACCACAGCCACAACCACAACTACAGCCACAACCACAGCCACAACTACAGCCATAACCACAACTACAGCCACAGCCACAACCACAACCACAGCCACAACCACAACTACAGCCACAACCACAGCCACAACTACAGCCATAACCACAACTACAGTCACAGCCACAACCACAACCACAGCCACAACCACAACTACAGCCACAACCACAGCCACAACTACAGCCATAACCACAACTACAGTCACAGCCACAACCACAACCACAGCCACAACCACAACTACAGCCACAACCACAGCCACAACTACAGCCATAACCACAACTACAGTCACAGCCACAACCACAACCACAGCCACAACCACAACTACAGCCACAACCACAGCCACAACTACAGCCATAACCACAACTACAGTCACAGCCACAACCACAACCACAGCCACAACCACAACTACAGCCACAACCACAGCCACAACTACAGCCATAACCACAACTACAGTCACAGCCACAACCACAACCACAGCCACAACCACAACTACAGCCACAACCACAGCCACAACTACAGCCATAACCACAACTACAGTCACAGCCACAACCACAACCACAGCCACAACCACAACTACAGCCACAACCACAGCCACAACTACAGCCATAACCACAACTACAGTCACAGCCACAACCACAACCACAGCCACAACCACAACTACAGCCACAACCACAGCCACAACTACAGCCATAACCACAACTACAGTCACAGCCACAACCACAACCACAGCCACAACCACAACTACAGCCACAACCACAGCCACAACTACAGCCATAACCACAACTACAGTCACAGCCACAACCACAACCACAGCCACAACCACAACTACAGCCACAACCACAGCCACAACTACAGCCATAACCACAACTACAGTCACAGCCACAACCACAACCACAGCCACAACCACAACTACAGCCACAACCACAGCCACAACTACAGCCATAACCACAACTACAGTCACAGCCACAACCACAACCACAGCCACAACCACAACTACAGCCACAACCACAGCCACAACTACAGCCACAACCACAACTACAGCCACAGCCACAACCACAACCACAGCCACAACCACAGCCACAACCACAGCCACAACCACAACCACAACCACAGCCACAGCCACAACCACAGCCACAACCACAACTACAGCCACAACCACAGCCACAACTACAGCCACAACCACAACTACAGCCACAACCACAGCCACAACTACAGCCACAACTACAGCCAAAACTACAGCCACAACTACAGCCACAACCACAACTACAGCCACAACTACAGCCACAACCACAGCCACAGCCACAACTACAGCCACAACCACAGCCACAACTACAGCCATAACCACAACTACAGCCACAACCACAGCCACAACTACAGCCATAACCACAACTACAGCCACAACCACAGCCACAACTACAGCCACAACTACAGCCATAACTACAGCCATAACCACAACTACAGTCACAGCCACAACCACAGTCACAACCACAACTACAGCCACAACCACAACTACAGTCACAGTCACAACCACAGCCACAGCCACAACCACTGACAATGACTTACCTACCAACGCCATTGGCATTCAATGGCTGCCGTGGCTGTCATGAAACGCCCTACTTTGCACGTACAGCCTACGGTGCACGGTACAGCCTACGGTGCACGGTACAGCCTGCGATACATGGTACAGCCTACGGTGCACGGTAAAACCTACTTTTCACGTTACAGCCTACGGTGCACGGTGCAACCTACTTTTCACGGTACAGCCTTACGAAACAGCAAGCTGGAATTGGAAGAAATGTGGAAACGGTTGTGAGATTTGGGGGGGGGGTGCAAGTGGTGCAATTTAAAGATATGGATTCTAAATGTCGTAAAAAGAGGTGGAAGTGTATGAAGGGTGGTAAACAATTGCTTTTGTCATTTCTGTCTCTTGAATTGAAATCCTGCAATAATTGAGAACTTCGGGAGGGCTTATGGGTAATGTGCCAGGCTTGGGGGGGGGGGGATATAAAAAAAAAAGGGGGTAAGGGGAGAAACTCTAAATTATTTTATTTAACAATTCTTCTTAGCCTTTAAAAAAACAAAAAATTTCGTAAGAATGAGGGTGACTGCTGGTGAGGGTGTCTGATGGTGAGGGTGACTGCTGGTGAGGATGACTGCTGGTGGTGAGGATGACTGCTGGTGGTGAGGGTGACTGCTGGTGGTGAGGGTGACTGCTGTTGAGGGTGACTGCTGGCGAGGATGACTGCTGGTGAGGGTGACTGCTGGTTAGGGTGTCTGCTGGTGAGGGTGACATCTGGTGAGGGTGAGTGCTGGTGTGAGGGTGATTGCTGTTGAGGGTGACTGCTGGTGAGGGTGACTGCTGGTGAGGGTGACTGCTGGTGAGGGTGACTGCTGATGAGGGTGACTGCTAGTGGTGAAGAGGGTGACTGCTGGTGATGGTGAATGCAGGTGGTGAGGGTGACTGCTGGTGAGGGTGTCTGCTATCCATTATCGGCAACAAGTAATCATGTTATTGCGTTCCTCCCGTTGATTTGGAAGTCATGCTGTGGCCGGGGTTTGTTAGCTTCGGGAGGACAGAACCTCCCTACTAGTCTGCCACGCCACGAAGAGGCAAAACTCCATGTGGACGCCCCCAAGTTTCCTCCCTACTAGTCTGCCACGCCACGAAGAGGCAAAAGTCCATGTGGACGCCCCCGAGTTTCCTCCCTACTAGTCTGCCACGCCACGAAGAGGCAAAAGTCCATGTGGACGCCCCCAAGTTTCCTCCCTACTAGTCTGCCACGCCACGAAGAGGCAAAAGTCCATGTGGACGCCCCCAAGTTTCCTCGGCGACGCTCCGCTTCCGCGGACAGACATCATTGAACACGCGATTTGAAGCTCAGACATCGGAAGCATCCTCTGATTGCTCGTGGTCAGCTGGTCAACACGAAGTGACCAACAATCACAAATCGCGTTCAGCAGATGAGATTCATTTCACCGTACTAATGTCAAACCAAATGTCACATTCCTTGTGACATTTAAATGAGTCACGCTCAGATTTTGCCCCACCCCCTCCCCCGACTTACCCACCCCCTTCTTAACCCGCCCCAAGGCTCTTCCCAAACACTTCACCCAAACATTGCCGCACGTGTGACACTTGCAAGTACGTTTCTGTTGCGAGAGTTTGTTGGGAACGTCTGTAATTAACGCAGACACAAGACGAGGGATGCACGGGGGCTTAGTGGGGCTGAGTGAAGGTGTTTAGAGCCCCGAGATGAAATAAGTGGCGTATCCTGGGCCCCCCGGATGGGGGCGTTTTTGTAAACCGATATCCTGTGCCGAGGTAAGAACGAAGGGTGGGCACCATGGGGGGATACGAGAATCGCGCTAAAAAGCTGGGCGCAAAGCAGAAAAATGGCGATAATTAGTTGTCAGGATCAACGTGGTATCTTTACAAAGGATCTCAAGTTGTCTAGATCACATAATGACAGCGTGTGGGGATTACACTTTTTAAAGCTGTGATTTTTCGTGATAAAGCTGTGATGAAGGGAATTTTTTTTAGATAGAGACTAGAAAGCAAAAAAAAAAAAAAAAGGGGGGAAAGTGGATCATTTTGTTGAAAGTTAAAATAAAGAAAACTAAAGAGAAGAGCATGAATCTCTAACTCAGTGTTTCCCAAAGTGTGGCACGCGTACCCCTAGGGGTACAGGGAGAGTTTGGTGGGGTTACGCGCTGCAAAGGAACACTTTTGTTGTTGTTGTTGTTATTAAAGTATATGCATCTTTTGTTTAAAGGTGGGGTACACAGTGTTACGACTAAAATTACACACAGTGGTACACAGATGAGGAACGTTTGGGAAACCCTGGTCTGCGTATATCATGGGCGTGAATTCATCCAAGTAATTAAAACAGAGGCTTAAAGACACAATTTCATGTCTTACAAAGTAGCACATTGTCATATACCCTATTTCAGCCGCGCGGATCCTGCTGTCGTCCAGCCGTGCGGATCCTGCTGTCGTCCAGCCGCGCGGATCCTGCTTTCGTCCAGCCGCGCGGATCCTGCTGTCGTCCAGCCGTGCGGATCCTGCTGTCGTCCAGCCGCGTGGATCCTGCTGTCGTCCAGCCGCGCGGATCCTGCTGTCGTCCAGCCGGCGCGCGGCTCTTCCTGGGTCTTCAAGGGAAGTTTTGTCTGAAGCCGAATCGAAAGAAAACTAAAGTTTGAAACGCTTTCCCACACCTCACACAACTCAGCCAACACAAGGCTCGTTAACTTTGTCAACTTTGAAATGAACAGTTAGCATTTCAGCAGCTTCATTCACTTACAAGAAATGTCAAAACGTTTTTAAGTAAGAGGTTACTTGAAGTTACTCTAAGCTTTTTGACGTTACTTGAAGCGACTTGAAGCAACTTGAAGCTACTCCAAGTTACTTGAAGCTACTTGAAGCTACTTGAAGCTACTTAAAGTTACTTGAAGTTACTTGAAGTTACTTGAAGCTGCTTGAAGGCAGCATCTTTTCATTACGGATAAATAGATGCGGCCTTTTCAAAGTGAAATTTGTACGATAAATATGGTGGAGGACTTTGCTCTGGCTGTAAAGCACTAATCAATCCACTCAGGCCAGAGGAGACGCCCACTTTATCCGTGTAGTCCTTCTTCAGTCTTTCCTCTGCTCTGCGCATATTTCAAGATGAAATGGTTGTCCACTGCTCTGTGCATATTTCAAGATGAAATGGTTGTCCACAGCTCTGTGCATATTTCAAGATGAAATGGTTGTCCACTGCTCTGTGCATATTTCATGATGAAATGGTTGTCCACTGCTCTGTGAATATTTCAAGATGAAATGGTTGTCCACTGCTCTGTGCATATTTCAAGATGAAATGGTTGTCCACAGCTCTGTGCATAATTCAAGATGAAATGGTTGTCCACCGCTCTGTGCATACTTCAAGATGAAATGGTTGTCCACCGCTCTGTGCATACTTCAAGATGAAATGGTTGTCCACTGCTCTGTGTATATTTCAAGATGAAATGGTTGTTCACTGCTCTGTGCATAATTCAAGATGAAATGGTTGTCCACAGCTCTGTGCATATTTCAAGATGAAATGGTTGTCCACTGCTCTGTGCATACTTCAAGATGAAATGGTTGTCCACTGCTCTGTGTATATTTCAAGATGAAATGGTTGTTCACTGCTCTGTGCATAATTTAAGATGAAATGGTTGTCCACAGCTCTGTACATATTTCAAGATGAAATGGTTGTCCACTGCTCTGTGCATATTTCAAGATGAAATGGTTGTCGACTGCTCTGTGCATAATTCAAGATGAAATGGTTGTCCACTGCTCTGTGCATCATTCAAGATGAAATGGTTGTCCACTGCTCTGTGCATATTTCAAGATGAAATGGTTGTCCACTGCTCTGTTCATATTTTAAGATGAAATGGTTGTTCACTGCTCTGTGCATATTTCAAGATGAAATGGTTGTCCACTGCTCTGTGCATATTTCAAGATGAAATGGTTGTCCACTGCTCTGTTCATATTTCAAGGTGAAATGGTTGTCCACCCACTGACCGATTCCTAACTTTCTTTAAAAAAACTACTTTTAAAAAAAATTAAATTGACTATATCTAAATAACAAATTTAATTGTTTAGATATTGCAGGGAAGGAGCTATATAAACAAAGCAACAACATCATCAACAACATCAACAAAATCAACAACATCAAAAACATTATCAGCAACATCAACAACATTATCAACAACATCAACAGCAACAGAACAAACAAACATTCTAACTTGGCCCGTTTTTACAATGAGATGTTTTTGTATTCATAAACAAAAAGTAAGACAGCGAAGCTTAAATCATCAAGGTAAGAGAGTAGCACGAATGAAGCGCTATCTACGTAGCACGAATGTAGCACTATCTAAGTAGTACGAATGTAACCCTATCTACGTAGCACGAATGTAACCCTATCTAAGTAGCACGAATGTAACCCTATCTACGTAGCACAAATGTAACCCTACCTACGTAGCACGAATGTAACCCTAAGTAGCACGAATGTAACCCTATCTAAGTAGCACGAATGTAACCCTAAGTAGCACGAATTTAACCCTATCTAAGTAGCACGAATGTAACCCTATCTAAGTAGTACGAATGTAACCCTATCTACGTAGCATGGATGTAACCCTATCTAAGTAGCACGAATGTAACCCTATCTACGTAGCACAAATGTAACCCTATCTAAGTAGGACGAATGTAACCCTATCTAAGTAGCACGAATGTAACCCTATCTACGTAGCACGAATGTAACCTTGTCTAAGTAGCACGAATGTAACCCTATCTAAGTAGCACGAATGTAACCCTATCTACGTAGCACGAATGTAACCTTGTCTAAGTAGCACGAATGTAACCCTATCTACGTAGCCTACATTGGATGATGATTGTTAAATTTAAATACATTTTTAAAAAAATGTTTATTTATGTTTCAATAAAATGTGATAAATCAGATCAATGACGTCACCAGCGACCAGTGTGTGTACGGACTAGATCTGACAAGTGTGTGTACGGCCTAGATCTGACCAGTGTGTGTACGGCCGAGATCTGACCAGTTTGTGTACGGCCTAGATTTGACCAGTGTGTGTACGGACTATATTTGACCAGTGTGTGTACGGACTAGATCTGACCAGTGTGTGTACGGACAAGATCTGACCAATGTCCGCCAGGTTATTTTGTTCAGTTTTGTACAGGAGTGAAAGCCAGCCCTCCCTCCACTGCCCCATCTCAATTCGCTACACCCTTTCGCTGTATAGAAATATTCTGGATTAAACCTACATTATCATTACAAAAAAATGTAAAACCATAAAAACGTAGCACAATCCAGAACAACGTGTACACGTGAAACAATCCATACTCACATGTTATGCAATCACATGTAACACAATCACATGTCATAAAGTCATATGTAACACAATCACATGTGATACAATCACACAATAAACACATGCTGACAATATGTTTGATTTATTCATCAAAATGACTTTATTATTATGTTAAATCAACATCAAAACAAAAGATATGGTCTATGTAAGACTCTTAGACACGCCCGTATTGATATGTATGTGTATGTAAGATAACTCTTCATTTACACCTATGTGTATGTAAAATAACTCTGCATTTACACTTGTGTGTATGGGAGTCAATTTGTCTTCTCTTGTTGTTACACACTACACACGACCTCCCCACTCCCCCCATACAAGCTCACATAAAGAACATTCCATCTGTACAAGAAGGAAGTCTTGTGTCTGTGCCCCTGAGACAGCAGACAGACTTTGCTGTCACACCAATAACCACGTGACCACGTAAGACCTCTTCCACAATCACGGTCATAGCCATGCCATATCAACATACACATATACCTATCATATCATCATACACAAATACTTATCATATCAACGTACACATACTTATCATATCAACTTACACATATGGTAATTATATCATCATACACATATACTCGTCATCATACAAATATCATATCATCATATACATATAATTTTATCATCCTACACATATATCATCCAAGTTCAATAATACATGTATCATATGGACATACAATGTATCATATGGACATACAATGTATCATATGGACATACATGTATCATATTGACATACAATGTATCATATGGACATACAATGTATCATATGGACATACAATGTATCATATTGACATACAATGTATCATATGGACATACAATGTAAACGACACAAAAACCCCACCGTGTCAGCAATGTTGTAGTTGCATGGTTGATATCTTAGCAGTGTTGTAGTTGTACGGTTGATTTCTTAGCAGTGTTGTAGTTGTATGGTTGATATCTTAAGTCAAACCAATCATTTAAAATTGCTTATCATTATTTTTTGTTCAATAAATCTTTGGGCCACCAACTCCAGCATCAAATGAAAATAATGTAAGCTTATAAAACACATGTGTAATTTTGCCATTGTGTATTCATAAAACACGTGTGTAATGTGGCCATTGTGAGTTTATAAAACACGTGTAGGTCGGACACGTTTACAAATGACACATTTGCAGTTGGCTGATCATAGTGCATACATGTTCACTTGGTATTTGTATACTAAATGTCATTTAAATGCCACATGACATACACGAAATGTCGACGTGTGTGCCTCTAATTTCCATATTTTACAAACTGATCGCCATCCAGAACTAAACCATGCTCCCAATACCCACAAAGCTAAACCACGCTCCCACTACCCACAAAGCTAAACCACGCTCCCACTACCCACAAAGCTAAACCACGCTCCCACTAGCCACAAGCTAAACCACGCTCCCACTACCCACAAGCTAAACCACGCTCCCACTATCCACAAGCTAAACAATGCTCCCACTACCCACAAGCTAAACCACGCTCCCACCAACCACAAGCTAAACAATGCTCCCACTACCCACAAAGCTAAACCACGCTCCCACTACCCACAAAGCTAAACCACGCTCCCACTACCCACAAAGCTAAACCACGCTCCCACTACCCACAAGCTAAACCACGCTCCCACTATCCATAATCCATAATACTTAACCACCCTCCTACTAACAATAATACTACCCCCCCCCCCTTTTTCCCCCCACTACCCACAATACTAACCACTCCGAACTACCCCAAGTAACATATAACTTTAGAACCCTTATCTTACTCACATTAAGAGATGAATTACTGGGTTAGAAAATATATTTTTTTTAAACAACGTGAGAGCTGGTTGTTAGAAGTACGGGGGCTCTCAAATATGTCACCTGTACATCAGTCTCCCACAGCAGTGATTTAGCCTCTCTATGAGTAAGTCTGTCATTTCTTGGCATAAGGTCCTCCCATTACTGGGATAGCTTTCAATGGGATTACAATTCAGAGGACGCTTCTGTAGACTTGGAGTGAGTGCAGTCTGTTGAAATCAATTTGAGAACCGATTAAGAGCACCATTCTGACTACTGTCGCTGTACACAAAAATGACATACAACGCATCGAGGTCACCGTCGAGTTGACATTCACAATGTCAAAGAACTACATCTGTACACTTTTGATGACACAATCATGGAAAAATAGTATATGCACATGTCAGATACGGTCAAAAGGAAATTATATGTACATTTCACGTATATGCACATGTCAGATACGGTCAAAAGGAAATTATATGTACATTTCACGTATCAGCCAAACATGAGAGTCTGCATCGCACATAATTTAACATATTTTCTAAAATTTCAACTTGTACCCTTTAGACATACATATTGTGGTTGCTCTTTAGACATACATATTGTGGTCACCCTTCAGACATACATATTGTGGTCACCCTTTAGACATACATATTGTGAATATTATTTTAAATGACATGCATTTTAACTTGCAGCGTCTGAAAGGACATTAAAAATCATTTTTATTTCTATTATGAACAATTTACCCAAATCGACTATTCCCTAAATAAATACCATCATATACCATCATTTATCATGATATACCATCATATACCATCATTTATCATGATATACCATGATATGGAAGTATCCATCAAATAAAAAATCAGCGGACAGCCGTCTCAACCCACCCTCAAACGGAAAGTCCCCTCCCAACGGACATTCACTCACACATTTCCAATTGACATTCACTCACACATTTCCAATTGACATTCACTCACACATTCCCAACGGACATTCACTCACACATTTCCAACGGACATTCACTCACACATTTCCACTTGACATTCACTCACACATTCCCAGTGGACATTCACTCACACATTCACACCGGCGTATCATCACCACCACCGCGTCTGCGGCTGCATCAGCGGGTGGCTGTAGCCGGGGAGGACGTTCATGTTGTTGACGCTGGGGACGTTCAGGTGGCTGATGGAGTTGTTGTAGGAGCAGCTCATGTTCATGTTCATGTTCATCGAGTTGGCCAGGGTCGAGGTCACGCCCGAGCCCATGTGCCCGTAGCCGTTCATCGAGCCCATGTGGTTGAGGCCGCCGTGGTTCATGCCCATGCCCATGTTGGACATCCCGGCCTGCATGGACAGATGGTGCTGGTGGTCGGGCGTCTTCAGGGACGAGTTCATGGACGGCCGCTGGCACGGGATGCCGTCCTTGACGAGGACCGGCACCGCGACGCGCCGGGGCGAGGGCAGCGGGTTCAGGTCGGCCAGACCCTTTTCCTGCCGCGACCTCTTCAGCTTGTAGCGATGGTTCTGGAACCAGATCTTCACCTGGACGGGGGTGAGCCGGATGATGCTGGCCAGATGCTCGCGCTCGGGCGCGGACAGGTACCTCTGCTGGCGGAACCTTCGCTCCAGCTCGTACGTCTGGGCTTTGGAGAAGAGGACCCGGCGCTTGCGCTTCTTGGGCGCCTCGCCGCCACCGGCGCCCTCGCCCTGGGAGTCCGCGGCGTCCTTGACCTTGGGCTTGCCCAGCCCCCCGGGGTCGCTCTTGCTGTCGTCCTCGTCGTCGTCGTCGTCGTCGTTGTCGTCGTCGTCGTAGCAGTCTTTGATCGGGGTGATGGCGTCGTTGCTGCGCGTGTCGTGCTGCGAGGCGTCGCTGTGGAGGTCGTGGCCGGTGGGGCTGCTGCTGTTCGGGTTGCTGGCGGGGTGGTGGTGATGATGGTGGTGGTGGTGAGAGACTGGTGGTAGGTTCGAGCTCAAATCTGTGAAAGAGAGCAGACGTAGAAGGTTATCACTCCATACTTTATGGGTTAAATGATACATTAAAATGTGAACACTATGTGATACGTAAACACGCCAATTGTCACTCTAACACTAAGATTTTATATGTGGCTAGATCCGCCAACACGCTGTTTGTCACTTTTACACTAAGATGTCATTTTAACTGTACATGTAAACCCATTCACGTCATGTCATGTGTTATTGTCCACGTAATGTTGTCACACGTAGATGTTCACATACTTTTTAATGACAGTTGTCAACGTTTCCCTTATGTCAATTTGCATTCACATTATCTTACATCTGACCTTTCATGTATTAGTGTGTTATTTTGTTGAAAGGCCATTGAAGTGTCTCGGTGACATATTGAGATGTAACCTTGAATTGAATTGACGGCAAAAGGGCACAAACATCAACTGTGTTATAATTAGATTCACATTCCCAGAATACCTCTGTTGCCATGTCAGCGGCTAACACAATGTTGAGTAAGTGTTTCAACCTTAAGTACTGATTCAACTATAAACTCCTAATATTACACTAATATTAAATAAATCAACTAAAATGTGCATTGGCCAAAGGAAGTTGAGAACCTCTCCAAAATAAGAGTTATGGGGAATCTTTTTCAATTACAATAATATATATATATATATTTTCAAATAACTTTCGTAGAATTATTTTGACTAGCGTTGTATGAGAGGCGGCTAGCGTTGTATGAGAGGCGGCTAGCGTTGTATGAGAGGCGGCTAGCGTTGTATGAGAGGCGGCTATCGTTGCATGAGAGGCGGCTAGCGTTGCATGAGAGGCGGCTAGCGTTGTATGAGAGGCGGCTAGCGTTGCATGAGAGGCGGCTAGCGTTGTATGAGAGGTGGCTAGCGTTGTATGAGAGGCGGCTAGCGTTGTATGAGAGGCGGCTAGCGTACCATTTTGTAAGTTACAGACATGTTCATGACCTGGACAATTGATAAAGACGTTTGATTTATTCAAAAGTGTAACATGATGATAAGTCTGTTGTTAATGAAAATTAAATCATTTATTGGCGCTTAAAAATGTTAAAATATCAATGTAAGTGTTGCACCAATGGTTTGAATGAGGATCTACGCGGCTATTTGGTGATATCAATGTAACATATTATACAAATTAAGAGAGGATACATATTAATGAGAGAAAAGAGAGAGAGAGAGAAAGAGGTAAGAGAGAGAGAGAGAGAGAGAGAGAGAGAGAAAGAAAAAGGACGAGAAAAAAATAGAGGGAGAGAGAGAAAGAGCGAGATAAATAGATAGCGAAAAAAAGGAAAATTAATTTAAAGATGTTGGAAAGGCACAGCATGTGTAGTCTAGGACAGGTCTGCACAACATACGGCCCGCGCGGGCAACATGCGGCCCGCCAAGCAGCCTCTTCGCGGCCCGCGACGTAACGAAATATTCTTTACTCTAAATAGCTTTCCCCCCAGTACTATTTTCTTTTGGCCCGCTGAAGTTTTTCATTAAGTATTACGGCCCGCCTTACATTTTGAGTTGTGCAGGGCTGGTCTAGGATAACCGATATCATTTGGCACAATTAGAACTACTTCAAGACACTCCTTACTGACTGTAATTGTATTTCTTTCCAATAATCAAATAACCAGGTAAAAATAGCTCCAAGATCATCATCAAAAGGACACAATTCTCTAATGTAACATTTAGTAGCATTCAACGCTCGAACACTGCAACGAACGCGCTCACCAACTAACATTCCCGATAACTGCGCCCAAGTGAGCTTCTTAAAAACACCGCAACTGTGTTTGGTGCGTAATTATTATTTTTTTAATTTTTTTTTTTGTTTTGTTTTGTTTCACGGAGATAGTCAGATGAAATATGGTGTCATAAATCTGCAGTGCAAAAGTGTGTGGCCCATTCAGGGGCGTGGAAAAAAAAAATGTGCGGTTTCGAGCCCTGGGGGTGGGTGGGCACTAATGGGGATTCTTATAGAGTGCGTGATTAATGAATGCATGTTTTGTCAAGTGACATTAGTAGATGGGAAGTTCACGCATGGTGACCGACATTGTCTGGCGGGCTATGATGGCTGCAATGTCATATTTCAGGCCAACGGTGGAGATACTTCACGGAACGTTATAGGATTTAAGAACATGGACACATTTTGTGTGTGTTATTAGATCGTGATCGAATTTTTGAATTTGTTCTCAGATCATATTTGAACAACAACAGCAGCAGCAGCAACAACAACATTAATAGCCGTCATAAAACATCTATAAATTAAAAGCTCACCTGCAAATATTTGTCGATAAATGCCTAAATTATCAGGTCACATTCTTTAAATGGCAAATTTAAATGCCAAGACAATTTTAAATGACAACTTTAAATGCCAAGACAATTTTAAATGACAACTTTAAATGCCAAGAAAATTTTAAATGACAAATTTAAATGCCAAGAAAATTTTAAATGACAGCTTTAAATGCCAAGACAATTTTAAATGACAACTTTAAATGCCAAGACAATTTTAAATGACAACTTTAAATGCCAAGACAATTTTAAATGACAACTTTAAATGCCAAGACAATTTTAAATGACAACTTTAAATACCAAGAAAAATTTAAATGACAACTTTAAATGCCAAGAAAATTTTAAATGACAACTTTAAATGCCAAGACAATTTTAAATGACAAGAAAATTTTAAATGACAGCTTTAAATGCCAAGAAAATTTTAAATGACAAATTTAAATGCCAAGAAAATTTTAAATGACAGCTTTAAATGCCAAGACAATTTTAAATGACAACTTTAAATGCCAAGACAATTTTAAATGACAGCTTTAAATGCCGAGAAAATTTTAAATGACAACTTTAAATGCCAAGAAAATTTTAAATGACAACTTTAAATGCCAAGAAAATTTTAAATGACAACTTTAAATGCCAAGACAATTTTAAATGACAACTTTAAATGAAAATAGTGACATGTCCTTGAGTTGCACAGTTGATGCGAGATTGAAGTGATTCCCAACCTTTTCTATACTCTGTACCCACTACGAATTATTGGACTTGCTTCTTACCCATAAGTATTATTTTACTTACGTCTTGTACCCCCTTCTTTGTTTAACATTTGAAATTAAGGACTTGTCATCTATTTTAGTAAAGTTAAAGAGAAATGTAGAACTTAGAAAACTGGTGAATTATTATATTATGGAAAATGTTTTAATTGGTACATATTTATATCATTTGTTAAAAGCTGTGGTCTCCTCCTGTCTTAAATCCGCTCACTTCGCGCGCCTGAAAAAGCCTTCTCCTACACTCTAAAATGCCTTCTACCATCCTTGTGAAATGCCTTCTCCCCCCCCCCCCCCCCTTCCATTTACGACGCACCACGTTAAAATAATAAAATGAATTAAGATGGGACCTTAAAATCTTGGCTACGAATATTTATATCATGAAAGTCATCAATACATTTAGATTTAACAATTTCGCAGATACTTATTTCCCCTTTCCCTTAAATTCATAAACTTAAAATGACGTTTAATATTTGGTTAAGAAAATTTAAACAATTAATACATATTTTCAAACCAGAAAGAAAGAAGATCATAAGAATACCGCGAACGATAAAGATCACGTGACACGCCCCATACACGGAAGAATAGTAGCCTCGCCCAAAGGAACACATACATGCTATTTTATTGGAGCACGTTTGAGATGTGTTGACCATTCGGGTTTCAAACCTCTGTTTGAAATACTCTCAAAGAAAATTGGTAAAAGACATCCTCGCTTTCCCACACTCGAGACATTTCATTTCTTTTGTACACAATACCACACACACACACACAGTGTTACAAAGGCTGATAAGCGCCGATTCTGCTAGCCACGAGAGTATGTCTCGTTCCCTCTACACCCGAGAGAAAGTCCAGAGTGGATATTCGATTATGTATACACCGGTGGGCCCCCCCCCCTCCCTCCTGCATCACGCCGCGTGTCGGCCACGACGGGGCACGTGATCTGACAAATAAATGATTCGCATCTCGTTGACCGTGGCCGCGCCGGATCACGATTGATGGATTCGTCACGGTGCTTTCACGTGCGGTGCGCACGGCGCGCCGTCCTCACGCCCTCGAGAGTTCTGTAAGCGCGCGCCGCGCATCTTGTAGATTCACGTGCGAGCGGCCGTGGGGGCCCACGGGCGTTATGCGGGGTCACAGACGAGAGGGCAAACAACGGGGCATTTAGGAGAATTTGTTGCCCCCTTGAGGTGTGTTCAACATTTGTTTGTAGTACATGAACCGGCGGTCGTTGTTAGGGGTCTAAAGGTAGTCGGCGCGCGGCCTGGGTTCGAACCCGTCTTATTTAAGCGTGATTTAATTTTTTACGGTATTTTCTTGACATATTTATATAACGAGAATGACCTTGAACTTAGCCCCGTGGAGGATAAATTCTATAGTAGACAGGTTTTTTTTTTGGTGGGATGGGCCGTTAAGATACAGGTTATAGAACCAGCTGCTACAACTTTTCTTTCTTAGCTCTTCAAACATTGGTCCAGAAGAGATGTCTCAATACACCACGGTTCCGCCATCACAGTTACTTTCATGGCCATATAATAGTCATATAATAGTCATATAATAGTCATATAATAGTCATATAATAGTCATATAATAGTCATATAATAGGCATATAATAGTCATATAATAGTCATATAATAGTCATATAATAGTCATATAATAGGCATATAATAGTCATATAATAGTCATATAATAGTCATATAATAGTCATATAATAGTCATATAATAGTCATATAATAGTCATATAATAGTCATATAATAGTCATATAATAGTCATATAATAGTCATATAATAGTCATATATTAGTCATATAAATGGTTTAATGGGTTTTTGTCTGTGTTATTTTTGAAATTGCCTCTTGCACCACAAAAAAGTAATACATTTTTGGTAAAAATAAATATAGATATGTATATGTATATGTATATATATATATATAATTTTTTTAAATAGTATTTATGAAGTCTCCACTGAATATTGTTGGCCTGGCCGGGAGATGTATCAGGTCAGTCAGATGACGGTCAGCCTGTCTGATCCTCTGTAGGACCCTGCGACTCGGTATGGTCAATTATCGTTTGGGGGGAAAAGGGGGGGGGAGGGGTTGATAGTTTACGTTAAAACCCATGTAACGGCCGGTGTCCAGCGGCTGTTACCATTAGAAATACCCCCCCCCCCACCCCCGTCAAGGAAAATTCTCAGCCTCCATAAAACATGTTAACTTTGGATCTGACAATTTTCTTAACGATGTACACCAGCTTCTGAACGTCCACGGACATGGCATCAGTGGCCCTGACTGCACCCGAAAACTTGACAAGTTTCAGTCTAAACAAAATATATATATTTAAAAAAATAATAATTTTAAAAAAATAAAGAAAAATAATAATAATAAAAAAACAACTACAAACAAACATCCGCAAAAAATAATGCAAAAAAATGACAAACCAAAAAACTGATCAATAACCTGATCCATCCCTCTTATGCAGTAACACACAACGCTGAATCTGTCAGTGAGCAGCAGCAGCAGCGTGTGGCAGTCATTCAGTCATGAAGTGATCGTTGTGGTTGTCATAAGCATTGTCATAGACATTGTCATAAACATTGGTCATGTGTCACAGACACTCGATGAATTTATCAACAAAGGGGTTGAATAATTTGAAATGAGGATGAGACAAGACCACAACAAGATTTGCGTCCAAATATTAGGTTGCTCTATAAATAGATGAGGCCATGACAAGATTTCATCGTCACTGTCCATTTATTTTTGGGAGATCATTTCCCTCTCCGGTTGGTTGACAAGACTCAATGTAAAGACAAACAACTAATTAAACTATCAATAACAACTATTAATAACACTTTTAATAAAACTATTAATGAAAACAATTCATACAACTATTGATAAAACTATGACTAAAAGCTATAAATAAAACTATTACAAAAACTATAAATAAGAACTGTAAATAAAACTATTCATCAAAATTTTGTTAGAAACATAAAATGAGAAAGTTAAAAACATTTTGAAGTTTATTAATTCTATAACAAAAATTGCAAAACAGACACACAACACGGCTGACCTCTGCCCCACCCACCCCCAATCGCGGCTGACCCCGCACACATCACGGCTGGCCTCCCGACACATCACGGCTGACCCCCCCCACACACACCCACAGATCACGGCTGACCCCCACACACACCCACACATCACGGCTGACCCCCCACACACCCACACATCGCGGCTGACCTCACCCCAATCGCGGCTGACCCCCCACACACGCACTCATCACGGCTGACCCCCCACACATCACAGCTGACCCCCCCACACACACAACCACACATCACAGCCGACCTTCCCCCACACATCACGGCTGACCTCCCCACTAAAAACTATCGAAATAACACCACATATCAGAGCCGTTTCTAAAAGGGAATCACCTTATTTCGGATTAGTCCAAATGACTTCCCATTGCAGCTCGAGTCAGAAATGGAATATTTCAAGCGGGCTGATATACTAGCTGTAAATATCATGCATTGGTGTATAGGCCTACGTCTTGTCTTTTGTAGAATGCAGCCTGCACCAGCAGTCAGAACTAGCAGTCAGAACTAGCAGTCAGAACTAGCAGTCAGAACTAGCAGTCAGAACTAGCAGACAGAACTAGCAGTCAGAACTAGCAGTCAGAACTAGCAGTCAGAACTAGCAGTCAGAACTAGCAGTCAGAACTAGCAGTCAGAACTAGCAGTCAAAACTATTCGATAGTTCATTCATTTAGTGCTCACCATAGTACGCAATGAGTACATCTAGGGGATGTGTATACCTTTGAACGAATTATAATAATAATATAAAAAAAATATGTTAAGGGCGAATTTCACACATCAATTTAAAAATATTATACACATGAGAAAAGATCAGATTCTTTTACTGATCCAAATAAATGGAAATGTTTTGAGATATGTTTTTGTTCATATTCATATTCAGCACATATATAACTACGCTAACAAAGGCAGACATTTTTAAACTAGAACAATTTAATACAAGACCTCTAAACACAAGTGATCTAAAGTATTTCTCAAGCGCAAAGGTCAGCCGTCATGTGACATGGAACATCACCGAGTCAGTGACAAGATTGACCTTAAGCTTGATTATTTAGATTTCGTCATTATTTTATTGTTCTTGTGATGATGGGTATGATTTCGATGTGTAGAATGGCCGTCATTCAAGTCCTTGACGCTCGTAGGTGTAATGTGTTAGTGACATTTAGTTTGTTTGTGATATTTAGTTTGTTTGTGACATTTAGTGTGTTTTGTGACATTTATTATGTTTGTGACGTCTAGTAGGTTTGTGACATTTATAATGCTTTTGACATTTAGTATGTTTTGCGACATTTATTACGTTTGTGACAGTATGTTTTGCAAAATTTAGTATTTTTTTGACATTTAGCATGTTTGTGACATTTAGTATGTTTGTGACATTTAGTATGTTTGCTACATTTCGTATATTTTGCGACATTTAGTATGTTTTGCGACATTTATTATGTTTGTGACAGTATGTTTTGCAACATTGAGTATGTTTTTTGACATTTAGCATGTTTGTGACATTTAGTATGTTTTTTGACATTTAGTATGTTTGTGACATTTAGTATGTTTGTGACATTTAGTATGTTTTTTGACATTTAGTATGTTTGTGACATTTAGTATGTTTTTTACATTTAGCATGTTTGTGACATTTAGTATGTTTTTGACATTTAGCATGTTTGTAACATTTAGTATGTTTGTGACATTTAGCATGTTTGTGATATTTAGTATGATTTGACATTTAGTATGTTTGTGAGATTCAAAAAAATGAATAATGTTCAGTTAACATACAGTGCACATAGATCTCTACAATAATTGTGGTACAAAGCAAACTTGCTGTAATCCTTCAGAAATTTGAAACTCAATTTTTCTGCGCCGGGGGAAAAAAAAAATACGTATTTTCATACGTTTGATTTGGCAGTGACGTGACGCATTAAGTAGAAGATGTTACAGTAGAAACAATTGTAACATTGAGTGAAAGAAAATTGTATCATATAAAATTTGTAATAACAAAATTGATAATTATTTGAAGATTAAAAAAAACCCAGGCATACAGCTAGTGCTCGACTTACGACCTACGCAACTTACGACCATTCGACTTTACGACCATTCGACTTTACGACCATTCGACTTTACGACCATTCGACTTTACGACCACAGCCACTAGCCATATTAGAGATCAGATTTATTTCTGCGCCAATTATCAGTCGTATGGCGTTGTCTGCAATCATCTTCGGTCGTGAACTAAGGAAAGGGAGGCATGTGTCTATGACAGTGGTTCTTAACATTTTTGGAGGTACTGAACCCCACCAGTTTCATATGCGCATTCACCGAACCCTTCATAATTGGAAAAATAAAATAGGATTTTTTTTTTTCTGATTTTTTTTTTTTTGGGACCTCCGCCGAACCCCTGAGACTGACTCACCGAACCCCTGGGATTCTACATTTTTGGAGGTACTGAACCCCACCAGTTTCAAATGCGCTTTCACCGAACCCTTCATAATTGGAAAAATAAAATAGGATTTTTTTTTTTCTGATTTTTTTTTTTTTGGGACCTCCGCCGAACCCCTGAGACTGACTCACCGAACCCCTGGGATTCGATCGAACCCAGATTAAGAACGACTGGTCCATGATGATGCTATGCTGCTAGCCGGCGTCATCAGCTTCCAAGAAATGACGCAGTCGCACTCAACAAGATGGTGTAGAGATGACACATGGCATGAGATGAACATCGAAAATTAAGATTTATAACAATAATAAAAGAAATTTATGATATAATTAAACTTAATTTTTTTTTTAACATCATTTCCCATTACTGTATACATATTTTCTCAACTTACGACCAAATCGTGTTACGACTGGTCTGTCGGAACCGATCGTGGTCGTAAGTCGAGCACTGGCTGTAGTTGAGTTATCTCCACTCGCGAGCAACTTCCGGCATTAATGACGTCTTTAAACACAGCGCGATATGACTTTTACTACACATCCTCACCATCTCTCCCCCCCTCCTCACTCTTTACACACACACAATGTCAAGCGTACACACACACACACACAAATACGCTCCCGCTTAAGCCCGCGCACACACGCATACACGCACGCATGCGCGCTCACACACGCACAATTCACATCGCGTCCCATGTAACCATCTTCACGACACAGGAGTGCGAGACATGTGTTTCCTGTATGTTAACTGTCCTAACACGTCTGTCCTGTAGGTTAACGACCCTAACATGTGTGTCCTGCAGATTAACGGCCCAACACTTGTGTCCTGCAGAAAGAAGGTCCTAACATGTGTGTCCTGCAGATAGAGGGCCCTAACATGTGTGTCCTGCAGATAGAGTGTCCTAACGTGTGTCCTGCAGATAGAGGGTCCTAACATGTGTGTTCTGCAGATAGAGGGTCCTAACATGTGTGTCCTGCAGATAGAGGGCCCTAACATGTGTGTCCT
The DNA here is from genome assembly GCA_964033795.1 of Lymnaea stagnalis. NCBI lineage: Eukaryota > Metazoa > Mollusca > Gastropoda > Lymnaeidae > Lymnaea > Lymnaea stagnalis. The sequence goes on along the minus strand of CAXITT010000148.1, from coordinate 1,252,169 downwards.
GCAGATAGAGGGTCCTAACATGTGTGTCCTGCAGAAAGAAGGCCCTAACATGTGTGTCCTGCAGATAGAGGGTCCTAACATGTGTGTCCTGCAGATAGAGGGTCCTAACATGTGTGTCCTGCAGAAAGAAGGCCCTAACATGTGTGCCCTGCAGATAGAGGGTCCTAACATGTGTGTCCTGCAGATAGAGGGTCCTAACATGTGCGCCCTGCATATAGAGGGTCCTAACATGTGTGTCCTGCAGATAGAGGGTCCTAACATGTGTGTCCTGCAGATAGAGGGTCCTAACATGTGTGTCCTGCAGATAGAGGGCCCTAACATGTGTGTCCTGCAGATAGAGGGCCCTAACATGTGTGCCCTGCAGATAGAGGGTCCTAACATGTGTGTCCTGCAGATAGAGGGCCCTAACATGTGTGTCCTGCAGATAGAGGGCCCTAACATGTGTGTCGTGCAGAAAGAAGGCCCTAACATGGCATCACTTGAAAGATAACGAGTTTTTAAAAAAGATCTGAGACTTACTTTTTATTTTTAATCCTCTTTAAACCATGGCGTACGATGTTTATCTTAAATGTAATTCAGGTTAAATGTGTATCAGGTTAAATGTGTATCAGGTTAAATGTGTATCAGCTTAAATGTGTATCAGGTTAAATGTGTATCAGCTTAAATGTGTATCAGGTTAAATGTGTATCAGGTTAAATGTGTATCAGCTTAAATGTGTATCAGGTTAAATGTGTATCAGCTTAAATGTGTATCAGGTTAAATGTGTATCAGCTTAAATGTGTATCAGGTTAAATGTGTATCAGGTTAAATGTGTATCAGGTTACATGTGTATTAGGTTAAATTTTTATTATGTTAAATATGTATTAGGTTGATGTGTATGAGGTTAAATTTTTATTATGTTAAATATGTATTAGGTTGATGTGTATGAGGTTAAATTTATATTACGTTAAATGCACATCACGTTAAATGCGCCTCAGGTTAAATGTGTATTAGGTTGAATGTGTACTAGGTTAAATGTGTATTAGGTTGAATGTGCCTCAGGTTATATGTGTATTAGGTTAACTAGTTAACGACAATGAGCCGCAGGTTTCCTTAGTTGTGGCCACGAGCCGCTGGTAGCGCCATCAATGTCTGTACCGTAATAACTCGAGTCAAATATTATATTATCCCGTTTTGGTTCGAGATTTTAATTTACCGACAGGATGTTTATGTTCGAACCACACACATGCTCTCGGCAGAAGGTAAAATTGAGCTGTGAATTTATTTTGAATTAATTTCCAAGCTAGTTACAAACTTGTTGAACTTGTTTACCGTGGCAACACGCGACAGGGTTGCTAAGGACATATAAGTGACTGGAAGTGTAAATATTATTCAGTTTCTGTGGTCTTTGGTGCAGTATTCTTATTATTGGATAAACTATTTGGGAACCGGCAAAGAAAAGGATTTACTTTACATTAAATGGTTTGGAAATTAAAAAAAAAATTATAGGTAAGTTTTCACATTTACATATTTTTAAATTTATTTTTCTGTTGTAATCCCAAATTTAACAATTAATAATTTACTACAAAATCTTGAATTAACAAATGTTTTACGTTTATCTTATAGACAATTTACTTAAATACAAAATGATTTATTACTGTCTTTATCGTCAAATATTATCGATTATCTCCCTGGAATTTTCCCACCATCCTATCGCTCTGCAGTTATCAACCCCCCCCCCCCCCATTCCCTCCCATTTTTTTTTTCCCCCTTATTTTT
>CAXITT010000148.1:1199420-1250379 GCA_964033795.1 Lymnaea stagnalis | reverse complement strand
CGTTTAGATTGTTTTTGTGGGGGGGATAAAAAAGAAGGGGGGGGGCGGCTTTGTGGGGAGTCGGGGCAAGGGTGTCTTTATCTAGGGCTGGGGTCATAGTTATTGATGCCACTAGTTTGGGGGGGGGGGGGACTGTCACAATCACCATGTCTTGTAAATCATACCAGAGGCGTAGTGGTTCAAATGACAGTGAGTAATACTTTATTGCACACGATCACAATCATAGTTCTACGCAATAGGTCTAAATCTCATGGCGAACATACTGAATCCGAAAACACTCGGAGTGCATCACTAGGCATCTCAATACCAGCTTCTCGGTAGACTTCTTTACTTGACAAAGTGCCCTCACACTATGAATCTTCATTTAAAACATTCGATCTTCTTACATAAATATCGTGGATCAACTGTTGTATTATTCAAGCTCCATTTTTGTTTCCACTCCTTGCTCTCCTCTGATTGGCCAGTTTTTCTAAGTCCCCCCTACTCTACCTCCCACACATTCATATCTGTGGCACCCTCCACTCAGGACACCCCTGAAATGTTTCATTGAAGTAATGATCGCAGTAACCTCCCTCACTGCAGAATGGTTGTCGTCTCCTATAGTTTCACCACCAGTTGACCAGTTCCGGTGGTAGATGACGTGTCCATGCTCAAGTCTGCGGATACAGCGCCGACTGTTAGAGATGGCGTGGTCTAATATTTTTTTTTTACGGTTAAACACCACTAAACAGTACCGACCTTGACCTTAAGAAGTTTTTTTTTTTTTTGCTGCAGTAAAGAACAAAAGAGTTCGTCCTTTATTCATCAAAGTTCATCGGTTCAAAGTTCATCGGTCATCTCATTTTGTCTGGCACTAGTTTCCTGCGAAACTAAAATGTTCCAACTAAAATTTTAAAGTATAAATTTGAATGAAAGTTTTCAAAAGCTGTGCTAAGCTGCACAAAGGTGTAAAAAGTTGTAGAAAGCTGTACTAAGCTGTAGCAAGTCGCACGATGTACGATCAGCCTTGGATTCACACCCAACTCAGTTTACGGCATCAAAATGGCGGAGAAAACCTGATCACACACACACAAAAAGATTTGATTTAAAACTCACACACACACACAGATTTGATTTAAAACTCACACACACTCACAGATTTGATTTAAAGCTCTCTCACACACACAGAGATTTGATTTAAAACTCTCACACACACACACACACAAATTTAATTTAAAAGTCACACACACAGATTTGATTTCAAACTGACTCACACACACTCAGAGGTTTGATTTAAGACTGACACACACACACACACACACACACACAGATTGGACTTGGAACTCACACTGTCATAAGTTAGACATATCATTTAAACAGCAAGAGACGTGACTCCAATTCACACAGTCAAGTATTTGACTTTAAGTCATGCAGAGATTCACCTGTATCTGACTTTCTCATATACAAAAGAGCGTCTGAAGTGGCGAAATCGAACGACTTGTTAAATTGGATTTCCTGACAGTGGCCAGCATCCCCAGTTTGACATTGACAGGTAGTTGTCTGTTTCGTAGCCCCACAGCAAACCTTGCCCCACAGCAAAACTGGTCACGGATCAGTGAGTTGATTTTTTTTTTTTTTTTCATGGCTTTATTATCCCGTATCGATTGAGTCACCTCTCGTGTTTGCTGCTCCGACCAGTTGACGGGGGAACAGTTAGGGCGCTGAGCGAGGGCGCCGAGATCAAATGAGCCGTGACCGTACCATTCCGGGTGTAGATCCTCTCCGTGTGGAAAGCCACCCGCCCCCACAACCACAGGGGGGGGGGTTGGAGGGAAGGGGGGGGGGAGTTTATTTGAATGGGATTATTGAGATTTTTTGGAGCTTTGTAAAATAAGGAATGTGAGCCGCAGTGTGACATGACATTTACACTGGCCGTGACACAAACTATGTGACATGACATTTACACTGGCCGTGACACAAACTATGTGACATGACATTTACACTGGCCGTGACACAAACTATGTGACATGACATTTACACTGGCCGTGACACAAACTATGTGACATGACATTTACACTGGCCGTGACACAAACTATGTGACATGACATTTACACTGGCCGTGACACAAACTATGTGACATGACATTTACACTGGCCGTGACACAAACTATGTGACATGACATTTACACTGGCCGTGACACAAACTATGTGACATGACATTTACACTGGCCGTGACACAAACTATGTGACATGACATTTACACTGGCCGTGACACAAACTATGTGACATGAAATTTACACTGGCCGTGACACAAACTATTTGACATGACATTTACACTGGCCGTGACCACAAGCTATGTGACATGACATTTACACTGGCCGTGACCACAAACTATGTGACATGACATTTACACTGGCCGTGACCACAAACTATGTGACATGACATTTACACTGGCCGTGACACAAACTATGTGACATGACATTTACACTGGCCGTGACACAATGTGACATGACGTTTACACTGGCCGTGACACAAACTATGTGAATGACATTTACCCTAAATATTGTAAGTTGTCTAAATATTGTAAGTTTCTAACTATTGAAAGTTGTCTAACCATTGTACGTTGTCTAACTATTGTAAGTTGTCTAACTATTGTAAGTTGTCTAACTATTGTAAGTTGTCTAACTATTGCAAGTTGTCTAACTATTGTAAGGCATCGTGTCGGCAAGACGCCTTCTTCAGCGAAAAAACAACGACTAAGAATAATGCAACAATTAAAATAAACACTTAGCTGACATGTAGTATCCTAGAGGACAGCGAGAGTAATATGAACATACTACAGACATTGAACTACTCCGTAAAAGAGATAAGACATATACTGCATAAGTCAGCATTATAATTTTGTCTATTGGTAGCACAGTCCCAGACATTCCTGCAGTCATAACTCAGATTTTAAAAGTTCCTTGAAGTCATGACACATTTCGGAAATACAGTATGCGTCAAATTTAACCGTACTTAAACTGACGCATCTTAGAGGCGTACATGCGCTTGTCAACGGAAGTGTGTTGTGTTCATTTAATGGAAGCGGATGTCTAGCCGTCTTGGAAGTGTGTTGTGTTCATTTAATGGAAGAGGATGTCTAGCCGTCTTGGAAGTGTGTTGTGTTCATTTAATTGAAGAGGATCTCTACCCGTCTTGGAAGTGTGTTGTGTTCATTTAATGGAAGAGGATGTCTAGCCGTCTTGGAAGTGTGTTGTGTTCATTTAATTGAAGAGGATCTCTACCCGTCTTGGAAGTGTGTTGTGTTCATTTAATGGAAGAGGATGTCTAGCCGTCTTGGAAGTGTGTTGTGTTCATTTAATTGAAGAGGATCTCTACCCGTCTTGGAAATGTGTTATGTTCTTTAATTGAAGAGGATGTCTACTCGTCTTGGAAATGTGTTATGTTCTTTAATTGAAGAGGAAGTCTGACTGATATCGAAGTGTGTTAGTTGACCGAGCGGTCTGAACTGTCTGAATCCAGATAGCCGGTGGTCTGGAGTTCAATCCCCACCAAGGCCATCATCCCAAGCACCCCGGGTGGATGGGACTCGTTAGCCTTGGACGGCAACTCATCTAAGAGAAGGCAGGCGCTGAATTCAAAACTTGGAGCCAAAATTATCAATAATTATTTTTAAAAAATATGAAAAAATAATGTGTTCATTAATGGAGGAGAAAGTCAGATAGGCCAGTAGTTAATGGGAATCTTGTCCGTGTTCATCAGAATGTGTTGTGTTCACTAGAAGGTACTGTGTTCACAAGAAGGTACTGTGTTCACTAGAAGGTACTGTGTTCACCAGAAGGTACTGTGTTCACTAGAAGGTACTGTGTTCACCAGAAGGTACTGTGTTCACAAGAAGGTACTGTGTTCACTAGAAGGTACTGTGTTCACTAGAAGCTACTGTGTTCACCAGAAGGTATTGCGTTCACCATAAAGTACTGTATTCACCAGAAGGTACTGGGTTCACCAGAAGGTACTGTGCTCATCAGAAGGTACTGTGCTCACCAGAAGGTACTGTATTCACCAGAAGGTACTGGTTCACCAGAAGGTACTGTGCTCACCAGAAGGTACTGTGCTCACCAGAAGGTACTGTGTTCACCAGAAGGTACTGTATTCACCAGAAGGTACTCTGCTCACCAGAAGGTACTCTGCTCACCGGAAGGTCCCGTGTTCACCAGAAGGTACTGTGCTCACCAGAAGGTACTGTGTACCGCCTTTAGAAAGTCCACGATGAACATCCTTCAGACTGACCACGAGCAATACGCCCGCTCGATGAATGTGTGAGGACGCCAGATACGCGAGCCAGAATGATGCATTGTGGGCATTTCTGACTACGTCTACGGTGTCTGAGATTCAAGATGTTATAAGAGGATAGGTTCTCCGACAAAAGTCACATACGTTACCAGGTCCACCAAACTCCACCCATCGCCCACACCCACACACCCACACACCCACCATGACAGAACTGTGTTACTTGGTTCCTCTAAAAAAATAAAATATAAAAAAAAACTCACTCCGAATCTCTCTTCCGCCTTTTTTAAAAACGCGGTCACCCAGTACATCACCCTGTACATCACCCAGTACATCACCCTGTACATCACCCTGTACATCACCCAGTACATCACCCAGTACATCACCCTGTACATCACCCTGTACATCACCCAGTACATCACCCTGTACATCACCCAGTACATCACCCTGTACATCACCCTGTACATCACCCTGTACATCACCCTGTACATCACCCTGTACATCACCCTGTACATCACCCAGTACATCACCCAGTACATCACCCAGTACATCACCCTGTACATCACCCAGTACATCACCCTGTACATCACCCTGTACATCACCCTGTACATCACCCAGTACATCACCCTGTACATCACCCTGTACATCACCCTGTACATCACCCTGTACATCACCCTGTACATCACCCTGTACATCACCCTGTACATCACCCTGTACATCACCCTGTACATCACCCTGTACATCACCCTGTACATCACCCTGTACATCACCCTGTACATCACCCTGTACATCACCCAGTACATCACCCTGTACATCACCCTGTACATCACCCTGTACATCACCCAGTACATCACCCTGTACATCACCCTGTACATCACCCTGTACATCACCCTGTACATCACCCTGTACATCACCCTGTACATCACCCTGTACATCACCCAGTACATCACCCTGTACATCACCCTGTACATCACCCTGTACATCACCCAGTACATAACCCAGTACATCACCCACTACATCACCCACTACATCACCATGCACATCGCGCTGTACATCACCCTGTACATCACCGTGTACGTCACCCTGAACGTCACCCCGTACGTCGCCCAGTACATCACCCTGTACATCACCAAGTACCGTGTACGTCACCCTGTACATCGCCATGTACGTCACTCTGCACGTCACCCAGTACGTCACCATTTACGTGTCACCCTTTACCTTCGCTAAGGTAAGAGTGAAAAATCTGGCTCAAGCTCTGAATACTGTTCCCGTCGCAGATAGACACATTTCGAACATAAACCCCAAACCATAATATAACCCTTTCCACTTGTATGGTCACACGCCAGCTGGGCCCGTGCGTCGTTGACTGACGCAAGCGCGCCTTCAAATATGCGTCAGTGTCAGCGTTGCCAGTTTTGGCGCATGTTGCACCCTATCAACTGCTGTTCATCCGTCTTGTCTTGGAGAGCGGCACCAAGGGTCACGTGACTCAGGGAGGGGGGAGGGGGGAGAGACTTCTTCTGTCTCATTACTTACACCTAAGACGAGTGGACTTTAAAACCATCGCGGCCCGTCGTCTTCACCCCGTGGCCCGAAGAAATCTCATTTCTGTTGCGCAGGTCCCGGGATCTTTCCGTTTGATGTCGACCCGCCTCTGAGTGATCCAAATTTACGACCGGGATGATCAAACGGGCCCTCCGAAGATAGTGGCGACGGTTGGGCGAGATAGTGGGCGACTGTTGTAAGTTTCAGTTCAAACACCGAACCCTCCATTATCCTTCCGTTATAATATTATGTCTCATCTCTGGACCCCACCAAGGCCACCCTGGTTCTTGTCTTATGGCAGCACCACAAAACATAGTTAACATACGGTGCATGACATTTTTTTCCGGATTCGAAGTACGTATAAATGTACCATTTTGGTCCCGATTCGCCGTATCTCTAATTATTTGAGCTCCCACCATTCTTTCGTACAAACAACAGCGCGAGAGGTCAATATTTACAATGCTTTCTTTCACAGGTCGTCACCCGGAATCTCCATGTGACGTCATTTTCTTGTGATTGGAGCCGTATTTATTTCCGACTCCACAGACCTTACCGTTATTGTCATACAACGCGCATCGTTCATGTCATAAAACACCCCCTGTCATCTTGTATCATGATAATAGCAAAGTGAGATTTTGAGAGGGGGGGGGAGAAGGAGGTGGGGCGTGTCCGTAAATCACGTGATCCAGTCTGGCCAATTGTTGCTCCTCGTGTTTGACTTTTTGGATGTAATTGTCTGGAGATTGTGCGCAGACCTTTCAAGTACGAGCTAAATAAGCAATATCTTCTTCGGCCAATTTAGGGGGATTTGCGGGGGGGGGGGCGGTTGCAATTAGTTTTACGACCTGGCTAAGAGAGTATTAGAGTAACTACGTCTGTCATAGATGTGTGGGTTCGTTTCATTTTAGCTTAGAGAGTATTTGATTTACTACGTCTATAATAGATTCGTGGGAGCGTTTCATTTTAGCTTAGAGAGTATTAGAGTAACTACGCATAGAATAGATTAGTGGGAGCGTTTCAGTTTAGTTTAGAGAGTGTTAGAGTAACTTCAGTAACTTCGCATAAAATAGATTTGTGGGAGCGTTACAATTTAGTTTAGAGAGTACTAGAGTAACTACGCATAGAATAGATTAGTGGGAGCGTTTCAGTTTAGTTTAGAGTACTAGAGTAAATACGCATATAATAGATTAGTGGGAGCGTTTCAGTTTAGTTTAGAGAGTGTTAGAGTAACTTCAGTAATTTTGCATATAATAGATTAGTGGGAGCGTTTCAATTTAGTTTAGAGAGTACTAGAGTAACTACGCATAGAATAGATTAGTGGGAGCGTTTGAGTTTAGTTTAGATCAGGCCCGCACAACTCAAAATGTAAGGCGGGCCGTAATACTTTTTGAGAAACTTGTGCGGGCCGAAAGATAAGGTAAGGCGGGAAAAGCTATTTTCAAAATAATAATAATAAAGAATATTTCGTTACTTTGCGGGCCGCAAAGTGGGTGCTGGCGGGCCTCAAAGTGGGTGCTGGCGGGCCGCAAAGTGGGTGCTGGCGGGCCGCATGCGGCCTATTTTTCAGGCCTGGTTTAGAGAGTATTAGAGTAACAGGTCTATAATAGATTCCTCGGAGCGTTTCGGTTTGGCTTAGAGGCGCACTAAGACAGGGTTAGCAGTCCGTGTGGTTGGACAGAGGGAGTATGGTACCAATACACCGTTGATCGACTCAGGTACACATTCAAGATGCACTCCGTGTGGTTGGACCGAGGGAGTTTGAAAAAAAATACACCGTTGATCGACTCAAGATGCGAGTGTTACAGTACTGCTAGTTAAGAGTTAAAATCTACAGTCTTAAATTCCTACTAGTTTTTAACTATTCTCTATTTCTTGTCGTATTGTCATTCGTCCTGTCTGCCAAGGAAGGCTCTCAGCCGAAACGTTCCTATCTTAGTGTCCGGTCTTTTGATTCAAGCTCCCACTTACCTTTTTCTACTATTTCATTTAACTCGAGACAGTGTACATACAATGCTTAAATGCCTTCAAAGATTATGCTTGGCTTGTATTAAACAACCCGAAGTTATTCCTTCCAACCAGGTGGTGACGTCCACCCCCCTGTCCCCAGTTTGAGAGGTGGAAGCGAAAACAACCCCTCCCTCTTGGGCTTAAGTATTTAATTTTAAATTAATTAATTTTTTTTGCTGTGCCAATCATGTTTTTCTTTGATTTAGGAGTTCACTATGCATATTAGAAATACAAAGTTACAGCTAAAAAATTGTTAGCAAATTGCTGACTATTCAATCACAATATTGATGACAAATGACAAATGACAAATGTTCTATTTCACATTTTTGGGGCAAATTAAATCGTACCATGTTAAGATTATTTGAGAAAATGACTTTTAGCAGGCTTTTAAGTTTTATTTTGGCTTTAATCTTGAATCATATCGTTGATATCCTCAAGACTCAAGAGTCGACGCGGCTATGACGTCAAAACTAGGGGGTTGGACTCGGCGTGGCTGTGCGCTCAAATCCAGAGACCAAATGGGTTGGAGGGTTGGTGTTCATTATCTCCGCCCACACCTGACAGTCATTAGAGATTTTATCTCCTAAAAATATTCGTTTACACATTAACTTTTTAACTGGAGAAATTCATAAAGGCCGACAAGGTGGGGTGTGGGGTGGGGGGCATTCACTCTATCTCAGATTGGAAGCAACTGACTTCTCCCCCCCTCCCCCTCCCCCCCCCCGTGTAGACGCCCCTGTGTCCAACTGTTAAAATAATACAATACTTATGTGTCTAACATTAACGCATACAATACTTATGTGTCCAACATTAACGCATACAATACTTATGTGTCAAACATTAACGCATACAATAATGTGTCCAACATTAACGCATACAATAATTATGTGTCCAACATTAACGCATACAATAATTATGTGTCCAACATTAACGCATACAATAATTATGTGTCCAACATTAACGCATACAATACTTAAGTGTCCAACATTAACGCATACAATACTTATGTGTCCAACATTAACGCATACAATACTTAAGTGTCCAACATTAACGCATACAATACTTATGTGTCCAACATTAACGCACACAATACTTATGTGTCCAACATTAACACATACAATACTTATGTGTCCAACATTAGCGCATACAATACTTAAGTGTCCAACATTAACACATACAATACTTATGTGTCCAACATTAACACATACAATACTTATGTGTCCAACATTAACACATACAATACTTATGTGTCCATCATTAACACATACAATACTTATGTGTCCAACATTAACACATAAAATACTTATGTGTCCAACATTAACACATACAATACTTATGTGTCCAACATTAACACATACAATACTTATGTGTCCAACATTAACGCATTCAAATGTTAATGCGTCCATTGTATCATATTATATGGATCAACCAAATCTTTGTCAGATATTACCGTGTCAGATATTACCATGTCAGATATTACCATGTCAGATATTTATGTTTCTCAAAAAATTAATGTTACCATGTAAATGTGATTAATAATAAAGCATACAATAATAAGGAATCAAATATTACTCTATTCGATATTACTTTATCAAATATTACCATGTCCAATATTACCTATTATTGGAATTACCATGTCCAATAGTAAGGAATCAAACATTACTCTATTCGATATTACTTTATCAAATATTACCATGTCCAATATTACCTATTATTGGTATTAACATGTCCAATAGTAAGGAATCAAACATTAGTCTATTCAATATTACTTTATCAAATATTACCATGTCCAATATAGCCGCGTCCAATATTACCGCATCCAATATTACACTGTCCAATGTTTGTCTAATATTACTCTATCCAATTTTACTCTGTCTAATATTACTCTGTCCAATGTTACTCTGTATAATATTGCTCTGTCCAATGTTACTCTAATATTACACTGTCTAATATTACTCTGTCTAATATTACTCTGTCCACCATGGGCGCCCGCAGAAAACTTTCTAGGGGGGGGTGCAAAAAAAAATAATTAATTTTCCAGGGGGGGGGGGCAAAAATTTTTTAGTAATGTTTTAATGTAGTTTTAATTTACCGTAACGTATTTGTATGGTGAACGAACGGACAGGACATCAGCTTAGTTACTTTCTCTTTATTTTCTCTTTACTTTAATACATTTTTTGTCTATTTTTGTCTAAAAATTTTTTATCCAATCAATCCAGGGGGAGGCAAGTGCCCCCCCCCTGCCCCTACCTGCGCGCGCCCATGCTGTCCAAGGTTACTCTAATATTACTCTGTCCAAGGTTACTCTAATATTACTCTGTCCAATGTTACTGCGTGTTGTTGCAAGTGTAATGGTACATTCAACATTACATTGATCGGCAAGATATACTGGAGTTATCCTTGACGGCCTTAGTTTTGTCTTTACTGAGAACCCCCCCCCCCCCACCCTCCCATTCCACTCCATCCATGACTGCCGCTATCGGGTGAAAATCTTGTCCTAATGTTGTTCACATCGTTATAACAATAAACGAGTTTATCAGTCTATAGAACTATGACAGTCTATGAGTCAGTTGCCGGTGGACACATTAGTCAGTGTACAATTAGAGATGATGGTATGATGAAGACATGATTACTGAAGGCATTTGGTCCAGAGGTTAGCATGATGATTTAAGGCATTTGGTCCAGAGGTTAGCATGATTACTGAAGGCATTCGGTCTTGAGGTTAGATCAAATAAAGCTAATCTCAGACCCAAAACTAACCAAATAAACTGTATTAAGTTCAAACTCTTTACTTACGTCCGTAGTGAATATTCTCATTGTTATGTAACCATCTGGCGTAAGGGTTGTCGGGGTCGTAGTAGGCGTGCTGCAGGGCGGACACGTCATTGTCCCTGTGGGACAGGCCCCCGGGCACGGGGATGTGCAGGCGCCCCTGCCGAAGGTCCAGCGATCCCTCCGGGTGCGACTGGGGCATGGCCCGGGGGTGTGGGAGCCCCTGGGGCGGCGACATGCAGGTGTTGCCCGGGGGCGACACCAGGGCGGCCGCCGACTTGGACTCGGGGAGGTCCAGCAGGTCTTTGACGGAGAAACGGTGCCGGACCGCGGCCATCTCGTACTGGGGATCCATGACCCTGGAGTTGAGGTCACCTATAGTGACGCAGGGCTCTGCACGGTGAGAATCCTTGAAATATTCCACCTCTGAACCGCGTTTGTGATTACTCCGTGAATTAAAAAAAAAAAACTGCACTCTTTCGATTTTTGTTAAAATAAATAATTCACTTAAATTTACAATATATACGGATGTGTAAGTTCATAAAGATCCCTGGTGGAACGACAGGGCGAGATAATATAAGCTGGAGTGTATACATGGAATGTTCGAGAGGTAGTGTACAACGCCTGCTGTTCAAAACCTAGACAAAGTCTTTGCTGTTACAGCCTTGCAACGGGTTGCATAATAAATATACAAATAAATGGATACGCTCTTTAAAAGGGAGATATATCTACCGCAAAGTTGATGACGTCAACACCGTGACATGCTGATTATTACATTCGGAAACTCTCTAAGACAAATGTATTTCTGAAACTTATTTCTCAAGAGTTTTATATCATTAGAACCACAGACAGCCGCCACCATATAAAGAAAGGGGGAAAAAAACCAACAACCTCTGCGAACTAAGTCATTCGCTTGTGTGAAGTAAACACGATACATGCATATCTATACCGGCACACGTGATTTTTAATCTATTTAATGAAAAAATCCTTGCCACTGTCACCGAAAACTGTCCAACAGGTCTAAGTCCAGCCTAGGTAATCACAGAGGTGGCGCCTAGGCACGCACAAATGAAAATAACAGGACCCGCGGTTAAATTAATTTCTTGCAAGATATCCACGGTTGACGTTCAGACGTACCGACAGTTAAATCCGAAATTAATGGCCGCGTCGAATCCTGTTTGTCTGTCTGTAAGTGTGTGTGTGCTCCAGGTCATAAGATTACACAACCGACTCCAACCAAACACACAGAAACGGCAATATTGAAAACTCAAACTTATTTAATTTTTTTTTTTTTTTATTTTATTTTAAATATCGCTTCTGTGCTTGATAAATGAGATATATAGAGAAAACGTTGACAGTCCTCGGGGGTTAGCAGGGCGCCCGCACACGTGAAACCCTCGAGGTCGGCAGAGAGTGTAGGTCCTTCAGGTGGAGAGAGGGATCCGAAGACCTAGAAGAAGCACTCGGCGGGGCATTAACAAGACTTGTCCCTGGCTAACTATCACCAGGACTTTTGTCAACTGATCAGGGTCTAGAGCCACAGCGGCGAAAAAATGGGTTTAAAAAAACACACACGCACCACCACCAACCCCCCCCCCCCCCCCCCCTATCTCAGGCAGGATGGGATCTTGACAAAAATGGGCCGTCCTTAGAGGTGACTGTCAAAGCCGCAAGGAAGTCACTCGTGGTTAGCGGAGTCATAGAGGTTGGGAGCGAGTTAGAGGAGGGGGGGGGGTGATCTAAAAGTTGTGAATGGCTCCAAGGGTGGAAGACGCCAGGGAAATTGGGGACAAGTTGGGGCTCCTCCCCCCTCTCCTGTTATTGACCACAGACTGTCACCAGGAGATCGCGACCGCTTCCAGCACGGGGTGATCTCGTCTGCCATTGGTCGCCTCGTTAAATGATCTGACGGCGGGAAGAGACGGCCTCTGCCAGGCAGGAATCATGATTGACAGGTCACCGGGCTGGTGTGGTGACAGACCGTTAGCTGACGTTAGCAGAGGTACCAGGGCCATGAGAACGCTGGGACGTTAGTAGAGGTACCAGGGCCATGAGAACACTGGGACGTTAGTAGAGGTACCGGGGCCATGAGAACACTAGGACGTTAGTAGAGGTACCAGGGCCATGAGAACACTGGGACGTTAGTAGAGGTACCAGGGCCATGAGAACACTGGGAAGTAAGTAGAGGTACCAATGCCATGAGAACACTGGGACGTTAGTAGAGGTACCAGGGCCATGAGAACACTGGGACGTTAGTAGAGGTACCAGGGCCATGAGAACACTGGGACGTTAGTAGAGCTACCAGGGTCATGAGCCTGTGACACGCGTACCCTTCTTGTCGGCACGCGAGTCAAGTCATCCCCGCATCACCCCCAGCAGCCGAGACATTGGTTTACAAGGAAGATAGGAGCACATTGTGATAAATCTGTGGGATTTGGATGGCAGTGTGGGCACTCGATCTTAGACGGGTCCGTCAGTACTGACCTAGATGAGGGGGGGGGTGGAAATGGTGGAAAGGGTCATGGTGAGGGGCGTCCCATGTCACTGCTAGTAGTGTGTCGCGATACAGAATTGTGTTGGCTTCAGGGTGTCGCACGTACTAGCAGTGTGTCATACGAACCAGCACGGTGTCATACGAACCAGCAGTGTGTCATACGAACCAACAGTGTGTCATGCGAACCAGCAGGGTGTCGCACGAACCAGCAGGGTGTCGCACGAACCAGCATGGTGTCATACGAACCAGCAGTGTGTCATACGAACCAGCAGGGTGTCGCACGAACCAGCATGGTGTCGCACAAACCAGCAGGTTGTCACACGAACCAGCAGGTTGTCACACGAACATAAGCCATACAGCATTTCTGTATTTTGAGACACCAAAAGAGACAGCCAGTACGGCACACGTGTTTCCTGCCTATCTGTCACACGAGTTCTCTACCTGTCTGTCACACGAGTTTTCTTCCTGTCTGTCACACGAGTTTTCTTCCTGTCTGTCACACAAGTTCTCTACCTGTCTGTCACACGAGTTTTCTTACTGTCTGTCACACGAGTTTTCTTCCTGTCTGTCACACGAGTTTTCTTCCTGTCTGTCACACAAGTTCTCTACCTGTCTGTCACGCCAATGATATAGCATGCATCCCTTTGCATCCCCCTTCCCATACTATAGAAACCTACAGGTTGCCAGTTAAGCTTCTTAATGGCCAGATTCATTTATCTCTGAAGCTGATATTTTTTTTTTTTGAGTGGGGGAGGGGGAAGGGGGGGGGATTAAAAAAAAATGAGATAAATAAAATTGTAATGTGGGGGGTTAAAAATGGATTGACCTTGACCTTCGTTGAGCAGACTGTTCTCTTGTTTTACTCTCTCATTCTCTCAAATTGAATGTTGGCATCCGGCGTCAGTTCACTGGCGCGGGAAGGGTGGGCGGGTGGCACTAACCCTAACTACTCCCCCCCCCTCACACCCACACCCCCACACTGCATCAGCTGCCCTGGCATCTCAACGTGGGATTATTTCGGACACCTTATCACTGCCAGAAAGCTAGTGGTTTGAAAACTAAAGGTTGGCAGTTTATTTATCCGATTGTGTCTGAATTATGACGGAAACATTTCTAGTTAAGACAAGGAAAGCTCGGGGTGGATATAACGTTTGGCGGGGCGGGAAAAAGAGGGGGGGGGGCTGAGTAACGGGAATAGAAGATACTACGTGAACATTGTTGATTTGATTGATTGATTTTGATATTCATATCGCGCTGGTATCCATGCCATTTAAGCATGCTCACTGCGCCCTGGTTTTCCAAAATCTATTTAAACAAACAAGTTTGTATATGTTTCTTAAAGGATTTTTTATCATTTGTCAATTCCCCTCAAAGATTGAGGCAAACTGTTCCATTATATTGGCGCCTATCGCTTCAAAAGAGCGCACTCCGTACGACTTTTTTCTGTGTTCATCCACACTAGGAACACTCAGTAAGTACTGTGTTGAAGACCGCAGGTTCAAGGATACATGTTTATAAATCAGTTCCTTGAGATATTCCGGTGCTGAGCCATCTCTGCAACTGTACGCCAGGGACAGAATTTTGTAGTTAATGCGCTCACTCGCAGGAACCCAATGGAGATCTCGTAGATTTTTTTCATCCGTGTTACAATGCGTGCTGCAGTATTTTGTATCTTCTGGAGTCTCTGAATTTGGTTCTGAGGTAAACCCCACAAACAACTGTTACAGCAATCTCATCTTGACTGTTGTACAGGTTTCCGCACCTCGCTTGTACACAGTGGCGTAGGAAGAAGGGGGTAGTCCGTCCCGGGCGGCACCCTTCCTTTATAGGGACGGGTGGCATTTTCGGCCCATTGCAGATTTTTGTTTCGTGGAAGGAGGAAGCAAAAAGTTGTTCCTGTCCCAGATTGCAATAACTCTACCTACGCCACTGGTGGTCCAGTCAAGAATATCTGCAACCTGGGGCTCACAATTTCTTGTACGGAATACATCTCTGTCCCCGGTGTCCCAGTGTCCACAGTGCCCCCGGTGCCAACAGTGTCCCCATTTCCCCCCTAGTGTGCCCAGTTTCCCCAGTGTTCCCACGTGCCCACAGTGCTCCGAGTACCGACAGTGCCCACCAGTGCCAACAGTTCCCATCAGTGTCCACGATGTTTCAAGTGCCCATAGTGTCCTAAGTGCCCATAGTGTCCCAAGTGTCCGTAGTGTCCCAAGTGCCCATAGTGTCCCAAGTGCCCATAGTGTCCCAAGTGCCCATAGTGTCCCAAGTGCCCATAGTGTCCCAAGTGCCCATAGTGTCCCAAGTGCCCATAGTGTCCCAAGTGCCCATAGTGTCCTAAGTGCCCATAGTGTCCCAAGGGCCCATAGTGTCCCAAGTGCCCATAGTGTTCCAAGTGCCCATAGTGTCCTAAGTGCCCATAGTGTTCCAAGTGCCCATAGTGTCCTAAGTGCCCATAGTGTCCCAAGTGCCCATAGTGTCCCAAGTGCCCATAGTGTCCCAAGTGCCCATAGTGTCCCAAGTGCCCATAGTGTTCCAAGTGCCCATAGTGTCCTAAGTGCCCATAGTGTTCCAAGTGCCCATAGTGTCCTAAGTGCCCATAGTGTCCCAAGTGCCCATAGTGTCCCAAGTGTCCATAGTGTCCCAAGTGCCCATAGTGTCCCAAGTGCCCATAGTGTCCCAAGTGCCCATAGTGTCCTAAGTGCCCATAGTGTCCTAAGTTCCCATAGAGTCCCAACTGCCCACAGTGCTCCCAGTACCCACATGGCCCACCAGTGCCCCCTGTTCCCATCAGTGTCCACAATGTCCCCAATGCCCATCAGTGTCCACAATTTCCCCAATGCGCCCCAGTGCCCCAGTCTTAACAGATAGACTTGTAAATGAAGCATTAAGCCGTTATGTTAAAGTTGGCTGTCGTAAAATCCGGTAACACGCATCATTGAGCTTTTAAAATTAATAAAGTAGCTGTCTGCATCATTTGTAAAAAAATCCACACCATGTACCCACACCATGTACCCACACCACCAAGCACTACGCACTACTCTACACACACCACCAAACATTACGCACTACTCTACACACACCACCAAGCACTACGCACTACTCTACACACACCACCAAGCACTACGCACTACTCTACACACACCACCAAGCACTACGCACTACTCTACACACACCACCAAGCACTACGCACTACTCTACACACACCACCAAACATTACGCACTACTCTACACACACCACCAAACATTACGTACTACTCTACCCACACCACCAAACCCTACGCACTACTCTACACACACCACCAAGCACTACGTACTTCTCTACCCACACCACCAAGCACTACGCCTACTCTATCCTAAACGCTACCACCCATCGCTACCCCTAGGATCGGAACATTCAATTTGATCGAATAACTCAATCATCGTTCATGGTGGCACAAGCTGACCTCCCCACTGTTTACCCCAAGCCCACACACACAAAAAGCTCCCCCCCCCACACGCCCCATGCCGACGGAAACCAGTGCCCCTGCCCTAACAGGCATGACAAAGGCTGTTTGACGCCCCATGCCGACGGAAACCAGCGCCCCTGCCCTAAAAGGCATGACAAAGGCTGTTTGTTGCCATGTAAAACACGCCGACATGAAATCAAAATAGCTTTTTTATTATTGCTGGTCATCCCCCGGCTGGTCACTTGGTAACCATGGTGAATGTGCTGCGAGACTTTGTGGACACAATACTGACCTCTGGTCACTTTCCAGTGCAATCGTTGGACTTCAGGTGCTGAATATTTGGACAATCAAAGTTTGATCCTTATACCAAATCGCAAAGTTGTTGTCAAAGTTTTTGTCAGAAGTTGTTGTCAAAGTTGTTGTCAGAAGTTGTTGTCAAAGTTGTTGTCCAAAGTTTTGGTCAAAGTTGTTATGAGAAGCTGTTTTCAAAGTTGTTGTCAAAGTTGTCGTCAGAAGCTGTTGTCAAAGTTGTTGTCCAAAGTTTTGGTCAAAGTTGTTATGAGAAGCTGTTTTCAAAGTTGTTGTCAAAGTTGTTGTCAAAGTTTTTATCAGAAGCTGTTTTCAAACTTGTTGTCAGAAGTGGTTGTCAGAAGTTGTTGTCAAAGTTGTTGTCAGAAGTTGTTGTCAGAAGTTGTTGTCAGAAGTTGTTGTCAAAGTTGTTGTCAGAAGTTGTTGTCAAAGTTGTTGTCAAAGTTGTTGTCAAAGTTGTTGTCAAAGTTGTTGTCAGAAGTTGTTGTCAAAGTTGTTGTCAAAGTTGTTGTCAAAGTTGTTGTCAAAGTTGTTGTCAGAAGTTGTTGTCAAAGTTGTTGTCAGAAGTTGTTGTCAAAGTTGTTGTCAAAGTTGTTGTCAAAGTTGTTGTCAGAAATTGTTGTCAAAGTTGTTGTCAAAGTTGTTGTCAAAGTTGTTGTCAAAGTTGTTGTCAAAGTTGTTGTCAAAGTTGTTGTCAAAGTTGTTGTCAAAGTTGTTGTCAAAGTTGTTGTCAGAAGTTGTTGTCAGAAGTTGTTGTCAAAGTTGTTGTCAGAAGTTGTTGTCAGAAGCTGTTTTCAAACTTGTTGTCAGAAGTTGTTGTCAGAAGTTGTTGTCAAAGTTGTTGTCAGAAGTTGTTGTCAAAGTTGTTGTCAAAGTTGTTGTCAGAAGTTGTTGTCAGAAGTTGTTGTCAAAGTTGTTGTCAAAGTTGTTGTTAAAGTTGTTGTCAAAGTTGTTGTCAGAAGTTGTTGTCAAAGTTGTTGTCAGAAGTTGTTGTCAAAGTTGTTGTCAGAAGTTGTTGTCAAAGTTGTTGTCAAAGTTGTTGTCAAAGTTGTTGTTAAAGTTGTTGTCAGAAGTTGTTGTCAAAGTTGTTGTCAGAAGTTGTTGTCAGAAGTTGTTGTCAAAGTTGTTGTCAAAGTTGTTGTCAAAGTTGTTGTCAAAGTTGTTGTCAAAGTTCTTGTCAGAAGTTGTTGTCAAAGTTGTTGTCAAAGTTGTTGTCAAAGTTGATACTTGAAAAATATTTAATAAATGAGTATTTTATACAATTGAATAAACTATAGAGCAGTTGTGTTAAATGAGATCAAATATACGCTTCTTAGTGTTTAGTCTGAAAAGTGTCTAGTGTCTAGTGTCCAATGTCAAATGAAGCAGCAGAAAAAAATGATCAGCAATTCTGTCGTGGGTACTGCATCAGAAGGTTAGTAATAGAGCACAGTCTGTTTATTCTAAGATGTTTTGTCATTATCAACAGGATATTTTCATGATCACACAGAAATTGGTCTTTCTCGCACATGATCTGTTCTTTCTGGCACATGATCTGGTTTTTCTCTCACATGATCTGGTCTTTCTCACACAGTATCTGGTTATTCTCACACATAATCTTTGAATTGTAACACAGAATCTTGTCATTCTCACATATGATATTGTCACTTATGATGTTGTCATACTCACGTAGGACATTGTCATTGTCACATAGAATGCTGTCATTCTCTCATAAGATGTCATTCTCACATTGGATATTGTAATTGTCACATAGAATATTGTCATTGTCACATATGATATTGTCATTCCCACGTAGGACATTGTCATTGTCACATAGGATATTGTCATTGTCACATATGATGTCATTCCCACATTGGAATTTGTCCTTGTACCATTGGATCTTGTCATCCTCACGTAGGACATTGTCATTCTCTCATAGGATATTGTCATTGTCACATAGGATGTCATTCTCACATACGACATTGCCATTGTCCCATTGGATCTTGTCATCCTCACATTGGACATTGTCATTGCAAATAGGGTCTTGTCATGCTCACAATTGATCTGGTCATTGTAATGGTGGGAAGAAGAAAGTAACAGCTGTGTTTATAATCTCCACGAAAATTTGGTGTTTATAATGATAGATTTATTGTTATTATAAAACTTGTTGACTGACCACTCTACTCATTTCGAATTCTAAAAGTAAATAAAAAAAAAAAAAAAAGACACCATCTCTGGTATCCGTGTCAGACACATTGAGGGGATACTCTCCAAACCAAATGCTTGCACACTCCTCGCCTGCTCTAATCTAGGGTTTTGCCAGATCTCACCAACGAGTGGATCACTTGGTCGCAGGCCGAAGACTGACTTTGACTATCTAGAAACTGGAGTGTGGACCGCTTCAAAAGTCTCAAGGGTTCTCGTAGCGGGTGTGGGCCGGCTCCTACTCCACGATAACATCCCCCTACTCGAGGCTGGAGCAGAGGGGTTGAGAGAGGGAGAGAGGGAGAGAGAGAGATGTGGGGGTTCTCCTACAGAAGGTGTGATGACGAGTATCAAGGTTATCACCATAGTTTTTGTGCCGGCTGTGTCCGCTATCGCCAACTCCACGACAAGCGACCGATGCTGTCCCGTTATCTGCCGGGACATTTGCTAGTGGACTAATGGAGACGAGGAGGTCACGTGATGTTTTACACTTTGTTGAAAATTTTTGAAGGCGTGATCTGACCTCAGAGCTTTCGGGTCCCTTGTCAAAGGCGCAAAAAACACTTAACAAAAATAGAATAATTTTAGATATACTAGCCACAAATCGGTAGAGTATCTTCCTGTATTTTTGTTAGCTTTACGATCAATTTGTTCTAAGTTTTGAGCGTGACAAAACCGTGAAGAGCGTCTCCCACCTGCAGCACGGATGGGTGTAGAATGAATTGATTGTTTAATGTTTGGATCATCTGAATATTTTCATTTCCATCAATTAAGACGCTATCAATGGTAAGACCAATATGAAGAAATCAAAGAAAAGTCCAATATGAAGATATCAACGATAAGTCAAATGTAAAGATATAAATGATAAGTCCAATATGAACATATCAATGATAAGTCAAATATGAGCATATCAACGATAAGCCCAATATGAAGATATCAAAGATAAGTCCAACTTATCATTGATAAGTCCAATGTGAAGATATCAATAAGTCTAATAAGAAGATATCAACGATAAGTCCAATGTGAAGATATCAATAAGTCCAATATGAACGTATCAATGATAAGCCCAATAAGAAGATATCAAAGTTAGGCCCAATATGAAAATACCAACGATAAGTCTAAGACAGGGATCACAGATTTGCTCTTTATGAACGGTCTCAGAGATAGATCTAATATGAAATATATGAGATGGACACAAAATGAAACGGTCTCAGAGATATATCTAATATGAAATATATGAGATGGACACAAAATGAAACGGTCTCAGAGATAGATCTAATATGAAATATATGAGATGGACACAAAATGAAACGGTCTCAGAGATAGATCTAATATGAAATATATGAGATGGACACAAAATGAAACGGTCTCAGAGATAGATCTAATATGAAATATATGAGATGGACACAAAATGAAACGGTCTCAGAGATAGATCTAATATGAAATATATGAGATGGACACAAAATGAAACGGTCTCAGAGATAGATCTACTATGAAATATATGAGATAGACACAAAATGAAACGGTCTCAGAGTTGGCACACCATTGTCTGAAGAAAGAGTTCCTCCGATTGTTCGAGCACAGCCATGTCAATGTTCTTTTTTAACTTTGCCTTTATATATTTATACATATATATTCCTTCAATTGTATACATAATATATATTTCTTATATTTATACATATATATTTCTTATATATTTATTCTTATATGTTTCTTTTATTTGTACCTCTTTATTTTTATATGTATACTTATCTATTTCTTATATTTATACAAATCTATTTCTCTGTCCGGCACTTGACCACTCGTAACGTCGCCATCGGAAGCATTCAATGCAATTCTTCGCTTCAAAAATACCGTTCTTTCTTCCCCTCTCTGGAGTCACGTGTTATGAAAACTGCCCTACTTTCGTTGATACGGCCGCACATGTTCCAAAAGGCCACCATGTTCCATATGGCCACCATGTTCCATATGGCCGCCATGTTCCATATGGCCGCCATGTTCCATATGGCCGCCACGTTCCATTGGGCCGCCAGGTTCCATATGGCCGTTATGTTCCATATGGCCGTTATGTTCCATATGGCCGCCATGTTCCATATGGCCGCCACGTTCCATTGGGCCGCCACGTTCCATATGGCCGCCATGTTCTATATGGCNTATATTCCTTCAATTGTATACATAATATATATTTCTTATATTTATACATATATATTTCTTATATATTTATTCTTATATGTTTCTTTTATTTGTACCTCTTTATTTTTATATGTATACTTATCTATTTCTTATATTTATACAAATCTATTTCTCTGTCCGGCACTTGACCACTCGTAACGTCGCCATCGGAAGCATTCAATGCAATTCTTCGCTTCAAAAATACCGTTCTTTCTTCCCCTCTCTGGAGTCACGTGTTATGAAAACTGCCCTACTTTCGTTGATACGGCCGCACATGTTCCAAAAGGCCACCATGTTCCATATGGCCACCATGTTCCATATGGCCGCCATGTTCCATATGGCCGCCATGTTCCATATGGCCGCCACGTTCCATTGGGCCGCCAGGTTCCATATGGCCGTTATGTTCCATATGGCCGTTATGTTCCATATGGCCGCCATGTTCCATATGGCCGCCACGTTCCATTGGGCCGCCACGTTCCATATGGCCGCCATGTTCCATATGGCCGCCATGTTCCATTGGGCCGCCACGTTCCATATGGCCGCCATGTTCCATTGGGCCGCCACGTTCCATATGGCCGCCATGTTTCACAGTCGGTAAATACGCCTGCCTGCACGACGGAGTCACCCTGGATTTGCCGGGGAAGATAATGCTGCGGAAAATACCACGGTAGGACCATTGTTATCGCCCTGGACGATAAGAAATTTGTGCCTCGGTCGCGAAGAGTGGCCCAGAGTCGCTCGGGCTATTTCGGGACAGTTATGCAAATAATTATGAAAGGATAAAGAGAAAAAAATGTCCCGGAAACTCTTGGCTTTGGGAACAGTGGAGGATCAAAGGGATGGATAATGGCGGCCGTACAAATGTTTGGAGACAAAGAATGGATGAAATGATCGGTTTATTAAAAAGTTTGTGGATGTGTTCCAATTTCCTGGCGAAGTTATGAACTTACGTCAAGTGGCATTGGTCCAAACTATAGAGGCGGACATCAACTTATGTCAAGTGGCATTGGTCCAAACTATAGAGGCGGCCATCAACTTACGTCAAGTGGCATTGGTCCAAACTATAGAGGCGGACATCAACTTATGTCAAGTGGCATTGGTCCAAACTATAGAGGCGGCTATCAACTTATGTCAAATGGCATTGGTCCAAACTATAGAGGCGGCCATCAACTTACGTCAAGTGGCATTGGTCCAAACTATAGAGGCGGACATCAACTTATGTCAAGTGGCATTGGTCCAAACTATAGAGGCGGCCATCAACTTATGTCAAGTAGCATTGGTCCAAACTATAGAGGCGGACATCAACTTATGTCAAGTGGCATTGGTCCAAACTATAGAGGCGGACATCAACTTATGTCAAGTGGCATTGGTCCAAACTATAGAGGCGGACATCAACTTATGTCAAGTGGCATTGGTCCAAACTATAGAGGCGGACATCAACTTATGTCAAGTGGCATTGGTCCAAACTATAGAGGCGGACATCAACTTATGTCAAGTAGCATTGGTCCAAACTATAGAGGCGGACATCAACTTATGTCAAGTAGCATTGGTCCAAACTATAGAGGCGGCCATCAACTTATGTCAAGGGGCATTGGTCTAAATTATAGAGGCGGGCATCAACTTATGTCAAGTGGCATTGGTCCAAACTATAGAGGCGGCCATCAACTTATGTCAAGTGGCATTTGTCCAATTTATAGAAGCTGGCATCAACTTATGTTAATTGGCATTTGTCCAATTTATAGAAGCTGGCATCAACTTATGTTAATTGGCATTTGTCCAATTTATAGAAGCAGGCATCAACTTATGTTAATTGGCATTTGTCCAATTTATAGAAGCAGGCATCAACTTATGTTAAATGGCATTTGTCCAATTTATAGAAGCTGGCATCAACTTATGTTTAGTGGCATTTGTCCAATTTATAGAAGCAGGCATCAACTTATGTTAAATGGCAATTGTCCAATTTATAGAATCTGGCATCAACTTATGTTTAGTGGCATTTGTCCAATTTATAGAAGTAGGCATCAATGTATGTCAAGTGGCATTTGTCGATTTTATAGAAGCTTGCATCAACTTATTTGGCATTTGTCCAATTTATAGAAGCTGGCAGCAACATATGTTAATTAGCATTTGTTCAACGTCTCACCAAAAAGCATTCAATATATATGTCACATGCGAACCGTCTAAAAGTCTTGATTCAAGCTATGTTACGTGAGCATATTGTCTAGAGATCGATGGTGTGTGGCATTGACACAACTAAAGTGTCGCGTGTCATTGACACAACTAAAGTGTCGCGTGTCATTGAGACAACTAAAGTGTCGCGTGTCAATGACATAACTAAAGTGTCGCGTGTCATTGACACAACGTAAGTGTCGCGTGTCATTGACGCAACTAACGTGTCGCGCGTCATTGACGCAACTAACGTGTCGCGTGTCATTAACCCAACTAAAGTGTCGTAGGAAAGGCAAATAGTCTAGCCTCCAATAAACGCAAAGTTGTCAAACAATTATCAAGATAAAAATTAAAACTAGTCTTAAAATTACCACAAAACCAATCAAACTAGTTTTAAAATTACCACAAAACTAATGAAACTAGTCTCAAAATTACCACAAAACCAATAAAACTAGTCTTAAAATTACCACAGAACCAATGGAAATAGTCTTAAAATTACAACAGAACCAATTGAACTAGTATTAAAATTACCACACAACCAATAAAACTAGTCTTAAAATTACCACATAACCAATGGAACTAGTCTTAAAATTACCACAAAACCAATGGAACTAGTCTTAAAATTACCACATAACCAATGGAACTAGTCTTAAAATTACCACAACACCAATAAAACTAGTCTTAAAATACCACAAAACCAATGGAACTAGTCTTAAAATTACCACAAAACCAATTGGACAAATTCAGACCTTAGGGTTATGTGAAGTTATGTGATGACAGGATTTGTTGTTAAACAGGGACATACGGAACACTTTGATGGACACAAGTGGTGGTTGAACGGCCTGCTCAAATCCACATCTCCATTCCCATCAAGCCAATCGTCACGTCCTGCCACAGAAACTTTTGGGGGCATTCATATAATTAATTTAAACCTGGCGAAATTGATGCCACTATGTGAATCAAGTGATGTTTCGATACTGGTTAATATAAGGTAAGATAAGATTCTTTTATTGATCCAAACTAATAAAAATGTTTTCTTTATTGTACCTTTTCAGCACATAAATAAATAGATATCTTTAAAAAAAAAGTCCACATTTTTCAACTAAAACAATTCAAACACAAGACAGCTACATTAAATTATTTCACTAGTGAAAAAAAAAAAACCAGCCATTCAGTGAACTCACTTAGTCATATCAGGGACTTATTGGGTCTCATTAAGATGTGTGACTTCTACTTCTGGGGGATCACGCTGGTAAATTCTTACAGATTAGGGAAAAAAAAGAATTTCCATATCTTTCAGTCCTCGGCCTGAGAGACAGAAGCGCAAAGAAGCCGACGAAGCGTGGTTTTCAAATAAGCCATATTATTATTATTATAATTATTATTATTATTATAATTATTATCTGTGATGAAGAGGGTGGGATGTATCCACCAAAAATTTTTAAGTTTTACAATAACATCTTTCTTCAAATAGTTCTTCAAGTGAAGGATGTTTAGTTTGTGTTATGTTCCTAGCTTTCTTGATTAGTCGGTTATTCGGTGTTTAATATCAGACGATGAATTCCCACATCAGCAGGTAATACTGAAATTAAGCAGGCTTCCAATAGTTGCACTGTACAATAAGTTAAAGACTTGCTGGTTGACGCCAAAATTGTACAGTTTTTTGAGGTAGATCAGTCTTTGGTTGAATTTCTTATACAGCATTTGGCCGTGCTCATGCCATGTTAGCTTATTAATAACGGTGACACCTAAGTACTGATATGCCTCTATTTATAGACCGATACAAATTATTACAGCTCAAAACAAATTTGGCTAATGTAACTCGGTACCAGTATATACCATGATCATTGTTTAATATATACTATATTTTGTTTCGTGTGTCGTTGAAGGAAAGTGCTGTGTAAAAAAAAAAAAAAAAAAAAAAAAAAAAAAAAAAAAAATAGCTCAAAAAAAATTTGGCTAATGTAACTCGGTACCAGTATATACCATGATCATTGTTTAATATATATTATATTTTGTTTCGTGTGTCGTTGAAGGAAAGTGCTGTGTAAAAAAAAAAAAAAAAAAAAAAAAAACCCACTATAATTTCAGCTGCCAATCGCTACTATATTTGACGTGGACATTGGACAATGGCGGCAGGCAGTTGTACCCCGCTGAAGGCGGCTGGGGTAGGGACCAGATTAATGGAAGCCTAATTCCCTATTTAACAGGCAGCAGCTGTTTCATTTAAATTAGACAATCTGTATGGCCCCCAACAACGTAGTTTTGGGGAGCTCTCACTGGAAACAAGTTGATTTCTCCGCATCCTAAAAGTGCGACGCCTGACCAGAGACACTCAAACCACGCCTATGGGTCTGAGACCTCCGTCGACATCAAACACGGGGAACATATTCTTGTCTAATATCTAACGTTGGGCGCCATCCCCACCCCCACCTTTTTGGACGACCTGACAAGACCCTTCAGACACAAGTACGTCGCTATTAACAGTAAGATGATCTTATAGGGTTTTCATTATTGCCCGCTCTTATAATCTTACCTGGCTGTGTGACAGTCTCCACCCACACAGCCCACTCACAGCATTTCAGAGGCGGCGCCAGATATGAATAAGCGGTTTTGGGGAGCACAACATACTACACTTAACATATTATACTTTATCCTTTTTGAAAAAAAAAGTACGTTTGTTTATCTTCGCAGTAGACAGTACAGGGCGCCCTCAGACCCGCCCCTGGGCCCAACATTTCACTGAATCTGTGGGAGGTGAAATCGCATATCAAAATCCTCGCATCGAAATCGCGATATTTGTAGTGCATATCAACCCTCTCGGATCGTTCGTTTTCGCGCTGACAACGACGACGGCCAGGTTCCAGACAATGCCACGAGGACAGATTGCTATCCGGAGTCCGGCCGAGGGAATGGGTGGGTGGGTGGGGGGTGAGGGGGGGAATTAGAGAGGTCTCGTGTTACAACGCCGACTCCATTTGGCGGCGACTGACGGATGCCCCATCACTGCAAGGTACACAACTCCTGACTTGGTCTCAAACACGGCTTTATCATCGCGGCCAGCACGGCCCCTGATCGGCCTCACACGGAAATCGGTTAGCGATACTCGGCAAACAGATTCTTATTCACCGCGGGAGGGAAGCCGGACCCCGATGGGGCGGCGAGGGGGTTGCTCTCCATCGATTTGACGAGAAAGCGGAACTCTCGTGGTCGGAGCCTTTTAATATCTGACGTCTCGAGCCGACTTGAATACATTAATTTGGCCCCGTGCGCCAAAAGTCGTTGACTTAAGGGGATTACAAATTGTTCGTCTCACGAAGGCCAGCCCGTGGGCAGACAACTTCTAATGTTTTAAAGGGGGGTTTATTTGTGGAATCGCAAACCTTGACTAAACAAGTCTTGGAAAATGGGGGAGTCTTTGAAACTCGGGGACGTTCGCCAGATATTTTATCTTAATGCAGGGGACGTAACTTAATCATCTTTACGTTATGAACACGTCCGTGGTGAAAACATATTTCAAACATGGGACTATGGATTGTGTGTGTGTGAGGGGGGTCTGTGTGTGGGTCTATGTGTGTGGTTAAAACAAGGAACCATGGATGGTGTGTACATTCGTTTGTTTGTTTGTTTGCAGTGTGTGTGTGTGGATCTGTGTGTGTGTGTATCTGTGTGTACGTGTGTGTGTGTGGGTCTGTGTGTGTGGTTGGGTCTGTGTTTGTGGTTAAAGAGCTTGAAGCTATCGCAACAACGTTAATAGATCTATATTTGGTAACGCAGAGAATGATTTGTACTTAAAGATATCTAAATCCCTTCTAGATCTTTTGGATATCCGGAGAAAAAAAATATAGATCTTTTGGATACCAAAACCACTTTCAGAACTTTTTCGACATCACAGTGATCTATCTTAAAGATGTACCGAAATGATATAGCTTTAGGCTATCTCAAACAAGGATAGCATTTTAGGATATTCAGAGCAATAAAGGATCCTTAGGATATCCCAGAAAATTAAAGATCTTTAGGGTATCGTAAAAAGATAAAGATTAGCATCCATAAAAATGTTAAATCTTGGGTTACATTGCAAACAGGGGCGTCTACACGGGAGGGGGGGGGAGAGCAGTTGCTTCCAATCTGAGTTAGATTTCATTTGCTTAAAATGTATAGAAATTATTGAGCAATTAGCAGAATTGTAATCGTTCGCTATACCATGAGGTGCCGAATCCATAGGGTGTCCAAAGCTATCCATAGGGCGCTAAATCCATAGGGTTTCCAAAGCTATACCACAGGACGCCGAATCCATAGGGTGTCCAAAGCTATACCATAGGACGCCGAATCCATAGGGTGTCCAAAGCTATACCATAGGGCGCCGAATCCATAGGGTGTCCAAAGCTATACCATAGGACGCCGAATCGATAGGGTGTCCAAAGCTATGACATAGGATGCCGAATCCATAGGGTGTCCTAAGCTATACCATAGGGCGCCGAATCCATAGGGTGTCCAAAGCTCTCCTCTCAGGACCCCTGGCTCATGAAATTTTATCTTGATATATTATTATCATTCTGGTAAATGAACCCAGACTAAATGTAGACTAAATGTAGACTAAATATAGACTAAATATAAACTAAATATAGACTAAATGTAGACTAAATGTAGACTAAAGGTAGACTAAAGGTAGACTAAGGGTAGACCAAATATAGACTAAATATAGACTAAAGGTAGACTAAATGTAGACTAAATATAGACTAAATATAGACTAAATAACGACTAAATATAGACTAACGGTAGACTAAATATAGACTAAACATAGACTAAAAGTAGACTAAAGATGGGCTTAATATAGAGTAAATATAGACTAAATATAGACTAAATATAACTTAATATAGACTTAATATAGACTAAATATAGACTAAATATAGATTAAAGGTAGACTAAATATAGACTTAAGGTAGACTAAATATAGACTAAATATAGACTAAAGGTAGACTGAAGATGGACTAAATATAGACTAAAAGTAGACTAAATATAGACTAAAGATCGAATAAAGATGGACTAAATAGAGACTTAAGCCGGACTGAAGATATATTGAAGATAGACTAAAGATAGAATAAAGATCGACTGAAGATTAACTAAAGATAGAATAAAGATAAACTAAAGCCAGACTAAAGCTAGACTAAAGATAGACTAAAGATAAACTAAAGATAGACTAAAGATAGACTAAAGATAGACTAAAGGTAGACTAAAGATAGACTAAAGATAGCCAATAATCTATGATGACTAATCATTTAGTATGATAAATATTTTTTAAAAGTTTACATGGGGGGAAAAAAAAGTTGAGGCTATTATTCTAAGTACACTGTGATATGTTGTGTTAGTCTGTACCTTTGTACACTGATATGTTGTGTTAGTCTGTACCTTTGTACACTGATATGTTGTGTTAGTCTGTACCTATGTACACTGTGATATGTTGTGTTAGTCTATACCTATGCACACTGTGAAATGTTGTGTTAGTCTGTACCTATGCACACTGATATGTTGTGTTAGTCTGTGCCTATGTAAACTGATATGTTGTGTTAGTATGTACCTATGTACACTGTGATATGTTGTGTTAGTATGTACCTATGTACACTGTGATATGTTGTGTTAGTCTGTACGTATGTACACTGATATGTTGTGTTAGTCTGTACCTATGTAAACTGATACGTTGTGTTAGTCTGTACCTATGTACACTGATATTAAGTGTTAGTCTGTACCTATATACACTGATATATTGTGTTAGTCTGTACCTATGTACACTGATATTTTGTGTTAGTCTATACCTATGTACACTTTAAAGTGTTGTGTTGGACTATACCTATGTACACTGTGATGTATTGTGTTAGTCTATACCTATGTACACTCTAATGTGTTGTGTTAGTCTATACCTATGTACACTCTAATGTGTTGTGTTAGTCTATACCTATGTATATTGTAGTGCAGGGTCGGGAACCTTTTCGTCTGAGAGAGCCATGAGCCATGGACACCACATATTTTGACAAGTAATTCTGTGAGAGCCATACATTATGTTTAAAACTAAAAATTCAAGTGAATGTTTGCATTTTGTGTAATTTCAATACTAAAAATGCAATAATTATGTCTCTGAATTCTCTTTAACACCATTGTTATGTTGTTGCTAATCAAATATTGATATGCAATTAATATGTAGATCAAAGGAGTCTGAAGAAACATTTTTTTTAAATTAGCGAACATTTGTCTGCGTGCCAGATCTGGCTCGCGAGCCATAGGTTCCCGACCCTTGCTGTAGTATGTTAGTCTAAAATATAATAATTTTCACAGTAAAAATATTTATATTTTTTCACTTCCTAAATTTTTTAAATTTTTTTATTATTTTATTATTATTATTTTTTTTTTACTGTGCTCTGTTTTTTGTCGTACTTCTATTTGTTCTGTTCGCTGAAGAAGGCTCTAAGCCAGGGGTCTCAAACTCAAATCATCAGGGGGCCGCATCAAGTATTCCACACCAAAATTCAATAAAGTACAATTTTTACAATCTGCTCAACCTTTACTAATAACAAATGAAAACATTAAGGGTTCTCAAGAACTAGGCCTCACTTTCTTCCTCCTAACCCTTGTTGCCAGAGAACTGGCAGCGCTTCTTCTTACTGAGCTGAGCAACACTTGGCTTGAGCGAGAAGCAACTGAGGCCCTCAGTATGGCTTAAAAATGCTCATCAGTTAGTTTGGACCTGAAATTTGACTTGTTAAAGTTCATATTGAAAAATAGCTTTTCACACAGATAGGTAATCTCAAAAAAAGGCATTTGATCCGCTTGAACAACATGGAAATCCATGGGAAGGTGAAGGGCAACGCTCTCATAAATTTTACATGCTTGTCTGTTTTCCCATTCACCTCACTGAGCTTAGAATTGCACCGAAGATCAATCAGCTCCATTTGCAGAGGAAATGGAGGGGGATGACATCTTCCACAATGAAGGAGAAAGGGTCAACAAAAATGTGAAAAGTGGCTCTGTGTGTTTTTAAGTCTGCAAACATGTGATCAAATTCTTCCTGTAGCTTTTCAATGGCATCAGTATACTTACTACTGAATGGTGTGCCCGAGTCCATGAGTACATTGCATGTTGGGAAATAGTAGAGGTTTCTCTAAGAACCATAACACAAGCTTTGTGCAGAATGCCCTGACATTGTCATTGGCAAAACTGACAAGCTACCCCTAGTCTTGTAACTTCTTGTTGAGTCAACAAGAAAAGCCAAGCCCATGAGCCATTTGGGATCAGTTAGTACAGGAACAACCACCCCATCCTTTTTCCTTTTCCATGAGGCTTTAAATGCTAAAACGTGTTCAAGCACTAGGCAGGGGCGGGCATTATTTATCAATGATTGATGCGAAGGAAGATGCTATGGTAGGGAGAATGAGTTTTTTAATTGTTTTGGTGGAAAAGGGCTTTTTGACTAATCCTATTTTGAAAGTGACCAAGTTGACAGGCTCGGAATTTCCCTCACTCATAAACATTAGCGGTAATTTTAAGAAGGATTCTTTGATACTGTCTCAGATTGCTACGGTTTATACAATTATCTTTGTGTATTCCCCACATATTTATTGTTAAACTTTTCTCAAAACCGCACTTCGGCCATGTTGGTCTTGTAAAAAGCTATAAAATAAAACTTTAAAATTTTAAATATAATCAACGATCAAATCTATACACTCACAATACAAATCAGAATTAGACTAGTCGCGGGAGGGTCACATTATAGATTTGAGAATGGGGTAAACGCGCGGGCCGCATTAACACTAAGCTTTGCTGTCATGTAGCTGGTCGCAAAATATCGTCTTGCGGACAGCAAATGGTCCGCGGGCCGCGAGTTTGAGACCCCTGCTCTGAGCAGAAATGTTCACATCTTATTGTCCTGTCGTTTGATTCAAGCTCCAAAATACCGTGTTCTACTCTTACCTGGTATTATTCTACCAATGAGAGTGGTAGCGTGGTAGTGCGGTTGTGTGGTAGCATGGTAGCGTGATAGAGTAAACACAAGGCTTGGGTTTATTTACGCTATCGGTTTAGTTCAGTGACCTCAGTAGACGGGCGTTGTTTCAAAAGAAAATAATAACAGACCGATTCGCCAGGTAATTACCGTGCAAAACTTTAAGTCACAGACTACACGCCCCGATGAAGTGGAACACGATGTTAGCGGACACAGACGCCCAGCCCTTGGCCATTGAATGGGCCACAAATAACCTTGTGGCATTATGGGACGGCAGGAAGGAGACACACATATTAATATCACCGATGCCACTGCAAGACACAAATACTGATATCACCGATGCTAACTGCAAGACACAAATACTGATATCACCGATGCTAACTGCAAGACACAAATACTGATATCACCGATGCTAACTGTCGAGACACAAATACTGATATCACCGATGCTAACAGCAAGACACAAATACTGATATCACCGATGCCACTGCAAGACACAAATACTGATATCACCGATGCTAACTGCAAGACACAAATACTGATATCACCGATGCTAACTGCAAGACACAAATACTGAGATCACCGATGCTAACTGCAAGACACAAATACTGATATCACCGATGCTAACTGCAAGACACAAATACTGATATCACCGATGCTAACAGCAAGACACAAATACTGGTATCACCGATGCCACTGCAAGACACAAATACTGATATCACCGGTGCTAACTGCAAGACACAAATACTGATATCACCGATGCTAACTGTCAAGACACAAATACTGACATCACGGATGCTAACTGCAAGACACAAATACTGACATCACGGATGCTAACTGCAAGACACAAA
Source organism: Lymnaea stagnalis (assembly GCA_964033795.1). Taxonomy (NCBI): domain Eukaryota; kingdom Metazoa; phylum Mollusca; class Gastropoda; family Lymnaeidae; genus Lymnaea; species Lymnaea stagnalis. Next base: position 1,218,170 of record CAXITT010000148.1, on the reverse strand, counting down.
TACTGACATCACGGATGCTAACAGCAAGACACAAATACTGATATCACGGACGCTTACAGCAAGACACAAATACTGACATTACGGATTCTAACAGCAAGACACAAATACTGACATCACCGATGCTAACTGAAAGACACAAAAAACAATTTAAAAAAACCACACCAGCAAAATGCAACAGGGGGGGGGGGCAGGGGTGGGGGGAGGATTAATTTGTTCCCCCGATCCGGAAAGCACCAAACTAGACTTTGACGTCACCAATTGATTAAGTTTTCAGATTGGAGTCGGTGAAAATACTGACTACTCCGACATCAACTAAAAAATGTTCCCTATATCACCTTGACCTTCAAATCTCAGATTGGGCTAGACCAGTTGTAGGGCACTTTAAAAGACTGGAGCTAATGTGAGGAGCCAATACCAAGGTGACTTTATATGACTGGCGCTAATGTGAGGAGCCAATACCAAGGTGACTTTATATGACTGGAGCTGATGTGAGGAGCTAATACCAAAGTGACTTTATATGACTGGAGCTAATGTGAGGAGCTAATACCACGATGACTTTAACTGACTGGAGCTGATGTGAGGATCTAATACCAAGGTGACTTTATATGACTGGAGCTAATGTGAGGAGCTAATACCACTATAACTTTAAATGACTTGAGCCGATGTGAGGACCTAATACCAAGATGACTTGAAATGACTTGAGCCGATGTGAGGACCTAATACCAAGATGACTTTAAATGACTTGATTTGATGTGAGGACCTAATACCAAGATGACTTTAAATACTTGAGCCGATGTGAGGAGCTAATACCAAGATGACTTTAAATGACTTGATTTAATGCGAGGACCTAAAACCACGGTGACTTTAAATGAAAGCTCTTTGGCTGTGGGTGGAATCAGCCCTCAGTCGGGGGCCAATTCATCAACGCTGATTGGTCAATGACAAGCGCAAACGTTTGCATACCGTCCCGCCATTTTGTCCCCAGTGCCGTTAAATTGCCAGATTAGTATTCGAACAACGGCTGCCGGAAGTGCCGGGGAATTCTGGGGCTCTTCACGCATCGCATCCCGCGTGATCAATGTCACCGGACGCTGGGCTCTGCTGCGGTGCCATGTTGGTTTTAGCCCCGAGCCGGCCGTGGAGTCGCTGGAGGCTGCGGTGATTAAGTCTAATGCAGTGGCTGGTGGCGATGTAGGCAATGGTAGTCTACATAAAAACAATCACCTACTGGTACTATAAGCTCCTACTGGTACTATAAGCTCCTACTGGTACTATAAGCTCCACTGTAATACCATTAAAAAAAAAAGACATTTATTTCTATAAAAGGAATATTTAGATTTCAGCTTATCAAAACTAATACCGTAATTGTTATCACCTACGAGGCTTGCATAATTAAAATTGAAAAAAACAAACAAAACATTTAAATAAACAAAATTAAACCACAACAACAGCAAACTACTGTAACAAACAGGCAAAGACACACAAAGACACACAAAGACGCATAACTCATTAAATGTGTCAAGTATTTTAAAAGGGACGCCAATGAATATTCTGACAATTTGTCTCTCCTGGCGTTATTTTCAGACAAACATACCAAGGCTATCATGTTATTTAAATGAATATTGAGTTGAGAAGTTAGTGTCATAGTTTAGATTGAATTGAGATGTAAGTGCCAGAGTTTAGATTGAGTTAAGTAGTTGGTGTCAGAGTTTAGATTGAGTAGGGCAGTTAATGTCAGAGTTTAGATTGAGTTGGGAAGTTAGTGTCAGAGTTTAGATTGAGTTGGGAAGTTGGTGTCAGAGTTTAGATTGAGTTGGAAAGTTAGTGTCAGAGTTTAGATTGATTGAGGATAACAATTTATCTAAATGGACAGCAGACAGCAATTGCGTCATTTCCTGAATTGTTTCAATACCATAGCGCAAAGTTGTTCTTGAATGTTCATTGTTAAAATTATTGTAAAAAGTACTCTTAAACCAATGTGTCCAATGAATTTTTGTGTTCGGACTATGCAGTATTTACAATACCAGTTTTTGGGGGAGACTGTTCTGTACTTTCAAGGTCAAGGCTATGCTCCTCTTGTCATTTAAAATTAATTTTAATTTGCAGATAATGTCAATCCTATGCCTTTCCACAATATCACACTTTCTTATGAGCGCTCATAGTAGCCTATGAGCACGAATATGCGATACTGAAATGCGCTCAAAAAGTAGATGAGAATGAATTAAAACAATTTCTGATCATAGTGCACGACAACATCACTTTCGGCACACCTGCTTGTTGTCATACCTTTCAGTTTCCCTTCCATACCCAAACACACGCACACACATACAAAAAACTCATCCGGATTCACCCCCCCCCCTTACCCCCGTACTCGTCCTTACGTGGCTGGTCGTCCCCACCTCTCGGGCCGATCCATTAATCCTATCACTCGGGACGTATGTATGTGAAAGATCAGCCGTTATGTCAACACGGTCCCCTTCTAATCGGCCTGTCAGTGCTATGTTTTGCTCTCTCGGCTATTTACCGCGGGGCCCTGGTGGGGCGAGGTTTGGCCCGCCGACAACGGCATGCCAGTCAGCGAGTCAAGTGCCCGGCTGTTGAGACGTCCTCTGGCAGACGTAATCAGAACTTGAAATGTTTGCTCGTTTCTCTACCCTTCTCCGAGATAAAGTTTTTTTTTTCTCCCTCTTTTCTTCTTCTTAATTTAACACCCTGGTTCAGAGGTGGAAACCCAAGGAAAAGATAGGGGGAGTGTGAGGAAGGGGGAGTTTCCTGCAGCTACACATGGGCGTAAACAAACACTCACATTCAGCTTTGCTATAATATTTTTTTTTTTAAATTAAATTTTGTCGAAACTCAAAATATCAACAAAAAAAAACAACAAAAAAAAAAAACGAGTAAAAAAAAAAGTTGTAAACAAACATTCACATTCAGCTTTGCTATAATATTTTTTTTTTAAAATTAAATTTTGTCGAAACTAAAAATATAAACAAAAAAAAACAACAAAAAAAAAAAACGAGTAAAAAAAAAAGTGTTCGCCCCCATGACACCTGTCTTTAGCTACACCTCTGTAAATGCCAGAGCAAAACATATGCACACCTATGCCATGCACACAAGAAGACGATCGTGTCTGACCAGTCCTGAATTCAGCATAACAATGATCTGAAATCTTCTGTATTGGAACCCATGGGTTTAGAGGGAGTCATGACTTGGGGTGCTATTACTGGGGGTGACATTACAGGGCGCCATTACTGGGGGGGGGGGTCACAGTACATTAGAGACCGACCGAATTCGGCTTCGGTTTCGGCGTCGAAAGTGACCATTTTATCACTTTCGGCCAAGTTTCGGTTTTGGCCGAAACTGAAAGCTAACTTTCGGCTTAATTTCAGTTTCGGCCGAAAGAGAAAAGTTAACTTCAGTTTTTTTCGGTTTCGGCCGAAATTGACTTAGACTTTCGGCCATCCGGCCAAAAGTGACTGAGGTTTTCGGTCATCTAATTCTCAGCAAAAGCGATATTTAACAACAAACTAAGCGACATTTGAGAACAAACGATCTTTAAGAACAAACTAAACGATCTTTAAAAACAAATAAAGCGATCTTTAAGAACAAATTAAGCGATCTTTGAGAACAAACTAAACGATATTTAATAAAAAACTAAATGATCTTAAAGAAGAAACTAAGCGATTTTTAAGAACGAACTAAATGATCTTTAAGAACAAAACAAATGATCTTTAATAGTAAACTAAATGATTTATAAGAATAAACTAAATGATCTTTAACAGAAACTAAATGTTCTTTAAGAACAAACTAAAAGATCTTATGAAAAAAACTAAGCGATCTTTAAGAACAAATAAAGCGATCTTAAAAAACAAAATAAACGATTTTTAATAACAAACTAAGCGATCTTTATGAAAAAACTAACCGATCTTTAAGAACAAATAAAGCATCACTAAAAAAAAAACTGAACGATCTTTAACAGCAAACTAAGTGAACTTTAAGAACAAACTAAACGATCTTTAACAGCAAACTAAGTGAACTTTAAGAACAAACTAAACGATCTTTAACAATAAGATGTTATATTAGATGTTTATTTATTAATATTCACGATTATCTCATTTTTTTATAAAAAGAATGTAAATGTTTATACTTTCTCCCATCATTTTCGATGTATGCAGAATGTATTCGGGAACGAATTTCAAAATATCTAAATAATTCTGTTTCGGCTTCGGTTTCGGCAGAACGTCATTTTTAAACTTTCGGCCTATTTTCGGTTTCGGTCGAAAGTCATTTTACACTTTCGGCCTATTTTCGGCTTCGGCCGAAATCAGAAAATCACTTTCGGTCGGTCTCTACAGTAAATGATGCCGTTACTGGGACTGATATAACAGGGTGCCATTACTTGGGGTGCCATTACTTGGGGTGTCATTAATGGGGTGCCATTAATTGGGTGACATTATAGAGTGCCATAGAGTCTGTGTCTGAAGTCTTCTCAATCTATGAATGCAAAGTCTTATAAGATGAATTATCACATTTACCACAACAAAAAAAAAATCAGTCAATCTATTTTTGTGAAGTTATTAATTTTATTTTTTCGTCGTTAATCTCAAACCATGCATCAACATTAGTCAACTTCGTAAAATGTTCATGTGAGTGAATTCATGAAAACTTTTATAGCTGTTTAATTGATTGTGGGCTATAATATAGCTAGATGTCCCTTAGCTAAGATTTCAAGGACAATTATACATTTTCTTCAAGTGAACGTTGCCCTTTATCTGTGACGTATGTCCACTATGCACTTTTTTGAAAAATGGATAACGTCAACATCGACGGGCTATTGCTAGTACATTTACCGTTTTCTCCACACTGAAATATGTCAAGATGACCGGCTGAAGACCGGGTCATTGGAATCCCTGAAACAGACACGTGTCCTTCTACACACCTTGATACAGCGCCTTTTCCCGTTGTTAACTGGAGACATCGAAATGGCTACTATAGCTGCAGACATCGAAATGGCTACTATAACTGAAGACATCGAAATGGCTACTATAACTGAAGACATCGAAATGGCTACTATAACTGAAGACATCGAAATGGCTACTATAACTGGAGACATCGAAATGGCTACTATAACTGGAGACATCGCAATGGCCACTATAACTGGAGACAGTGAAATGGCTACTATAACGAGACATCGAAATGGCTACTATAACTGAAGACATCGAAATGGATACTATAACTGCAGACATCGAAATGGCTACTATAACTGAAGACATCGAAATGGCTACTATAACTGCAGACATCTAAATGGCTGCTATAACTGCAGACATCGAAATGGCTACTATAACTGCAGATATCGAAATGGCTACTATAACTGAAGACATCGAAATGGCTACTATAGCTGCAGACATCGAAATGGCTACTATAACTGAAGACATCGAAATGGCTACTATCACTGGAGACATCGAAATGGCTACTATAACTGGAGACATCGAAATGGCTACTATAACTGAAGACATCGAAATGGCTACTATAACTGAAGACATCGAAATGGCTACTATCACTGGAGACATCGAAATGGCTGCTATAACTGAAGACATCGAAATGGCTACTATAACTGAATACATCGAAATGGCTACTATAACTGCAGACATCGAAATGGCTACTATAGCTGCAGACATCGAAACGGCTACTATAAATGGAGACATCGAAATGGCTACTATAACTGAAGACATCGAAACGGCTACTATAAATGGAGACATCGAAATGGCTACTATAACTGCAGACATCGAAATGGCTACTATAAGTGAAGACATCGAAATGGCTACTATAACTGAAGACATCGAAATGGCTACTATAACTGAAGACATCTAAATGGCTACTATAACTGGAGACATCGAAATGGCTACTATAACTGAAGACATCGAAATGGCTACTATAACTGAAGACATCGAAATGGCTACTATAACTGGAGACATCGAAATGGCTACTATAACTGGAGACATCGCAATGGCCACTATAACTGGAGACAGTGAAATGGCTACTATAACGAGACATCGAAATGGCTACTATAACTGAAGACATCGAAATGGATACTATAACTGCAGACATCGAAATGGCTACTATAACTGAAGACATCGAAATGGCTACTATAACTGCAGACATCTAAATGGCTGCTATAACTGCAGACATCGAAATGGCTACTATAACTGCAGATATCGAAATGGCTACTATAACTGAAGACATCGAAATGGCTACTATAGCTGCAGACATCGAAATGGCTACTATAACTGAAGACATCGAAATGGCTACTATCACTGGAGACATCGAAATGGCTACTATAACTGGAGACATCGAAATGGCTACTATAACTGAAGACATCGAAATGGCTACTATAACTGAAGACATCGAAATGGCTACTATCACTGGAGACATCGAAATGGCTGCTATAACTGAAGACATCGAAATGGCTACTATAACTGAATACATCGAAATGGCTACTATAACTGCAGACATCGAAATGGCTACTATAGCTGCAGACATCGAAACGGCTACTATAAATGGAGACATCGAAATGGCTACTATAACTGAAGACATCGAAACGGCTACTATAAATGGAGACATCGAAATGGCTACTATAACTGCAGACATCGAAATGGCTACTATAAGTGAAGACATCGAAATGGCTACTATAACTGAAGACATCGAAATGGCTACTATAACTGAAGACATCTAAATGGCTACTATAACTGGAGACATCGAAATGGCTACTATAACTGAAGACATCGAAATGGCTACTATAACTGAAGACATCGAAATGGCTGCTATAACTGGAGACATCGCAATGGCCACTATAACTGGAGACAGTGAAATGTCCACTATAACTGGAGGCATTGAAATGGCCACTATAACTGTAGACCGTGAAATTGCCACTATAACTGGAGACATTGAAATGGCCACTATAACTGGAGACCGTGAAATTGCCACTATAACTGGAGACCGTGAAATTGCCACTATAACTGGAGACCGTGAAATTGCCACTATAACTGGAGACCGTGAAATTGCCACTATAACTGGAGACAGTGAAAGTGCCACTATAACTGGAGACCGTGAAATTGCCACTATAACTGGAGACAGTGAAAATCCCGGCTTGAAAGAAAAAGCAGCTAAAATGAATTTGAGCCATCTTTAAGGTGGCAACAATAAACAGTAAACAATAGAAACCACCATTTTTGTTTGAACATAAGGCCCTGTTTAGAGTGATGCCATGGCCTTACGCCTGGGCGAGATGCTACGTTTGCTTCCCATTAGATGTAAACCTGTGCAGAGGCAGACCACGGTCATGTTCAGAAACATTGTGTCCAAAATTCCTCCACCCCACCCTCCAAAATTTAAGTTAAAAAACAATAAATAAATAGTAAGTAAAAATTTAAAAAAAAAATAATTAAAAATAAAATCAGTCTTTATAAATTCCAATGTTTTTATTTTCGAGTTCTTTGGAATAGCAATGTCCCCTTTATTTAATGTTACATATACTGAGATGTAGAATAGCAATGTCCCCTTTATTTAATGTTACATATACTGAGATGTAGAATAGCAATGTCCCTTTTATTTAATGTTACATATACTGAGATGTAGAATAGCTATGTCCCCTTTATTTAATGTTACTTATACTGAGATGTAGACTAGCATATTGTATATTGACGGTGCTGCCTGTATATTGATTGGACTTTCTGTATATTGATGGACTGTTTGTATATTGATAGGACTGTCTGTATATTGATGGGGTTGTCTGTATACTTATGGGGTTGTCTGTATATTGATGGGGCTGCCTGTATATTGTCAGGACTGTCTGTATATTGATGGGGCTGCCTGCATATTGTCGGGACTGTATGTATATTGATGGGACAGTCTGTATATTGAAGGGGTTGCCTAGATTTCCTATAACCGCAGGACGTCAAAAAGGATAGTCTGACTTTAAATGTCCTAATTGACCCATGCCAAATGCCAGCTTGTCATGGAACAGTTCTGTAAATGACAAATGAATAACTCAGTTACACCGATCTTGTGAAATGTTTGGTTCGTTTGCTTGATTTTTAAATTAATTTTTAAAAATCTTTTGTGTGTGTGTGTGGGAGGGGAAGGCGTCAACTTCAAACCACGGGATTGGGGAGCGTCCCAAGGCGTAGCTAAAGAAGGAGGGCGGGGCGACACATGTCCCTGGACGCCAGACCGGTTAGGAGCGCCAAAATGTGCTTTGATATTATTTCATTGATGAAACTAATAGGTTCGAGGGTTGAACAAAGGAAGGGTTTGGCGCTTTAAAATGAATCTTGTCCCCGGGCGCCAAACACTCTCGATACGCCCCTGGGGGCGTCTCTTGGGGGCGTCTCTGCTACTTCTATTTTAAAATGAAAACGTTTGCAACCACGAAGATGTTTATGTAATGACAATGATGAGGTTAAATCTTCACAACTGAGACTTCAGCTCAGAGATACGAACATGACCATCAACAACTTTTGTCAGGCCGGATTTGGACTCGGTCACAGCAAAAGTCGGTCCATTGCCATGGCCGAAGGCAGACCGAAAGCAGAAAAAGAAGAATACAACCTACAAATGGTAACTATCAATAACCTCGCCAGAAAATCATACCCGACTAGTGGCCGGGATTTCTCGCGGCTTAACGGCTAATCCCAGGGCACACAAAGCCCCTTCGAGCCGAGAGACCAGCTTCCATTGAAGCAATGCAGATTGCTTTTGACTTGTGCTGAGATTTGCGAAAAGAGCGAGGGTTGGGCGAAAAAAAAGGAGGTGGGGGTGGGGGAGGGGAGGGAGAGGTTAAAAAAAAACACACGGAGCTTAAGACTGAGTTATTGCCTCCCCTTAAAACTGGCAACAACGTTATCGTGGGGCTGAGAGCTCAAAGTTATCGCAGATAAGGGCCCCAAGAGTTATCGTTGATAAAAAATATGTAAACACAAACAATTAAGGGGAAAAGGTGGATTGGAGGCTACAAATGGACCAATTAGAACTAAAGATCGATGGATAGTTTCGTAGACAAATAGCCCCGAACACAAATTCTTATCACAAAGGCCAACCGTCTCCTAGAGTGTTTCTTTTCGCGACGATTTATTTGTTTCCTTGCTGTTGTTTCTTATCTCAAATAGTTTACTTTTTTTTTTTTTAAATAAAAATATAGCTTTTCCAAATATCACGCACTGCGCTTCAGTCAATCTAGATGTATAGCTCTGCATAACAGTGTCAAGGTAATTGTTCCCTACCTCAAAAGGCAACAGCTCTCGAGTCACTGAAGTCTAAGTCTAATCGTTGCGGGCAGGTTCACCTACTCGGGGTTATAATCATCCGTAAGTCTCCTAAAGTCACCTGACCCACTTGTTGTCTTTGTATTTCAACATAGTATTGGCATTTATATGGTGTGAATTCATAAATGTGTCCCATATTCCCCATGATCAGAAGCTGTGTTGAAGTCACCATGGCTTTCAACAAAAAGGTGGACGCGTTTTGCGCCTCTAACAAGTCAAATACTCTGTTAAAATTTCACAAGATTACCCAAAGAGTTTGCCAAGATTCTGATTACCCTAAGAGTTTGCCAAGACTCTGATTACCCTAAGAGTTTGCCAAGACTCTGATTATTCTAAGACTTTGCTAAGACTCTGATTACCCAAAGAGTTTGCCAAGACTCTGATTACCCTAAGAGTTTGCTAAGACTCTGATTACCCTAAGAGTTTGCCAAGACTCTGATTACCCTAAGAGTTTGCCAAGACTCTGATTACCCTAAGAGTTTGCCAAGACTCTGATTACCCTAAGAGTTTGCCAAGACTCTGATTACCCTAAGGGTTTGCCAAGACTCTGCTGGGGACATAAAAACGTTTGTATACCACATTGGATTCGGGATCAATTTTTGAAGTAAGTTGGGCAAAAAAAAAAAAAAAAAGAAAAAAAAGAGCAGAAATCTATATGTAGAATTAAAAAAAAAAACAATAATAATAACACCATTATGAGAATAGCACCATTATAAGAATCACACCATTTTAAGAATAACACCATTATAAGAATAGCACCATTATAAGAATAGCACTATTATAAAAATAACACCATTATAAGAATGGCACCATTATAAGAATGACATCATAATATGAATAACACCATTATAAGAATAGCAACCTTATAAGAAAACACCATTATAAGAATAACACCAGTATAAGAATAACACCATTATAAGAATAACAGCATAACAAGAATAACACCATTATAAGAATAGCAACATTATAAGAAAACACCATTATAAGAATAGCACCATTATAAGAATAACACCACTATAAGGATAGCATCATTATAAAAATAACACTATTTTAAGAATAACACTATTACAACAATAGCAACATTATAAGAATAGCACGCTATAACACCCAATGAAGAACTACATGGATTAAAAAAAAGTAAATTCATGTGACTTGTGAAATTTTAATATGACTCAAACAAAAAAAAAAAAAAAATAACAGCAGGTCAGCCATGGTACTTAGCGAACTACTTTAACTGTAGCGTACAAGAAAAAGAAATCGGTGGTCAATGTATGTGGTGAGGTCATTGTCACGTTCAGTGACTGTTGGTCAGTCCAGGTCATTGTATGTGGTGAGGTCATTGTCACTTTCAGTGACTGTTGGTCAGTCCAGGTCATTGTATGTGGTGAGGTCATTGTCACTTTCAGTGACTGTTGGTCAGTCCAGGTCATTGTATGTGGTGAGGTCATTGTCACTTTCAGTGACTGTTGGTCAGTCCAGGTCATTGTATGTGGTGAGGTCATTGTCACTTTCAGTGACTGTTGGTCAGTCCAGGTCATTGTATGTGGTGAGGTCATTGTCACTTTCAGTGACTGTTGGTCAGTCCAGGTCATTGTATGTGGTGAGGTCATTGTCACTTTCAGTGACTGTTGGTCAGTCCAGGTCATTGTATGTGGTGAGGTCATTGTCACTTTCAGTGACTGTTGGTCAGTCCAGGTCATTGTATGTCGTGAGGTCATTGTAACTTTCAGTGACTGTTGGTCAGTCCAGGTAAATGTATGTGGTGAGGTCATTGTCACTTTCAGTGACTGTTGGTCAGTCATGGTCATTGTATGTGGTGAGGTCATTGTCACTTTCAGTGACTGTTGGTCAGTCAATGGTCATTGTCTGTGGTGAGGTCATTGTCACTTTCAGTTGCTGTTGGTCATTGTATGTGCTGAGGTCATTGTCACTTTCAGTGACTGTTGGTCAGTCAATGGTCATTGTCTGTGGTGAGGTCATTGTCCCTTTCAGTGGCTGTTGGTCAGTCCAGGTCATTGTATGTGGTGAGGTCATTGTCACTTTCAGTGGCTGTTGGTCAGTCATGGTCATTGTATGTGGTGAGGTCATTGCCACTTTTATTGGCTGAATATCACAATTAAATGACCACCAGAGACGGTGGATCAAAATGCGTTTGCCCCAAACTCTACCCCCCCCCAACCCCCCCCACCCCCCCCCCCCCTAAAAGAAATAAAGAAAGGCAATAAATAGTAAAAGAAATAAAGAAAGGCAATAAATAGTAAAAGAAATAAAGAAAGGCAATAAATAGTAAAAGAAATAAAGAAAGGCAATAAATAGTAAAAGAAATAAAGAAAGGCAATAAATAGTAAAAGAAATAATGAAAGGCAATAAATAGTAAAAGAAATAAAGGAAGACAAATAGTAAAAGAAACAAAGGAAGGCAATAAATAGTAAAAGAAATAAAGGAAGGCAATAAATAGTAAAAGAAATAAAGGAAGGTAATAAATAGTAAAAGAAATAAAGAAGGCAATAAATAGTAAAAGAAATAAAGGAAGGTAATAAATAGTAAAAGAAGTAAAGGAAGGCAATAAATAGTAAAAGAAATAAAGAAAGGCAATAAATAATAAAAGAAATAAAGGAAGGCAATAAATAGTAAAAGAAATAAAGGAAGGCAATAAATAGTAAAATAAATAAGGAAGGCAATAAATAGTAAAAGAAATAAAGGAAGGTAATAAATAGTAAAAGAAATAAAGAAAGGCACTAAATAGTAAAAGAAATAACGGAAGGTAAAAAATAGTAAAAGAAATAAAGAAAGGCAATAAGCCAGGTTTAAAAGTTGAAATGTCCTTCCTTCCATTTGATTTTTCGGACGCCCATGAATTCATCATGCACATAATGACACACATACGGAGAGATACATACTTGGATACACATGGCGAAAGAGACACACACAGACACACATAAACACACTTTACACACACATTTCTTCGCAAACCTGCATGTCCAAGCCAAGTTACATAAATTACTGTGACAATGGGTGTGCACTGTTGGACTTTGAGATTTTAAAATACAACCAAAAAAAAAACAACAACCCAGCTTTGACTAATGAATTTCGTCACTATACGTCGTGGTTAACAACAAGAACACCAGCCACCCGCCACCCTTCAGCAACCCTCCACCTTCTCTCCACTCTGTCCTTGGCGACCTCGACTTCCTGTAGGTCTTATCTCCCCATGAAACCCCGATCACGGAAAAGCACGAGCCGGTAGAGAAAAGAGGGGAAAGTTGTTTAAACAATATCTCAATCTGAAATATTGTTTGACACCCGTGTTTAGTGAAACCGAAGGTGCCAAACGCATTCTGCCGCGCCAAGTCAGCCGCACACATGCGCAAAAAAATTATAATTGAACGATTTCAATTTCTGGAGGCATGAATGGGAGCTGTGGTCGAGTTTGGCCCACTGACAACCCATAGCTTATCTCATTTGTTGACACTTGGATACGAGTGGCATCATGGCGGAAATGTTTCTGGTTTGGAGGCTAAATGTTTGGATTAGGAATCATTTTTATGGGTTCGAGGGTTTGAAGATCCGCTCATTACAAAGGGTTAGAAACAGTACTGGGCACAGATGAGTTCTTGGACAAAGGTTAGTTCCTTTGTACAGATGAGGTCTTGGGTACAGGTGAGTTCCTGGGTACAGATGAGGTCTTGGTTAGACAGGAGTTCTTAGCACAGATGAGTTCTTGGGTATAGGTGAATTCTTGGGGACAGATGAGGTCTTGGGTACAGATGAGGTCTTGGTTAGACAGGAGTTCTTGGGCACAGATGAGTTCTTGGGTACAGATGAGGTCTTGGGTACAGATGAGGTCTTGGTTAGACAGGAGTTCTTGGGCACAGGTGAGTTCTTGGGTACAGATGAGGTCTTGGGTACAAAGGATTTCTTGAGTACACATGAGTTCTTGGTACGCATGAGTTCTTAGGTACAGAGGAGTTCTTGGGCACAAAGGAGTTCTTGGGTATAGATGAGTTCTTGGGTACAGATGAATTTTTGGGTAGAGATGAGTTCTTGGGTACAGAGAAGTTCTTGGGTACAGAGAAGTTCTTGGGTACATAAGAGTTTTTGGGTACAGATAAGTTTTTGGGTACAGAGGATTTCTTTGGTACAGCGAGTTCTTGGGCAAGGTTTGAAATTGTATCGTCTGATGAATATTATTTCTTTAAAAAGTGTATTTTCACCTTTTTTTGGGGCGAAATTGTTGATTTGTAAATAGTTTACGTTTCAAAGGGTTGAGTTGTAAAATGTTGAGTTGTAAAAAGCTGAGTTGTAATGTAATATTGAAATAGAAATGCTAATTTTGTGTAAAAGTTGGGTCATATCTGTATTCGCCTACGATAAACTATTTGGATATACATTTCTTTCCAATCTATTTGTTTATTTTTCTACAATCACGAATGTTCATATGCACTACGCTATAACCCCAGATGACTACAATAGCTCTAACTGCTGGTACAGCTGTTGGTACAACTGCTGGTACATCTGTTGGTATAACTGATGGTACAACTGCTGGTACAAATACTGGTACAACTGCTGGTACAACTGCTGGTACAACTGCTGGTACAACTGCTGGCACATCAGCTGGCACAACTGCTGGCACACCTACAGGTACAGCTGCTGGTACAACTGCAGGTACAGCTGCAGCATTATTTAATACGTTTTGCTACTTGGTGATCCATGACGTCAGATAGTCATTTCCCCATTGTCTGGGGAATACCAGATGTAAGTCCCAGCTGGAGGTCAACCTGTCACATGATATGGACGAGTCTAATGTATGAGGGGTGTATCAGCACCGCAAACAGTGGGGGCTCGGACCTGAATAGGTGTGAAAAGTCGTGGCTTTCTCGCGGGGCGTGGACGTGCTTATCTCCACTACACTAATCCAGCTTTTTCTCGACCCTCGCAACTGGTAAGACATGGTCGCTAGGAACAAGATATGTCGTCTGGAAGGAGATATGTCGTCTGGAAGGAGATACTTCTCTAGGAAGGAGACATGTCGATAAGAAGGAGATATGCCGTCTGGAAGGAGATGTGTCGGCAGGAAGGAGATAAGTCTTCAGTAATCAGATAAGTCGTTTTGAAGGAGATATGCCGTCTACAAGGCAATATGTCGTGTGGAATAAGATGTGTCGCCAGGAAGGAGATATGTCGTCTGGAAGGAGATATGTCGTCTGAAAGGAGATATGTCGTCTAAAAGGAGATATGTCGTCGGTAAGGAGATATGTCGTGTGGGAGATATGTCGTAAGGAAGGAGATATGTCGTCTGGAAGGAGATATGTCGTCTGGAAGGAGATATGTCGTGTTGGAGATATGTCGTAAGGAAGGAGATATGTCATCTAAAAGGAGATATGTCGTCTGGAAGGAGATATGTCGTCTGGAAGGAGATATGTCGTCTGGAAGGAGATATGTCGTCTGGAAGGATATTTTTACATTAGTCTTTATGCCTGCAATGGCTACACTACCGGGGTATTCCATCTATGGCTGGGTATAGTATTCCGTTTGTTTATGTTTGGGTACAATAATCCGTCTATTATGTGTGCTGGGTACAGTATTCCGTTTGTTTATGTTTGGGTACAATAATCCGTCTATTATGTGTGCTGGGTACAGTATTCCGTTTGTTTATGTTTGGGTACAATAATCCGTCTATTACGTGTGCTGGCTACAGCATTCCTTCTATCTATGGTTGGGTACAAACTTCTCCTATCCATTGCTAAGGTCTGTATAATTTATAATCCATGGTATACAATTCTTTAAACATTTGCCGGAGTAGGTATACATATTACTGGGTACAACATACGCCTGTCTATGGTTTGGGTATGCATATAGCTGGGAACAAGCCGCTTGAGCTAAACCAGAAGAACATATTTTAATTTAATTTTTTTTTTCTTCTTCAAAATGTACTAATCATTTCCTCTGAGTTTTTGCCGGGAGCACAGCAATTGAACCTATCCCTTTATATATCCCACGTCAATAAACATTTCTGGATAATTCACTGGCCTTTAGGTTTTACAAGTGCAAACAATTTCTTAGACATAGGATTGTTCACGGGAGCTGATCTAACTCCGCGTCAGGCGAAAGGAAATTGACCGCAGCACTCAGAGACCCCTCAAATATCTAGCCTAAAAAAAAAAGAGAAAAAGCTGACCACATCTCAGAGTCATACTCATGGGTTAGAGTTGACATGACGGAAGGCATGAATCAGAATTTCGACATTGTTCAGTGACTACGAGGGGGGGCCTCTCAGACCAGATAGAGCCGATGTACTCCACTTGAGACGAAGTCTCAAGCCAGTGTCCACTTTAGACGGACAGTTCAGGTGTGTCAACACGGGTATCGTACACGGCGAGGTGGGTCTGCGGTCCGGTGGTAATCGCAGGTAATCCCGAGTGTCCGAGGCATTCAATTTTTATACCGAGCAACAAGAGATATAGGGCAGCCAACACTGGGTCTCTGGGCAACATATGGCTTGGGCAATCGGTCACTTGAGGTGTCTTGTCTTGAGGTTTCTTTAGAGAAAACACCAGATTCATGGTTAAATAAAAATAGATCAATTTTATGGAAGCCAATCACTTGTGGTCAACTGGCAGTGACAAAAGGGCCTCAATAATAACGTGACATAAACATCTCCTACATGAAGGCATGTATAGCACGTTGTAGCAGCAAGGCATGTATAGCACATATAGCACCAAGGCATGTATAGCACTTATAGCAGAAAAGCATGTATAGCACATATAGCACCAAGGCATGTATAGCACATATAGCACCAAGGCATGTATAACAAATATAGAGGCATAGATAAAGGCATAAATAGGGCAAAATAAAACTCACAAGGGAGGAAACAAACGAATATATTAAGAGTTATCGAACATAAAATCTTAGTGCTAAATGAACTCCAGAGTATGTGGTACATTTCTGTCGCTAGTAGCAACAATGTTGTATGAGAATTTTATATGAATGTGATTGACAAAGGGTACATTTTGCAAAGTAAATGGATCTCTATAACATAAGCATGATTGCATCATACACATTGTAACAATCGTGGGGAATGATGATGATGATGTTACGTGTAAATATAGTTGTAGTGTTAGTTATCTACATTCACACAGCACGTGGGGAAGTCCATGTATATTTAGCATCGCAACAATTTATTGGGTATACATTAAACTACATGAAATACATCTCCGAAATTGGAGGAAAGGTAACTGATATTGTCTATCTACTTCACATATGACGTTCACACAGATCTCTTGAATAAGTAACCCGATGCTATCAGATGTATGGCTAGCGCCCGATATCTTCAATGAACACAATATGCTTCTAATTTTACTTCTCTCCTTATACTCTTCTGCTGCGCATGACATATTTTTAATTAACTTCCTGTTCCGTCTAACTTGTAAAAAAACAATACATTGTCCGCCACAAGATGATGATCTGACTATTTGATCTGTGACACACAGCATTGCGATACATCAGCCACTCGATTCAGACGCGTGGCGCTATTTTTGGAGGCCGTGGGGGTAGCTAGAGTTAGTGCCACCCTGCGTGGGCCAAGCTTTTTGCACGCCCCGTACGTGAAATGCTGACCCTCAATTTGAAAGAAAAAATACCGCCCTGCACGGACCTCCAAGGGGCGTAGCTAGAGGGTTTGCCCCCCCCCCCAACCCCCCGGGGGGACAAGATACAAATTTTAAGCCCACTTTCAAATATGAAACCAATTATTTTTATCAATGAAATAGCGACAAAGCCCATTTTGGCGCCCCCAACTTCTCTGGCGACCGGAGACATATTCCCACTTCTGCACCCCTTTAGCAACGCCACTTGGACCAGCCCACCCGCAACTCCCTTCCTATGCCACTGTTTGTAGGCCCCCTCCCCCCCCCCTTTACCACTTTCCTGTTGTGTACCCACTGCATTCAATGTTATTAGACAGCTCTGATTGTAATATACTCATTATTGTAACATACCCATTATTGTAACATGCTCCGTATTGTAACATACCCGTTATGTAACATACTCATTATTGTGACATACTCATTATTGTAACATACCCATTATTGTAATATACTCATTATTGTAACATACCCATTATTGTAACATACCCGTTATTGTAACAGACTCATTATTGTAACATACCCATTATTGTAACATACCCGTTATTGTAACAGACTCATTATTGTAACATACCCATTATTGTAACATACCCATTATTGTAACATACTCATTATTGTAACATACCCATTATTGTAACATACCCATTATTGTAACATACCCACTATTGTAACATACTCATTATTGTAACATACCCATTATTGTAACATACCCTTTATTGTAACATACCCATTATTGTAACATACCCATTATTGTAATACTAGATTATAGCCCGCCAAACATTGGCGACAGCAATGCGTGAACTTCCCATCTACTAAAGCTACTTGACAAAAGATGAACTCAAGTAACCCACATTTAAGAATCCCAATTTTTTTCTACCACCCCTTCCCCCATGATGCGTCACTGAACAATTTTTTATTTCACGCCCATGAACTATATTAAATATTCCCCAACCACTTTGAAACCGAATATTTTTTACACCATACTTAAACTGAGACAATTTCATTTTCAACAAAGAAAATAGTACGCACCAAACGCATTACATTAAAAAAAACAACATATCACGTAGGTGGTTATCGGGAATTACATTTTGCGCGCTACTGAACTCATTATTGAGCCATACTTTCTTTCAAACATAAAGAATTATTTGTTATATACTCTCAATACCAAATTCGCTGATTAGGAAGCAGTAAATTAGAAAGCAGTCCGCGAGTCATACCAGAAGCGTAATATATATAAGAGATACTCATTAATGTAATATTCTCATTATTTGAGATATATACATTATTGTATGATACACATTAATGGATTATACCATTTAGGATTAACATCTTGGTAAAGCCATCGACTTACCTCGGGAAAAATGTCTTGATTGTAATGTTCATTTTTTAAATATTTATACAGTTATGAAGATCTAGCAACTGACGCATTAATGGCTATTAATAGAACCCATTAATAGCTATACTTATGACTCATTAATGGCTATAATTCCAGGGGAGATTATTTTAATTTTAAGCTCACATATAAACATGTGAAGAAAATTAAATTGATAGAATGCATCATGTGTATCTATATGAATTAGACACAAGACAACTACGTTCTTCCATTGACAGTAGAACCCTCTCAATCCCAAGAACTAAAACTAAGACCATCGGTGAACGCTCCTTCTGCTTCCATGGGCCCACGTTCTGGAACCAGCTCCCCTTCCATATACGTCATAGTGAAACCTCGTCCATTTTCAAAAAGTCCCTTAAAACTCATCTGTTTAGGTCCGCCTATGACCTGTGAT